>JAKJHU010000246.1:0-325649 GCA_022316685.1 Progne subis subis
GAATGTGATGGTCAGGTGACGGGAGGGGAAAAAAATCGCTGGGTGTTTCTCCCACATTTTCCAGGATTTGCTGTGGGGTTTGGTGCTCTGAATCTCTGGTTTTTTGTAGTTTCCAAGGGTTTCCACCTGATAAACACCTGCTTCCAACCAGGCAAAAATATGGAAATATATTCTGGGAATCCAGCACGCCGCAGGAAAGGGGCCTTGGAAATTCTCCACCTTTTTCAGAATGGCTGGTAAAATTTATTCCGGCTCAAATCTGCTCAGCAGTCCTGGACCTGCCCACTGCAGCTTGGATTTCCTGCAGGGAAAAGGGATTTTTGGGATGAAAAACAGTTCAGGGTGAGAGGAGCAATGCAGGAATACAAAAAAATAGTCTGAGAGATGGAAAAAAGGAATTTAATCCTTCCTTCTCCGTGCACACACCCTGACCTGGTGGGGAAGGTCCCAGACATGATCCTTGGGATTTTCTTCCAAGGGTTTTCCATTGTATGGAAAGTTTTATTTCCTCCCCTGATCCCAGTTCCAAGCCCAACACCTTCCACTATCCCAGGGTGCTCCAACCAAGCCTTGGACGCTTCCAGGGATCCAGGGGCAGCCGCAGCTTCTCTGGGAATTCTATTCCAGAGCCTCTCCGCCCTCACAGGGAGAAATCCATCACAGACACAGCCAGCCCTGGCTCCTGTGAAAATGGAACAGGAGCCGGGATCTGCTGGATGGGCACTGGGATCCTCCCAGTGTGAGATTCCTAGGTTGGGAATTGATCCCATCCCACTCCCTGGCTGAATAATCCCACCCCAAATCCTGAATGGAAGAGAAAATGGAAGCGATTGTCAAAGTCCATTTTGAATTCACTCTTCCCGTCCCCCTTTTCCTTGAAGTTTTGAACTTCTGAATTTTGAAATCTTCCCAATTTTGAATTTCTCGAATCTCGAATTTCCTAATTTTGAGTTTTCCAATTTCGATTTTTTTTCCTTCTAGGAGCAAGATGCCCCGCGAAGTTTAACCTCTCCTAAAGGAAAACCACACAGAGAGAGAGAGAGAGAGAGAGAGAGAAAACAAACAAACAAAACAAACAAATCATGGATCCTTTGTACTTTTCCGGTGCGTTTAGCGCGGGAGCCGTTCCCAACGAAGCCAACTCCTCGCTGCCGCCGCCGCCCAACGCGACGGGGAACGGGACGCTCCCGGAGCCGCTCCCGTTCCAGTACATCCACAAGGTGCTCATCCCCGTCTGCTACCTGCTGGTGTGCGCCCTGGGGCTGAGCGGCAACGCCCTGGTCATCTACGTGGTGCTGCGCCACGCCAAGATGAAAACGGTCACCAACATCTACATCCTCAACCGGCCGTGGCCGACGTGCTCTTCATGCTGGGCCTGCCTTCCTGGCCACCCAAAACGCCATCTCCTACTGGCCCTTCGCTCCTTCCTGTGCCGGCTGGTGATGACGGTGGACGGCATCAACCAGTTCACCAGCATCTTCTGCCTGACGGTGATGAGCATGGACCGCTACCTGGCGGTGGTGCACCCATCAAATCCACCAAGTGGAGACGCCCCAGGGTGGCCAAGCTGATCAGCGCCACGGTCTGGACCTTCTCCTTCCTGGTGGTGCTGCCCGTGATCATCTTCTCGGACGTGCAGGAGGACTTCCAGACGTGCACATGAACTGGCCGGAGCCCGTCAACGTCTGGTCGGCGGCGTTCATCATCTACACCTCGGCGCTGGGCTTCTTCGGCCCTTTGCTGGTCATCTGCCTGTGCTACCTGATCGTGGTCAAGGTGAAGTCCTCGGGGATCCGCGTGGGCTCCACACGGCGCCGCCGGTCGGAGCGGAAGGTCACCAGGATGGTGGTGATCATCGTGGTGGTCTTCGTGTTCTGCTGGCTGCCCTTCTACACCATGAACATCGTCAACCTGATCCTCATCCTGCCCGCCGACCCCGTCCTCGAGGGGCTCTACTTCTTCATGGTGGTGCTGTCCTACGCCAACAGCTGCGCCAACCCCATCCTCTACGGGTTCCTCTCCGACAACTTCAAGCAGAGCTTCCGGAAGGTTCTCTGCCTCCGGAAGGGTGACGGGGCGGAGGACGGAGACCCCGTGGAGCACAGGCAGGAGAACAGCAGCCGTCTGCAGGAGTCCATGCTGACCAGAGGAACGCGGAGTTCAACGGGCACATGCAGACCAGCAAGGTCTAGGGCACGGCCTGGCACCGCGGGGACTTCAAGGAGAGCTCGGCCTGGCACTGTGGGGTCCTCTGGAGGACTTGGGGACTTCAAGGAGATCCTGGCACCACAGAGTCCCCTGGAGGATTTGGGGACTTCAAGAAGATCCTGGCACTGTGGGGTCCTCTGGAGGACTTGGGGACTCCAAGGAGAGCTCAGCCTGGCACTGTGGGGTCCTCTGGAGGACTTGGGGTCTTCAAGGAGAGCCTGGCCCCACAGAGTTCCCTGGAGGATTTGGGGATTTCAAGGAGACCCTGGCACCTCAGGGTCCCCAGGAGGGCTTGGGAACTTCAAGGAGAGCTCAGCTGGCGCAAAAGGACCATGCAGAGCCCCAGAAGCTCCAAGAAATGTACACAGAGGGCTCTTTCCTGCTTTTCCCAGCTGGAAGTGCCAACCCTCGTGGTGTCCTGCTGGATCTGACATTTGGGACCGCTTTGGGTCCTCCAGGGAATGATTTCCAGGCTTTGTACCCCTCTAGCGATGCAAACCAACACTAAGCCAGCTCTCGTTCCCTCGTCAAGCTGGGTTTAAGGCTGCTTTGCACTGCCATGGTCAGCTCTGAGCAGCAGACAGCTCAGCTGGGAGCTTTGGGAATTCTTCAAGGGGATTTCTGAAAGGAAAATGAGATTTTTTCAGAGTTTCATGCAAAAAAAGGCGCCAGCACCGCTCTGGAAATGGGTTCTGATGTGCTGGGTGCTGCCTTTGCTTTGTTTTCCTGTCATTGAGCCATCCCAGGGAGCCAGAACAGCCAGGAGCCCCACAGACACAGCCAGAAAGGATAAAAAGCCAAGATCAGGAAAACATTTGGAAAGGAACCAAACCCATGGCATTTCCATCTTCCCACATGATGAAATGTGCTGTAAATGTTATTGTGACGTCAGTGCTGATGGCCCTGGGGTCCTGGGGAGGTTTGGTGTCCGTTCCTTGGGTCTCAGTGTAAGTCTGGACTCAAAACTGCGTCTTTAGAAATTAAACCCGGCTCAACACCCTCTGGGTGTAAGTCTGGACTCAAAACTGCGTCTTTAGAAATTAAACCCGGCTCAACACCCTCTGGGTGTAAGTCTGGACTCAAACTACTGCGTTTCCAGAAATTAAACCGGCTCAACACCCTCTGGGTGTAAGTCTGGACTCAAAACTGCATTTCCAGAAATTAAACCCGGCTCAACACACTCTGGGTGTAAGTCTGGACTCAAAACTGCGTTTCCAGAAATTAAAACCATCTCAATCCCCAGCATCCTGACTGGTGCAGTGGTCAGGGCGGTGTTTGTGCCTCGATCCTGGTGATTTTTCCCGGTTTTAATGATTCCATCATTCCATTTACTCTGTCAGAAGTGGCACTCAGATTCCCAAGCCCAGGAACTCCCAGGATGCACAGGATGGACCCAGAGCCTGGCTGGGACCATGAGGAATTTACTCCCAGGTTTCTCCCAGTGCCCACCTGCCCTAGGCCACATTCCAAATCCCAGCACAGCCAGGTTTAACTGATTCATGGATAAAAGGAGCTTTTCCCGTCGGTTTGGTGTGAGCTGGGCTGTGATTCCCACAGTTTTCCACCTGAAAAATTCCCTCCTGGAAGCTCCGGAGTGGGAAAAGACCAGAAAGCTCAAGACTGGAAAATCCGCCTTGGAAAGAAAATGGATTTTAATAATAAAAACTCCCTTTAATTTTAATAAAACTCCCTTTCCTGGGAAGGAGCTAATCCTGGCAGAGCAAGAGCATTTCTCTCCTCCCATGGAATTTGATCAAATCCTTGGAATTAAGCAAGGGAAGTTTATCTGGAGGGAACAGACCCTGGAAAAGAGGTGGATAAACCTGGGCCTGGTTTTCCCACGTGCCTCAGATCAACCCCACCTCTATTCCCACTCATCCCCAATTCCCAGAAACAGAAATTCCAGCCAGCCCATCCGACATTCCCGTTGGCAGAGCCGCAATCCATCACATTAAGGAACAAATTTAGGAACGCTCTCAAAGCGCCAGTTCCCAGGAAAATTCCCTTTCCAACCAGCAGCTCCCTGTGGAATTCGGCACCATGGGAATGATGCTTTGGAGGAGCTCTTTTCCCAGCCCAGGGAATTTTTTTCTGGGAGCAGCTCCTGCAGATCATCTCTCCCAGATCCACGCAGCCTTCGCTCCACGGGATTCCCTCCCCATCCCCCCAAAAAAAAATCTTTTCCTCGGATCTGTTCTGTGCTTTTGGAGGCTCCGCTGGCTTTTCCCCTGAATCCCAAACACCATTCTCGGGTTTTTCCTGGCAGCTTGGCAGTGCAATTTTGAGGAGCCAGCTGAGCTGCCAACGTCCCTGCACACGTTCCATCAAAACATGTCATCCTTCCACAAAGACTGGCAAATTCCCGGGAAAATCTGTCCTCCCAGCCAGCCCTTCCCAGGAAGCTCCAGACAGCATCGACACTCCCCAAATCCCTTTTTTTTTTTTCTTTTCTCACACATTCCAACCCCAACCCCTCAGCCCCAGGGATTGAGTGACATTTTTAATACCTCGACAGACAACCCTTCCCGATTCCGGCTTATTCAGCTTTTCCTTTGATCCGTCCCAGATTCCGAACATTGGCTCTGCTCCGCTGAAAAGGAAAACAAAGCCCACCCACGGGAAGATCATGGAAAAATTGCCCGGTGCCCACCTGACCCTCCGGAGGTGGAAAAAATCATTTGGATAAATGCAAATGAAATGAAACAATAAATAAAAAATAAACTGGAATTTTTCTGGTTCAGGCTCCAGCTGTGAATATTCAGCGAGATCCATGGAATGAAGGGAATTCCAGCTGCTGGATTCCAAAGGGTGTGAAGGAGAGAGGTGTGGAAAAAAATCCACCTTTGGGGATACAGGAGCAGCTTCCTTCAGGGATTCACTTTTCATTCCATGAAAAATGGGTTTAATTGAGGGGGGGAGGAAATCAGGGATTCAGTTTGGACAAGTGGCACCAGGAGACAGCAATTCCAAAGGGAGATTCCAGGTGGGCATCTCAGAGGGATTGGGATTCACGGGCTCCACTGGGCACTTCCTGGGTTTCAGCAGGTTCCCCATGAAATCCTCTGGCTTTGGGATCTCTCCTGGCTGCTCTCCAAGGCAGGAAAAACCCAGGAATGTGCCTGAAGTGTGGAATTTATCCCGGGATCCATCAACAGATGGATGTTGGAGTAAGAGCAGGTCATGCATGGAATTTTTCCACCTTCCCTCTCTAACTCCCAGTTAAATGCAGCTCTCATTTCCCTGGGATGGGATTATCCCAGGAATCCAAACATTCCCGGGTGACACCGAGTCCTGGCCCAGCCTCGATCCACCAGCAGCATCCTAAAAACCCGCAATTCCCAGTTCCCAGGGCCTTTCCCTCCTCCTTGGAACTGCAGCTGAGACCGGAGCGGCTGATTTCATTCCTGCAATTCATTCCCGGGATATTTTATCCAGCTCCAGCCCTCGCTCACCTGGAATGCCTCAGCCTGCTCACCTCAGTTTTCTGGATGGTTCATTCCCCACCCCTTTGGGTGTTGTTCGGATACTCCATGGAAATCCGGCACCGTTGCCATGGGACGAGCGATGCTCCGAGGTTTCTGCGCTCCCTCTCCCATTCCCGCTGCGATCCCGTAACACTTAATCCTCCCTCTCTGCCCGTCATTCCCGGGAAAGTCACGGCAGGTGAAACTGGCCCCGCTGGCTCCCTTCTCCTGAGCCTTTAAGCCCCGGATCCCGTTGCTGACCTCGAGCCGGGATCCATCCCAAATATTGGATGTATCCCGTTACCTCAGCCTGGGATGAACCTGCAGTGCTTTGTCCATCAGGGAAGGCAGCAGCCCTTGGGAAAAAGCTGGGAATGAGCCTGTGGGGGGTGGGGAGATAAAGGAGGAATTCCCGTCGGGATTTGGTTCTGGATGCAAACACAGCCCAGCCCTGGAAGTGTGGTGACCTGGGAATTATCAGGGAAGGAGTTTTCCCTTCACCTTCCACGGATCCTCTCTGCTGGCTGGGTTTGGGGTTTCTAATCCTGCTGCATCCCTCTGGGATGGGAGATCCAGGATTGCAGCCCCCAGAGGATCCCTGGTTTTTATTCCAAAGGGAGATTTGGGGTTTTTCCTCCCCCTGCTCCAGAGGTGAATCCACCACGGTTTTCTCTGGAGAATCTGGTGGGGAAAATAAGGATACCAACCTCTCCAAGGCCTCACTGAATTCACACTCTCCTGACTTTTCCCAGCAAAATAAAGAATCATGGAATGTTTCGGATTGGGAGGGACTTAAAGCTCATCCCATTCCAAGCCCTGCCATGGAGCAAGGAACGATATCCACTACCCCAGGGTGCTCCAAGCTCTGCAGCACTTCCAGGGCTGGGGCAGCAATCCTGGGCACAATTCCTGCATCCAGGAGGAGCAACAGAGCCAGGGAACACAAATCCCATGCACAGTTCCCAATTCCGAGTTCCAGGGAACACAAATCCCATGCACAGTTCCCAATTCCGAGTTCCAGGGAACACAAATCCCATGCACAATTCCCAATTCAGCACAAATCCCATGCACAATTCCCAATTCTGAGTTCCAGGGAACACAAATCCCATGCACAATTCCCAATTCAGCACAAATCCCATGTGCAATTCCTGCTTCACCAGCGCCGGCCTCCGGGAGCCGTGTGACAGCAGCTCCACCGGGCAGGGTAATTAATTAATTATGCATTCCCAGAATTAATGAGAGCGTCCTGTTTGCATCCTTGTCCCGTTTTTTCCACAGATCCCAGCCCCATATGCCGGGTGCCAGACGGGGCTGACGGCCCCGCATCCCACACTTGGAATTGTTTTATTTCCCGGCCTGTCTGTGCCTGGCTCCTGACAGGATCAGAGGCATTTCCATGGAATTAATTCATGGCACTAGACGGTGTTTGGATTTTTCCGGCACGTTTTCAGGGAGGGAAAAACAGATCCTTGGATTTCTGATGTGATAAAAACCCGGAGCGGAGCTGAGCTGGGCTGCACGGACAGAGCCAGGAAATGGGAATGGAGGATTCTGCATCCCTGGAATCACGGGATCACTGAGGTGGGAAGAGTTCTCTGACAGCACCGAGCCCGTCCCTGCCCAGGTGTCTTTTCAATCCTGGAAAAATCTGGGATTCTGACTTAGAAGGGAGGAAAACCCAGAAAAACAAGGAAAAAAAATGATCTGATGGGGGAATTGTTTTGGATTCTTCCTTGCATGGAGAAAGGGAGAGGATCCCAATGTGATTCCCTGGGAATTCACAGGCTCTGGGCTGGGTTTTGGATCAGCAAAACCCCAAATCCAGTGGCAATCCCTCCGTTTCTTGCACATGGAATTTCACTCTTGAAATGTCCTTGGGGTGGCTGCGATTGCAGCGTTCCAGCCCGGAGCCAGCAGACAGGGATTTGTTTCCAGAACGATCCAGAGAGGAAGCAATTCCTTGGAGAGCTGATTTTAATGTGATTTTCCCTGGAAATAGCATTAGGCTGTCATTCCCAATGTCTGGCAGGAATTGTTGGGTGCCCAAATCTCTGCAGCAGCTTTTGGCTGGAATACAAATGCAGCTGGGGGGAGGAGGGGTGGAACATCCACAGGTTTGGGAATCGGGAAGCAAATCCCTGCTCATCCCAGGGATCCAGCTTGTCCTCCGTGTTTGCCCATTCCTGAGGGGATGAACCTCTTCCCACATCTCTGCTGGTGCCAAATCCAGCCCTCCAAGGACATGAATCCAGAGGTTTTCCCTGCAGGAAGATCCTGCCCCATCAGAATCCCAGGGGTTTTTACTGGAAAATCTGGGAGAGAATAGGAAACTTCCCAAAATTAAGCAAGGAAAAGGCGCTGAGGGCAGAGAGTGCACATGGATTTGGCTTTTCCGGCTGCTGCTGCTGCCTGGATCCTGCCAGGAAAAATAAAACCACTCTGGAAAACCAGGAGGAGAACGAGGAATCCTCAGGATTTACAGGAACAGAGCATGGAGCAAGAACAGGGAAACCCCAAAACGAATCCCACCTCTCATCCTGGAGAAGGATGGAGATTTCCAGCCTTTGAAGAGTTTGGGAATTGCCATTCTCGGCCTATCCAGAGTTTAAGAACTGCCATTCCCAGCCTGTCCAGGCTTTAGGAATTGCCATTCCCAGCCTGTTCACAATTTGGGAATTGCCATTCTCGGCCTACCCAGAGTTTGGGAATTGCCATTCCCAGCCTGTGCAGGGTTTGGGAATTGCCATTCCCAGCCTGTTCACGATTTAGGAATTGCCATTCCCAGCCTATCCAGAGTTTGGGAATTGCCATTCCCAGCCTGTTCATGATTTAGGAATTGCCATTCCCAGCCTGTCCATGGTTTGGGAATTGCCATTCCCAGCCTGTTCATGGTTTGGGAACTGCCATTCCCAGCCTGTCCATGGTTTGGGAACTGCCATTCCCAGCCTGTCCATGGTTTGGGAATTGCCATTCCCAGCCTGCAGGGAGGGTGTGGAAGGCCATCATCTCTCCATCCAAGCTTTTAGCCGGGATTGCTCCCTGGCTTGGAAGCGCTCTGTGTTTGTTTTCCCACTTTCCCCTCCCATCTCCTGCATTTTCTCCCAATCCTTGGGAGCAGACGGATCCTTGCCGGAGCCATTAAATCCCATTCCACTCATCCAGAGGCAATCCATTAGCCTGATCTGTTGCCTGGTTTCCTTATCAGCCTCGATGTTATCTCCCTGTTCCTGTCGTAAATCCAAAGTTTCCTCCTGGAGAGGAAGGGAAGAGTTTGCCCAAGGCTCCGGTGCCTGTTGTTATTCCCGAGAAAGATCCATCCACAGGGATGAAACCACACCCAAACAGGCTCTTTATCCCCAAAACGGGCTGGGAGGAGGTGGGAATGAGGGATCGTGGCATTCCCAAGATAGAGGGAGTGGAAGGACACAGAGCAGAGGAGGTTAGCTTGGGAATGAGGAAAAACTTATGGAAAAGAGAGAAAAAAACTGCAGGCACTGAAAGCAAAATCTTTATTTCAGCTACTTTTCCCAAAGCTGGGGGAGGTGAGATCCATGGAAGCATTTTCCTGGCAAGAATTTCCCTGTATTCCTTGTACAAAAGCTTTGGGAAGCAAACAAGAGACTGGGAGAAAGGAAAAGAAGGAATGGGCTAAAATGATGGTGTTTTGCTGCGTGCACCATGGTTTAATCCATAAATTTTAGGGAAAAAAAATCCCAAATCCCTAAAAGTCACTGCTTGAAGAAAAGCTGCTTTTTCTTTCCAGTTTTCCCTCCATTTTCCAGAAATGATGGTGCACCAAGATGGGAATTTCTGAGGGAAAAAACCCAAATCCCTAAAAATAATTAAAAAAAAAAAAAATTAATTTGCTTTCCAGCTTTTCCTCCATTTTTCAGAATTTATGGTGCTCCAAGATGGGAATGTCCAGACAGGAGCGCAGCCTGGAATCCCAGCTTGGCAAATCCCAAATTCCCACCATTTTGTTCAGTTGGGAAGAGCATTCCCAGCCAGGCTGGGAAGTTTTTAGGGGAAGTTTTTCTCTGGAGCTTGTGTGCTTGTACCGATCTCAGTTTCCCTGGAAAAGCTCTCCCGAATCCATGCGCTGTTATTTCTCTGATTCCACCATTCTGCTGGAATCATGGAATATGACACGGAATGGAATCAAATCAGAATTTGGTTTTAATTCCTGTGCAAAATATTGATTTTTAACACCAAAATTCCTTCCTGAGAGGACCCAACCCGGTGCTGCCGTGGGGAGGCTCTAATTAGCCGAGATTTTTTCAGGAATAACAAAATTCCTTAATTAGCACCTGGATAAAAGCTCTGGTCCTTAGGGATAATTATTTTATCATAATGATGTCTTAATTATTGTAATTCCTTCTCCAAAGCACAGCAAAGGAGGGAAATTTTGCTGCCAACTTGACAAATTTTTGGGGACCTTCCACCAAGAGCTGGGAATCTTCTGGAATTTTTTTGTTCAGGTGGAACTGTTCCCTCCATCCATCCAGGGGTGGAAAACCACCTTTCAAATCAAATATTCCAATCGGGACAGGAGACGCAGAGCAAAGTGAAATTTTTTGCTGTCAACTTGGCAAACTCTTCAGGATGTTCCCGAGGGTCTTTACTGGGAACTGGGAACCTTCTGGAATTCTTTGTGCAGGTGGAACAGTTGCCTTGGTCCACACAGGGGTGGAAAACTTCCAAGGGCTGCAAATATTCCAAATGCAATGGGAGATGCAGGGAAAGAAGCAAAAATTTTTTGCTGCTACCTTGGCAACTCTTCAGGGATGTTCCTGAGATGGAAAACTTCTGGAATTCTCATGCAGTTGGGACAGTCCCCTCCATCCACAAATAAGTGGAAAAACCACCCTTCCAAGGGCTACAAATACTCCAAATGGAACGGGAGATGCAGGGAAAGAAGGGAACATCTTTGCTGTCAACTGGGGACGTTCACAAAGGGAGCTGGGAACCCTCCGGAATTCTCGCGCGGCTCGGATCCACCCAGACGTGGAAAAGCAACTATTCCAGGGGCTCTGATCATTCCAGGTGGAATTAGAGACACAGTTGTAGAGCACGGACGCTGCCGGATGTCCCGAAGCTTTTCCCTGGAGCTGCGGAGCTCCTACTCCAGGGCGGGTTTGACCAGGTGCCCGTTGAAGACCACGTAAACATCCGACTCCTCGCTGTAGATGGCGTTTTCTCGCTCCCTCTTGAACATCCGGATCCAAACCTCATCCCCTTCCTGCAGATCCAGCATCAGGCTCTGGCTCTGCATGATGCTCCTGTCGCTGGGCTGGGCGTACAGGATGGCGGCGGCCTGCTCGTTCCTCATCAGGTGCACGTAGGTCTCCTTGAAATTCCAGGTGTGCACGTTGAGGCTGAAGTAGTAAACCCCCGGCACGTAGCAGAAGAACTTCCCGGAGAACATGTTGAAGTGCTGGTAGAGGTTGACGAATTCCGTGTCGAAGGTGACGAGCTGGAAGTAGTCGGAGCCGTGCAGGGCCTGGCGGCGGCCCACGGAGAAGGCGGCGAACTGCTGCTTGCAGGAGTGGCCCTGCGGCCCCGGCTGCCCCTTCTGGCCCTTCCGGCCGCTCGGCCCGCGCCATCCGCGCTCTCCCGCCTTCCCGGCGGCTCCGGGGAATCCCCGCTCGCCCATCTCGCCCTTCTCGCCTGCCGGGGTGAGGGGAAAAGGGCGTCAGGAGCAAGGAAGGGCAAGGCCGGATTCCAGGGACGGCCCGGAGATAAGGGGCAGGGGAGCTGCTGGCGCGTTGTTTGTCCAACCTGGGAATGTTGGTCAGGTACCAGCAGCTTCCCAATTCCCACAAGGATTAATCTGGGAATGTTGGTCAGATATCAGCAGCTTCCCAATTCCCAGAAGGGTTAATCTGGGCATGTTGGTCAGGTACCAGCACCTTCCCAATTCCCACAAGGATTAATCTGGGAATGTTGGTCAGGTACCAGCACCTTCCCAGTTCCCACAAGGATTAATCTGGGAATGTTGGTCAGATATCAGCAGCTTCCCAATTCCCAGAAGGGTTAATCTGGGAATGTTGGTCAGGTATCAGCAGCTTCCCAGTTCCCAGAAGGATTAATCTGGGCATGTTGGTCAGGTACCAGCACCTTCCCAATTCCCACAAGGATTAATCTGGGACTGTTGGTCAGGTACCAGCACCTTCCCAATTCCCACAAGGATTAATCTGGGAATGTTGGTCAGGTACCAGCACCTTCCCAGTTCCCACAAGGATTAATCTGGGAATGTTGGTCAGATATCAGCACCTTCCCAATTCCCAGAAGGGTTAATCTGGGAATGTTGGTCAGACAGCAGCAACTTCCCATTCCTCTGAAGGACTAATCTGGGAATGTTGGTCAGATATCAGAACCTTCGCAATTCCCGGAAGGATGGATCTGGACATATTGGTCAGACAGCAGCAGCTTCCCATTCCTCTGGAGGGTTAACCCAGGGATACTGATCAGCTATCAGCACCTTCCCAATTTCCAGGATTGACTTTGGGCCACGTTTGGGCACCACCACATTTTGGGCACATTTTTGGCCGTCCCTTGACCTTGTTTTGGCACTTTGGGGCACATTTGGACGTCCCTTGACCTCCTCCTGGGCACCTTTGGGCACAACCACATTTTGGGCACACCTCGACCTTATTTTGGGCACTTTTGGGCACCCTTTGACCCTTATTTTGAATTTCGGGGTGAATTTTGCCGTCGGGAAGGACGGAGGAAGAGCAGCAAGGAGCGAGTTGCACCCACCTTTGAGGATGGTGATGTCGATGGTGGGCTGGATTCTGGGCAGGGAATACTGGGGATGGCCGCTCATCCTGGCGGATCTTTGGGAGATGATGGACACCGGCTGCTCCGAGGGCCCGCAGCACCTCACGCATGACAGGCGCCGCCGGGGCAGCGCCGAGTCCGGCTGGGATCCGGCGTTCCCGGCGGAGAGCAGGAGCAGCAGGATCACGGCGCTCATCCTCGGGAGCGGCTGGAGAGGAGATGGAACACGAACCGTTAACAATTAACATACGTAAACACAACAATTAAATTATACCGCCAGGCCTTGATATAATTTTAAACCTCAGTGTTTTCTGGTGTGTTTGGATCCCATCCTGGATTTTCAAGGGGGAATATCTGTGGGACGGCGCTTTGAAGCAATCCATTTGCTTCAGGAGCAGGTGAAAAGAAGAGGAATTGCCTCTGGCTCCTCAGGGCCCTGTTCCCAGGGAAGGACTGGAGCTGGAGCTCGGCCACTCATTCCCATTCCCATTCCCATTCCCATTCCCATTCCCATTCCCATTCCCATTCCCATTCCCATTCCCATTCCACATGTAATTAGCGCCATTCCGCCGATTGCAGTGGAGCCTCACGGCTTTGTTCACCATTCTCCTCAAGCTCTGTGTCTAAGGCAGAGCTCAAATCAGCCCAGACAGGGCTTGGTGAGTTCATTCCACCAGCGTTGCCGCTCCATCTGGGAATTTTATTCCCTTTAGATTTCCCCTCGGTTGTTTTCCACTGATCTCACTCGATGAGGGAAGATGGAACCTTCACGTGCAGGTTGCCTCAGTGGGGTTAATAAAACAGGTCCTGCTCTTTTTTGCCCCAGTACTTTTGGCAGTCGGGCCACGTTCCCTCATGGTTTGTCCCGTTATTTTCCCTCTCCCGGGCAGCGCCGTGTCCGGCTGGGATCCGGCGTTCCCGGCGGAAAGCAGGAGCAGCAGGATCACGGCACTCATCCTCGGGAGCAGCTGGAGAGGAGAGGGAACACAAACCATTAACGGGGAGATCCCAATCGAGGCCACCTGGCGAGTGCTTTCCTTGGGGTTAATTATTAACGGATCCTGGAGCGGCACCGGGAGACTCCGGGTGGGAATGGAGCCCCTCGGAGCACTGGAAAAGGCAATTCCTGGCTGGCACTACCTGTGACAGCTGCCGAGAGACACCAGGTCAACAAAAGAACGGGGAGGAGAAAAAAATCCCAAGCCAAACAAAACCTGCTGGGAGCAGAAGCTCCGCTGGAAAAGCTCTTGGAACAACCCCTATGGGAAATTTCTGGGGAAAAAGGCAAAAGTGCTGCTCTGTTGGTTTGTTTGGTGCCTGGATCTCCCCAAAAATTCAAAATTAAGGGCAAAATATGGATTTTTAAATATATATGAATATATTTTATTATAAAATATTTTTATATATTATATAAATAGAATATTAATATACAATACAATATAATTTATAAGATATGCTATATATAACTATAATAGAGTATGATATATGTATAATATAAACACAAACAAACACAAACATAAACATAAACATAAACATAAATATAAATATAAATATAAATAGAAATAGAAATAGAAATAGAAATAGAAATAGAAATAGAAATAGAAATAGAAATAGAAATAGAAATAGAAATATCTAACATAGATTTATTTGCTTATATATTTATTTATATTTGTTATGAAATAACGGTTTTATTAAAATATCTAGCCAAAATCTGGTTTTTTGGAGGGAGGAAAAGCCCAGGAAAAAAAAAAAAAATCTAAACAAAAAGATATAAAAAGCATTTTTATCTTTAAATGTTCCTCGGCAGCCTCTTGCTGGTGACTTCTTTCCGTGATTTATCCTTTCCCATATTCTCTTACGATGGGAATTCCCGTATTTTCCAGTTTGATTTTCCCATGTGTGGGATGGAAACCCAGAAAACAAAGTGGGATTTGCTCTGCACAAACCCTGGGGATTGGGAATCCTTTGTTACCTTTTCATCTGCTCCTGGTGAGCTCCAAAGGTTCTGGATGCTGGGAGAAATCCAGGGAGAAAATGTCTCAGCTGGAGAAAAGAGGAATTTTCTCTGGCTCATTACTGACCTGTTCCTAAGGAAAGATTGGAGCTGACTCTGGGAGAAATCCAGGGAGAAAATTCCTCAAATGGGGACAAAAGAGGAATTTTCACTGACCTGTTCCTAAGGAAGATTGGAGCTGATTCTGGGAGAAGTCCAGAGAGAAAATTCCTCTTTTTTCTCCATCTGAGGCATTTTTGTCCCCTGGATTTCTCCCAGATTTAGCTCAATCCTTCCCTAGGAACAGGTCTGTGGGGAGCCAGAGAAAATTCCTCTGTTTTCCACATTTAAAGCATTTTTTCCCTGGATTTCTCCCAGAATCAGCTCCAATCCCTCCCTAGGAACAGGTGAAGAGAAAAGGAATTGTCTCTGGCTCCTCACTGACCTGTTCCCAGGGAAGGACTGGAGCTGGAGCTCAGCCACTCATTCCCATTCCATGAGTAATTAGTGTCATTCCGCTGATTGCAGTGGAGCCTCATCCAGGACAGATTTCTTGGATCGGTGCCTCCATGGATCTTCTCCAAAGTCCAATTAGTGAGATGGACTCGGCCTGACCCTAGGCTGGGAATGGCTCCTCTTCCACCAGCTGGAAATCATGGAGTGGGTCGGGAAGGGGGTGCTGGATGGCCTGGATTTCACTGGAAATCCAGGATTTATGGATTTCATTCCATGGACACCCAGAGGGAGGGAAGGAGGCAGAACTTCCAGCCTTGGAGCCTTTTCTTCCTCTTCATCCCAAAGTATTCCACCCTGCCCTGGCACAGGGAGCAGGAAGATATTCCTGATTTCCAAAGGAATACAGACGGGGAGCAGGAGGTTGTTCGTGATTCCCAAGGGAACAGCTTTTCCCTTTTCCCTTCTCTTTATTCCATGGTTCCACCCTGCCCTGGCACAGAGAGCAGGAGAATGTTCCAGATTCCCAAGGGAATACAGACAGGGAGCAGGAGGATATTCCCGATTCCCAAGGGATCATCTCTTCCCTCTCTCCTTCTCCGTGTCCCTGCCTGCACCTCTGACTCCTGCGGTGTCCTGGAATTGTCTCTGCTCCAGGCTGGGCGGCTCCCTGGCAGAATTCCCGGCTCCCGAGGCAGAGCAGGCAGTGATTCAGCAGGAATTACAGTAAAAGTCATTCCCAGGGCAGCTTCTCCCGCAGGACAAAACCCCCTGATGGAAGCGACGGGCACTGAGCTCTCCTTCACACTTCCCCATGGAAAAGAAACTTTCCCGGGATTTGCCGATGCTGAGAACTCAGCCAGGAGCCGTTGGGTTGTTTGTTTGTTTGTTTGTTTGTTTGTCCCCTGGATTTCTCCCAGATTTAGCTCAATCCTTCCCTAGGAACAGGTCTGTGGGGAGCCAGAGAAAATTCCTCTGTTTTCCAGGGTTGTTTGTTTTTTTTCCGCTGCAGAAGGTCCCGGGTGGGATTTTCCAGGATCCCTCCCAGCCACGCTCCCAATCCCAATCCCAGCCCAAATCCCGTCCCGGAGCGAGCAGCGCATTCCAAAGGGCTGGAGCAGCGCAATTCCCTGAAAGTTTCCTCTCCTGTGGAGAACTCCAGGAAATGGCTCCTTCCTGCATTGGATCCATCCCCATCCCGATGGGAGCAGCACCCCGCCAGGAAAAGCTCTGTCCTGGGATGCCCAGGGTGGATAACAGGATAGGGAATTTTGATTGGGACAAATTACAGCCAGCCCAGCAATTCCAAACCCCCTCATTCCTGCCTTTCCCGAGGAATCTGCTCCTCAGGGTGGGAATGCTGTGCTCCCTTTATCCCGATCCCAGTAACTCACCTCGTCCCTCAGAATCCCTGGATTTTCCTTCCCTCGTTATTCCTCAGCTGCAATTCTCCGAGCAGGCTGCAGTTCCTGTGCCAGGATCCAAGAGAAACACGGAAAGACAGGCTGGATCCTTAGGAAAACTTGGCAAAAGGAAATATTTTTTCCCTGGTTTTCTTTGCTTGCACCGACTTGTGCTGGGCTCCCGCGCCTTTGTCCCACTCCGGATTCCTCGGGATTCACTGCCAGTCTGGAATTCCGCAGGGCCTCTCCCAGGGATGGAAATAAAAAGTGAAAAAAAAAAAAAAAAGGGATTAAAAACATATAAAAAAAGGGATGAAAAAAACTCCACCACAGAACCCAAAACCACATCCAGAGTTCCAGCCAAGAGGGAAAGTGCTGGGATCACATGGAAAGAATTTTTCTTCGGGACATTTCGGCATCTTTTTAAGCAGGAGAAAGGGGAAAGAAAGGAAAAAAACGAATCCGCAGAAAAAATGTCTGGGATTTGTGCACGAGCTGGAAAAGTGGGAATGGCTTTGTGCTGAAAGAGGGGAGATGTAGATGGAATATTGGGAAGGAATCCTTCCCTGGGAGGAGCTGGAATGGATTTTCCAGAGAAGCTGTGGCTGCCCCTGGATGCCTGGGAGCATCCAAGGCCAGACTGGATGGGACTTGGAGCAGCCTGGGACGGTGGGAATTGTCCCTGCCATGGACCTGGATCAGCCTGAAGGTCCCTCCCAGCCCAAACCATTCCCAAATTCCACAATTTTCATGCCCTCACTTTTTTTTTTACCCTCGGTCACTTCCTTGGGAAAAGCACTTTGGGAATTTATTTAAAGTCACTTTGGGCTCTGAATTTATTTTCCCTTTTCCTGGCAGCTCCAGCATCATTCCCTGGGTAGGGATGAGAAGGAAAAGGGAATCTTGGATCAGCCTGAAGGAAAGGGGAGTTTTGCCCTCTCTTTGCCCCTTTCCCATTTATTTCCAGGTTTACATTTTCCTTTCCCTGGAGTTTCCCTGATCCCTCTGAGCAGGGAGAGAGGTGGTCACAGAAATTCCCGTTCTGCCCCAATTCCCAGTGCTCCCAGTGCTCCCCACAGCTCCGAGCCCTAGAGCAGGGGTGGGGCTGTTTCCATGGAAAAGCTGACCCATCTTTGGAACAGCTTTTCCAAATAAAAGAAGGAAAACAACCCTTAAATCCATGGGTGGAGCTGGGATAAATAAAGGGAAAAAAAATCCTTGGCAGACAAGTTTTGTCGGGAATGGTTTGGAATCGGTGGAGTTTAATGAAAGGAGCGGGTGATGGTTTTTTAATTAAAAAGGGGATTTTAAAAATAGAAATAAATTAATTAAATGTTAAAAATTAAAAGAAAGAAATGTTTTTATAAGGGAAATCTTTAATAAGGGAAATATTTTATGAATGGAATTGTTTCATAAAGAAAAATATTTTTATAAAGGCAATGTTTTTACTAATGGAAATATTTTTATTTTAAAAGCAGAAAATTCCATTTTTAATTCAAAAATCTGCATCCCGAGTGACAAGGAGAGGGATTATGGGATGTTGGAGTCCGAACTGTCCCAGACCAAAGGATTCCCACGTGGCACTGGTGGCACTGGTGGCACTGGGAGCAGCAGAGGAGCAGATCCCAAAGTTTTCCCGCTCATCCCGAGCAGGATCCAGCTCTCCTTGGGTCACCCTCTGGATCCTGGCTCCTCCAAGCCCACCAGGCCAAAAAAATTGGGAATTCGAGTGGGCACAGCTCTGCTTCCAGAGGGGATGAGGAGGCTGCCGGGAGTTTCCACCTGAAGAGAGGAAAACAGGGACTTAGAAGAAAAAAGAGGATTTGGGGGTCTGAAAACCTGGAAAACCGGTCCCAAACTGTCCAGGAATGGTCCAAAAGGGAGCTTTTAATTTCATCTGGATTTTATGTAAGCAGTGCTGGTGTCTCCAGAATAAACAGGATTCCTGCCTCTCGAAAAAACAGCTTTCTTTTTGGGAATAATGATCCCATTCAGGGGAGGATATTCCTGTTTGCACAGCGGGTTTACAGAGCTTGGATTGTGTCCACATGGGAGGAAAATAGAAAAGGACAAAAAATCAGTGCAGAAAAATGAGGAATGGGGAGTCCAAAAAAGAGGAATTTCAAAGGTATCCAGGTAGGAGAGAAGGGGCTGAGAAAATCGGGAATGTTTTCTGGAGAAAGGAAGGTTTGGACACCTCACAGCCCCGCCTGGAGAGGCTGCAGGGAAGAGACAGGAAAAGTGGGAATGGCTTCACAGCTACAAAACCTTTCCTGGACTTTGGAGCAGGGAAAAATCCAGGTGAACAAAGGTTTGACCAAGGAGTTTCTCCGAGGAGCTCGTGGTCTGAATGTGTAACACAAACAACGGGAATGTGGGATTTGCTGCTGTTCCTTGGAAGGTTTGATTTAATCCGTGGGAGTTTTTATCCGAGCTGAGCTTTACATGGAATTTTGGGCACCACCAGTTGTGCTTGGTATGGATTTAAAATATTCCAAGCCTGGCTACTCCCAGTAAAATGATGAGGCTGAGTTTATATTTGTCTTTTCCAGAGCCTGGAATCCTGATGAATTCCTGCAAACTGGATTTAGAGCGCTGTTGGACGCTCAGTGCCAGGCAGCAGCACAGGAGGCGTCCTGGGAACACCAGGAAGAAAATAAATGGATGCTTCCATCGAATAATTCCATTAAACAGATGGATGATTCCATTAAATAATTCCATTAAACAATTGGATAATCCCATGTAAAAAATTATTTTACAGCGTTCTCTGGGAGGGCTACATGAAAATTCTGTAGCTGGGCCCTGGACGAGGCCCCAAACCAAATCTTAATTTATTAAAACAAAATCTTATTAAAACAAATCTTAATTTATTAAAACAAAATATTCAAGATTAATTTCATCTCCCATTGTAAGAGCATCAAATGCCCCGAATAATACCAATTTAAAATTCCCCTCTTTTTGGTCAATTTTTTTTTTTTGATGCAAGGTTGGCTTGGGGAAGATCAGGATTGATAAGGAGGAGAAAAACTATTGGGGAAAGAGGGCTGAGCTCCCAAAAGAGCTCTTAAATTTACTAATTATGTTTTGTTACTAATTGGTAAAGCTGATATTAATTACTTATTACCAGGTAAAAAGTCTCATAATTTGTTTTTCATATCCTGGGAAGGTTAACTCCGGAGATGGGAGGCTGGAATTGTGTCCCCTCATTCCCTGTCTCTCCAGACGGACACAGCCGAGGCTCCCACAGCTCCAGAGGCACCAGACGAGATTCACTCCCAGGGAGCTGCATTCCCACCCAGCCTCCTGGATCCTCCAAATCACCGGGAATAATTTTATTCTGTTTTCACCCTCGCGGGGAGGGTTTGAAACAGGACACAAACCCTGCTCGCCTTCACCAGCATTCCCAAAAATCCTTGCATTTGATACTGAATTTTTTGCCGTTTTAAATTCCTGCGAGGAATCCTGCAAGACTCCGAGCCGAGCTGGTGAAGGATCTTTTCCCCAGCAATTTTCCCAAACCAACTGCAAGGCTCGGTGCAAAAAGGGGATTTGCGGAGCAGGCGGAGCTCCCGGTTTTTTGGGAACAGCTTGAGCTGGAAGGTCGGGGAAGGTCATTGTGCTCCGGAGGAGAAGGAGCTGGGACACGCCTGGAGGAGCACGGGGAGGGCACAGCTTGGCCCGCCACGAGTCACTGCTGGGCAGCCAAGGGCGCCTCGTCCCGCAGCTCCAAAAATAGGAATTCTTGGCAGGACAGCAGGGTTTGACCGAAAAATGGGTTGATTTGGATGAAATATTAAGAAGGATTTTTTTTTTTTTTCTTTACAGTGAGGTGGGGTGGCCCTGGCACGGATTCCCAGAGAAGCTGTGGCTGCCTCATCCCTGGAATGTTCCGGGCCAGGCTGGACGGGGCTTGGGGCAGCCTGGGATGGTGGAAGGTGTTGGGGTTGGAGTTGGGTGGGCTTTGAGGTCCCTCCCAACCCAAACCATTCCCATTCCATAAAAAATGGGCGTCTTGTGCTTTCCTAAGGGAAATTCCTCCTCCCACCTGGTCCGGAGCAGAGCTTGGCCGTGAACTCCCACTCTTCCTCCCTCAGCCCCACCAGTCAAGGGAGGTTTTTGCCATAATTCCCAGGTTTTTGCCATCATTCCCAGGTTTTTGCCATAATTCCAAGGTTTTTGCCATCATTCCCAGGTTTTTGCCATCATTCCCAGGTTTTGCCATCATTCCCAGGAGGTTTTTGCCATATTTCCGATGAAGTTATGCCATAATTCCCAAGAGGTTTTGAACATAATTCACAGGAAGTTTTAATGCAATTCCCAGGGGTTTTGCCATCGTTCTCATGAGGTTTTTGCCATCATTCCCAGGATTCTGCTGCAGTTGGCTGGGCTGGGTTTTCCCTGTTTTGGGCAGAGCCATTCCCTGTGACACGGGACCATGCGAGGAACGACGAGCAGCACAACATAACCACTGGATTTTCCTTCGTACGGATCCATGCTCTGGGCAAAAAGTTCCAATTTTCAGCCCCTAAAGCCCCAAGATCCAAGCATTCCTGTAAATCCAGAAAGGATTTCTATGCAACTCCTCCTCCCACATTTTCCCCCTGTGATTGAAGGGCTCTCACTAGAAATAAGTGATGCTTTTTGTGCGATGTCTATTCCTGATAAACCCTTGCCAGGATACTCCATCCTTACCCAGTTTTTCCCTCAGTTTTGAAAGGGATTTTTTTGTGGGATTTTCTGCTTTACCCGAACCTCCAGACCACCTCAAATCATTGTCCTTTTTTTTGGCACAACTATTTATCATCATTTTCCCTTCCTGCCTAACCTGAGAATTGCCAGGCGGTTGCACAAAGCAGGGGCTAAATTTGGCAGCAGAAAGGGAAGAATAAACCAGGAATAATCCAAATAATCCCCCGGGGTGATTGGAACAGCTTTGGAGAGAGCTGGCGCTGATTACCGCTCCCAAAAGTGGTTTCTCAGTGCTTCAGAATCATTTATTCAGGCAGGGTTTGTCTGATCAGGTGGGAATCAAAAGCCAGTGGTGGGTGAAGGAGAATCCGGCTTGGAGTGTTCCTGAGGGGCCAGCAAACGTGGGATGTGTGGATTTATCCTGGGAAACAATGATAGTGTTCTCTGGAAGGGCTACATGAAAACTCTGCAGCTGGGCCTTGGACCAGGCCCCAAACCAAGCCCCAAACCAAAACCAGACCAAAACCAGACCAAAACAAGACCAAAACCAGATCCCAAACAAAACCAAAATCAGACCAAAACCAAGCCCCAAACCAAGCCTCAAGCCAAGCCCCAAACCAGGCCCCAAACCAAAACCAGGCCCCAAACCAGGCCCCAAACCAAAACCAGGCCCCAAACCAGGCCCCAAACAAAAACCAGACCAAAACCAGGCCCTAAACCAAACTTTGTTCCAAGTCTTAATTTATTAAAACAAAATATTAGAGATTAATTTTATCTCCCATTGTAAGAGCATCAAATGCCCTGAATAATACCAATTTAAAATTCCCCTCTTTTTAGTCAAATTTTTTTATGCAAGGTTGGCTTGGGAAGGTCAGGATTGATAAGGAGGAGAAAAACTATTGGGGAAAGAGGGCTGAGCTCCCAAAAGAGCTCTTATATTTACTAATTATGTTTTGTTACTAAGTGGTAAATCTGATATTAATTATTTATTACTAATTAATAAGTCAAATAATTTGTTTTCCATATCCTGGGAAGGCTAACTCAGGAGATGACACCACTAGAGGACACTCTTGTATTTTAGAAAAACGGTTCCGAAGGAAATTCTGCTGTTAATCCCATCGTTGATTAATTTTTAAAGGAAGTCTTCAGTAGGTGCTGAACCTGGAGCTAAAAAAAAAAAAAAAAAAAAGAAAAAAGAAAAAAGATTTTATTTGTTTTTCTCCCAAGGGAATTGAGGTGCCATGAGCTTCCCCTTTCCACTCATCCTGGAGGAATCAAAGCCAAAGCTGGAAACTGGGGAATTCTGGAGTCAACCAACCTCCCAGCACCTTCGAGGTGGGCAATGCCAATTCTCCCAAGATTCTCCTCTTCCCATCAATTCTTCTTCTTTAACTCCAAATAATTCCCAATTTTATCCTGTGGGGAGTGACAGGTGAATCTCTTCCAGGACAACGTGTCGTGATCCCCATTCCCATCCTGGAAAAAGCGGCAGCTGGAAATTATATCAAATATCAATTTAATAATCAAATATCACCTGGATATTTGGATTGGGAAGAAAAGCAATTTAAAAAAAAAAAAAAAAAAAAAAAAAAAAAAAAAAAAAAAAATCTGATCCCCGAGGAAGAAGCAGTTTGGACGTTCAGCTGGATTTTTGTGGACGTGCCACTAGAGGGGAATAAAGATCCGTAACATTTCCCAGATTTGCTCTGGAAAACCGCCTGGAATGCGGGGCCTGGAGACGCCAGCCCCGTGTGGAAGTTGCTCCTTATCTGCAGCAGGAAAACAATCAATGTTGTTAATTGCAATTATCCCAGGAGAAGGAGAGCAAATCCAAGGGTTCCCAAGGATCCCTGAGCTGTGTTAACCCTGACACCAACAGCAGGTGATAAACGGAGGAAACCTGCCCTGATAAGGCCTTTGCTGATAACGTTATCTCCAAATGGGGTGTTTGGGATAAACACGGGAAGAACACGTGTCAGACACAAAGGGATTCGTTCCAAACCATCCATCATTTCCGTGGAGAGCTTCCCAAGGGAAGGAATCCTCTCCCCGCAGTTTGTCTGGCAATGGCAGAGGTTGATAACGTGATTAAGACGTTATTAATTAGGGAGGCATCGCTCGCTTGCAATAATCTGGAGGCGTTGAAGCTGACGATCGTTAATTAGGAGGAAACACGCAGGAAAGAAAAGTAGGAGGGAGTTTGGAATTCTTTCCGGAACATGAGTTCCCAGATGAAAAGGAAAGGGTCAGAAAATTAGTGACTTAATTCATTTAGAGGAGAACTAAATTATCTGGAGTGGTTATGTTGGGAAGTTCTAACACTTCAGGAGGGGTTGGGATATGGGTAATCCCAGCAGAAATTTGGATTCAGCAGGGATTTGAGTGGTGTGGTGGAAAGGTTTTAGATATGGAAAGAGCAGGACACATCCCATGGAATGGGCTTGGAGCTCAAGGGATCTCAGGGACTCAGGAGGAAAACTTAGGGGAATTGTTCTCCAAATCCTGCTGCCTCCCAACCCTCCAGCCCAACCTTTTCTCCTCTCTTTAACCTGCTCCATGGAATGTCAGGAGGGAGGGAATGGGGTGTCTTTGCTGGATTGGCACAAACGGGAACTCCCTGAGTTTGTCTGGATATAGAAACCATGGAAAACTCCAGAGGTGTGCTCTCGAAAATTCGGCTGATTTCGCCAGCAAAATGTCAGCTTTTTTCCCAGGATCATGGGAAATCCTTGCTGCTGGAGGCACCAGTGGGAGATTTGAGGGGAGGAACAGGAATGTTCACCTGGATTCGGTGCGGGAGGAACCTGGAGCTGAATCCTTCTCTCCTCAGTGTGTGATAAATCAGCAAAATATCCCTGGCTATCCCTAACTTCCCAAGCATGGAAGTTTGGACCCACAGCCCAAATCTTTCATGGCTCCCAGCCCAGAATCTGGTTGGGATCATCTCAACCCAATGCCAGGTGCCACCTCTGAATTAAACCATCACACCCCAAAGGTCTCCTGTTATTCACTTGAGAGGCTCCAGCTCTGCTCCAAATCCAGAGGGATTTGTCCCTCCCAGAGCATTTAATCCAAATTTCCAGAGCTGGGAAAAAAAATTCCAAGGGTGTACAAACACACCCCTAAATCCTGACAGAACTCCAGCCCTGTGGCCACCATCACCTTTCCCGATCCTAAACGCCTTTCCCAACATTTGTACCAAAACTGCCTGAAAGCCAGAAGCGAAAGAACCCTCTGGAAGTGACATTTGCTCCTTCCAGTGATGGAAATGATCCCTGAGCTCCTGCTGAAAAGGAGATGTGGGATCATTTACCGTCATTCCCAGGAGGGTTATTTTAACCATCATTCCCAGGAGATTTTGGCCGTCATTCCTAGAAGGTTTTTTCCATTATTCCCAGAAGACTTTTGTCATAATTCCCAGGAGGTTTTGGCCGTCATTCCCAGGAGGTTTTTGCCATCATTCCCAGAAGGTTTTGGCCATCATTCCCAGGAGGTTTTTGCTGTAAAAAAAAAAAAATCCTGAAATCCACAAGAAAAAAACACCCCCTAGAAGTGACATTTTCTCCTTCCAGTGCTGGAAATGATCCCTGATCTCCTGCTAGAAAGGGGCGAACCCCCTCGGGATGATCCCGACGGGGGAGGACACCACACTTGGGCACGATTTTTGGGGCACCGAAGGAGTTACACTTCCCCAGAGGGCTGAAAATAAGAAACCATCTGGAAATCAAACCTCAACCCGCCAAGAGTTAATGTTTATCTCTCCCCAGCGGAACGGGAGAAGCTGGAGCAGGGCGGCTCCGCTCAGGGCGAAGCCGAACTCCCAAACTTTCTCCCAAATTAAGCCCGGCGGGGGCGGCAGAGCTTCCTTGGGGACCGGAGAGCTGCGCAGCGAGCGGTGGCAGCTCCACCAACTCGCGCTCATTACCGGTGTCGCTCACTCTTGTCACCTCCACAATTATTTCGGGACCTGTCACCGGGAACGTTCTCCCACCAGCAAATGCTTTCCCCGCTGGGGAGGCTGAAGTTCCAGGCTCCAGTTCCCTCCTCCCTCGCGCTCGCCGCCTTTTCCCAGAGCTCCGGGAAGCTCCGGAGGGAGGGTGCGGGGATGTGCGGCTTCCCGAGTTCACATGGAGGGGGATTTGGGATGGATGGGCATCGCCGGGATCCGGGAAGGGAATCCCAGGTCTGTGATGCCGAAATTTCGATCCAGAAAGGCCCAAATTGTAGGGGGATTCGTGCCGGGTTCCCAAAGGGGAGGGCAAAGTGGAAGGGAGGGAAGTGTCCCCTGTTCTAAGGTTGTCACCCTGATCCCGGTGGCTTGGATGGACATTTTTGGAGCTTCCGGATTTTTTTGGAATGTTGTGGGGAGATTGGACATCCCCTTGTCGCACTAGGACAGGTCTGAAGGGACCCTGCAGCTCCCTAATCCAGCCCCAGAAGAGGCACAAACTGAGGAGGAAATTCCTGGCTTCACTGGAGCACCACACAGCCCAGGGATGGAGGAGCCACACTTTTCCTGTGCTCCTGTGCAGGGACTTTCCCCCTCTTTTCCCTTCTTTCCTCCTCTTTCCCCTTCTTTCCTCCTCTTTTCTCCTCTTTTTCCTTATTTTCCCCTGTTTTCCCCTCTTTTCCCTTCTTTCCACCCATTTCCTCCCTTCTTTTCCCTTCTTTCCCCCCATTTCCTCCCCTCTTTTCCCTTCTTTCCCCCGTTTCCTCCCCTCTTCTCCCCCACTTTCCCTGTCTTTTCCCTTCTTCTCCCCTCTTCTCCCTTCTTTTCTCCTCTTTCCCCCTATTTTACCTTTTTCCCCTTCTTTTCCCCTCTTTTCCCCCTCTTTTCCCCTTTTCCCCCTCTCTTTTCCCATCTCACCCTACCTGGAGATGCTCTGCCTCCTCCTCCTCTCGAAGCTCCTCCATCTCCTCCCCATCTCTGTCCCACCCGTGCTCCCGTTCCCACTTTGTCCCCACTTTTCGGGCACTCCTGGAGCTGGGAGAGGCCGGGATCTCCGGGATGAGCCGTGCGTGGAACGGGAGCGGCTCTGATCGAGCGGGTGATGCTGGAAACAAACCCCGGACAAAGCCCTGAGATGTCCACAAGAGCTGCAGCACCGAGGGGAGGCAGTGATTAATCAGCTGCAGTGCTGGAATTAATCGGTGTTTGCAGGAACTTCGGACCTGGGGGGCATCGGAGGAGAAATGCCGGGAATGTTTTCTCCGGGATATTGACAATTCATACCGGTATTTTCCCAAATTACGTTGATATCGTCCCCAATTATATTGGTATCTTCACGAATTACATTGATATCGTCCCAAATTACATCGATATCATCCCAAATTTTATTGATGTTTTTACAGATTATGGTGATATATTCACAAATGACGTTAATGTTATCACAGATTATATTGATATCTTCACAAATGACATTTATATCTTTCAAAATTATATTGACATCTTCCCAAATTACATCGACAGCTTCCCAAATTATATTGATGCTTCTACAGATTATATTGATATCTTCACCAATGACATTGATGTTTTTATAGATTATATTGATATCTTCACAAATTACATTGATCTCTCCCCAGATCTTACGGATATCTCCACAGCAGGGAAAAGGGCCGATGACTCCTTTGGTGGAAGGGATGTTTTCATGGAATCCCAGAATGTCCTGAGCTGGAAGGGATCAGAATAATCAAATCCAACCCCTGGCCCTGCCCAGGACACCCCAACAATCCCATCCTGTGCCTGAAGGCTCCCGGAGCTCTGGCAGCCTCGGGAATGTGACCATCCTCTGGAATCCTGTCCCATGCACCACCACAGAGCCTTTCCCTGATATCCAAGGTTTTCCTGATGCTTTATCCATGCAGGCTCCCCACATCCTCACCCCAGCTCCACAGCTCTGCTTGTGCCAGGATTCTGGGGATCCCGCTGTGCTTCCACAGGTTTGGATGCAGCCGGGATGGAGTGAGGCCCACAGGAACCTCGCTGTGCCGGCATTTCTGTTCCATCCCTCTATTCCCTCCCATCCCATCCTCCAGCCAGACATTCCCTGGGTAACCAGGAGCAAACAGATCAGAGCCCGTCACCAAATTCTCCTTTACTCCAAGCTGAGCTGGATCAGGATTCTCCAGGGAACAACAACGCCCAATCCCACCACTGCACAAGCCAGCAAATAATATTAAAAGAAAAAACCAAAAACCAACTTCTGGAGAGAAATTTCCATCATTTTGGAAGTATTTCTGGGGAAGAGAACCCTTGGAGTCAAACCCGTGGCCCCATCTTGCCCCCACCAGCGCAGACGCCCCCAGACACCCAGCCTGAGACAACAGGTGAAAAGCGAATTCACGGAGAATTTTTCCTTCCTCCAGTTTCTCTCTTCCTCCCCTCCCGCCTCTTCCAGCTCGACACATGGCGGGGGTCATGTAACAACAAGAATTCCCGATGTCAGGCAAATAATTTTTCCATCTGTGGGGTGTTTTTTTTCCTGCCCAGTTTATGTTTTTTAACGGAAGTGGCATCTGCGAGGTGCTGCCTGTAAATGATCCCTGCAGGAGCTCTGCTTCATGCCCAGCATCCCATTTTTGGCTGCTCCAGCTGTTGTTCTGGAGAGGGCAGGAATGGGTTCAGCTGACAGCTGCAGGCACTCCGAGGAAAGGAAAAGTTGTTTTTCCCCCCCCCCCCCTCCCCGGTCTCCAGTTGTCTCTCCCTTCCCAGAAAACCACAGGGAGGTTTTCCAACAGGCAAAGGTTGGAAAGGATGAGGGATAAGCACAAGGGTGCTCTTGGTTTAAATCCTGAGCCTTTTCCCAGCTTGATTTACCTGTCTGGGAAATGGTCAGGGCACCGGGAAGGAGCCTGAGCTGCTCTGGGCTGTGATAATTCCCATCAGGAATGGGATGAGTGAGAATTGAGGGAAGGAAGTCTTCCAGGTTCAGAGTTTGAAATGTTTCTGTGGAAACCGGCTCTGAGCTGCAGGAATTAAGGAATCGGTGCTGTTTCCCTGGAAATGGACTTCACTGGAGAGCCCTGGTGGGAGCTGGGAGGGGGATGAGGGGATTGGAGCTCCTCTGCTCTGGAGCCAGGCTGGGAAAACCGAGATTGTCCAGCCTGGAGAAGGGAAGGCTCCAAGGAGATTTTAGAGCCACTTTTCCAGGGCCTAAAGGGGCTCCAGGAGAGCGACAACGGATGGAGGGACAGGACACAGGGAATGGCTACAGGCAGGGATAGATGGGATATTGGGCAGGAATTGTTCCCTGGGAGGGTGGGGAGGCCCTGGCACAGATTCCCAGAGAATTTGCGGCTGCCCTTGGATCCCTGGAAGTGTCCAAGGCCAGGTTGGACAGGGCTTGGAGCAGCCTGGGATGGTGGAAGGTGTCGCTGCCAGGGCAGGGGTGGCCCTGGATGATCTTGACATTCCCACAGCTCCTCCTTTCCCCAATCCCCATCCTGGGAAATTCCCTCCAGGCCTGAAGCACCTGACAGAGCTTTCCTTGACACATCAGAGAAATCCAAGGATTCCAGCTGTGCCAGGGGAGGTTCAGGATGGACAGCAGCAGGAATTTCTCCACGGAAAGGGTGCTCAGGCCTTGGAAGTGCCCAGGGAGGTTTGGAGTGCCCATCCCTGGGGGTGTCCAAGGAATTCCTGGAGGTGGCACTCGGAGCTCTGGGCTGGGGACAAGGTGGGGATGGGCACAGCTGGGACTGGATGGTCCTGGGGGGCTTTTCCAACCTCAGGGATTCCGGGATTCTGAGATTGTAAACCCCTGGACAAGGGGGCTCAACAGCTGCCCCCCACCCAGCGAAGGAGAGCTCCAGCCACATTCCGTGCTCCTAAAGGAACCTTCATGGAGACAATTCCCGAACTTTGCACGGAAAACCTCCCTGCACCACGGAACAGCTCACCAGCCAGAACCTGTGCCATGACCACACCCAACGGGAAGCTGAAAAAGCAAATTCCCAATGATGTGGGATTGTATTTTCCTTCAGGGAAACATCCAGAAAACCCCAGATTCCTATGGATTTGCACAGACCAGAGCAGTCAGGAAGGAAACCCCGGGCTGGTGAAATCAGGGAATCCTTTTCCTTGGGAATCTCTGCTTTGGGATGGCTTCTGACAAAGAAAAGCTGCCTGCTCCTCACGGATCAGCCCCTCATCCATCATGATCCTCACCTGGATCCCCGTGTGGGGGCAGGGGGGGTGACACATCCCACATCCCACCCCGTTACACAACCCCAAACCTCGGCAGCGGATCCTTCCCCATCCAGGCAGGGTGCGATTCCTGCCGAAATGCCGCGTGTCACCGAGACACACAGAGCAGTCACACGCACACAAGATATCTTTGCAAAGCAGAGGTTCTTCCGATCCCAGCTCACTGCTGAGAGAGCGGAGAGAGGAAGAAGAGTACCCCTTTGTTTATTTCTTACTTTTTATACATTTGTGGGTCTGGCAGAAGATTGGCTTTTTGGGGTTTCCACCCCTCAGCCTCAGTGGCCAGACCAGCTGTCAGTTACAATTGTTTTCAGGTTAGAAATATGCAAACAAAGGACAGAGAACGAAAAACAAAGGATTTGTTTATGTTACATCTGTGGGAAAGGCAGAAAACTGCTCTAATATTGTACAATAACTAAAAGATCTGACTCCATTATGAAATTCAAAATGCTAATAAAAAAAACTCAGAAAAACCAGGGTAACAGCCGCGCGTGGAGGTGGGAGCGCCGCTCCCATCGCTCCGCTGCCCACGCTCCTCCTGTGCCGTCCCACACGTGGCAATCAAAGCCGGGAATTCAGCGCGGCTCCGCGAGCGCTGCTCCCCCAGCCTGGCAGCGCTCGCCGGGGAACGCTCGGCTCCCGGGCGCCCAGGGGCTCTCTCCCCCGTGGGAACGGCAGATGGGATGATTTGGGATCCGGGCGCAGGGGGAATGTTCCTCCTCGACACCGTCAGGCAGAAATCAAAGGTGTTTGTTTTTCCAACCTCACGGACGGGTCGTTCCCGACCTGCTAAAATCCTGAGAATATGGAAAAAAAAAAAAAAGAAAAACAAATATTCCTCGTCTCTCCCTGTTTAACTGGAAAAGCACTCCCAGCATCCTTCTTTTTATTAAATGCCTTTTTTTTTCTTTTTTTTTTCCTTTTCCCAATCCTACATTAAAAAAAAAAAAAAAGGATTTTATTGAGTAAATATAATGCAACAACCATGTGTTGTTTCCCACTCCACGGCAAATGTTTCCACTTCCTGGCAGGATTGATTCCAGATCGAAAGGCGCTGCTTCATCCCAGGACTTTTCACACAATCTGTTCGGCTCAGCCTACGAGCCGTGGAAAATTCCCTTTTCCATCCCATTTCCCTGGTTTTTATCTCAATATTTGGGGAGCCGAATCTCAGACTCCAATATTCCTTCCAGATCAGTGGATTTTCCCCTTTGTGTTTCCTTCTCCCGGTTCCATATCCATGAAAAGAGAATTTCCTGATGGCGGAAAAGAGAGGAGAAAGGGAATTTGGTGGAGAATTTATGCCAAATTGGCCAAGGGCTGGTGCTGACCCTGACTCACCTGAGAGTAAAAGAGGAAAACCATAAAATCCTGGAGTGTGGACAGCTTTTTCTCTAAAAAGATAAGGATTGGTGGATCCCCTGGACCAGCAGAAGGAATGAAATTTCCTCTGTTTGAACAGAAAAAAACTGAAATTCCCAGATCCTAACTCCATTATTTTGGGGGTAGATTCCCATCAAGATCCATGGAAAATTTCCCATGCAAATCCTGTTTTTGATGGATATTAGGCTGAACATCCAAACCCTCTTTGAAAAAAACAGATTTCCAATGATGTGGGATTGTATTTTCCTTCAGGAAAGCACCCAGAAAATCCCAAAATCCTATGGAATTGCACGGATCTGGTTGTGCCATCGGGAAGGGAATCCTGGGCTGGTGAAATCAGGGAATTCTTTTCCTTGGGAATCTCTGCTCTGGAATGGTTTCTGATAAGGAAAACCTGCCGAGACCGAGATCTCAAAGCTCTCCCGTGCCTGATTTTTGTGTGGGGACATCCAGACCTAATTCCAGGTGAAAAGGAGGCGGGAAAGGAGGTGGGTTGCTGTGGGTGACAAGGGGTTAAAACATTCCCGACCATCCATCATTCCCTCACCTCTCCCGCATTCCCACTGCAGCACTCCTGGATCTTCTCCCTGACTTCCAGGACTGGCAAACTCCAGGCACAGAAGTGAGATTGGGAAGAGCCGATTTAGGCTGGGAAAAGCGTGAGGATGCTGGGATCAGGGCATGGAATGTCTCCCATCCCTGAATGCCAGAGGGTTTTCCTCCAGCTCTTGGTCCTGGGGGGATTTTCCACCCTCTCCCTCACAGCTGGTCTGGAGGATCCCATTCCTTGGCTCTTCCTTCCCACATCTCCAACCAAACCTGCTCTGATCCGTGACAGAATCCCGGATCCATTCCCATCTTTTTGTCCCTCTCAGCCTCACTCTGGCACAGACAAATGCCCCACCTCCTCCATCCAACGTGTTGGGAAACAACTTCCTCCAGACCTGGGAAAACCTTGGCCTCCAGATCCCAATAAAATGATTTTTTTGTTTGTTTTGTTTTGTTTTAAGCTGTCGATTTATTGAAGGCTCCACGTCTCCTCGGCATTCCCAAACATCCGATGATTTTATTCCAGTTGCCTGGTTATCCACGGCCAGGCTGCTTTTCCACTCACCGGAATCTCCTTCGGTTATGAAACACAAAAACCATGGAATGCTGGATGTTTATTTGATCCCTTCTCCCCGGAGAATGAGTTTAATAATTTAGCAGCAGATCTGAAACTGCTCCCTGAGGAATAATTTGCTTTAAGGGGGGGAAAAAAACTGAGAGGAATTTTTTTTTTCCCCCCTCCCTCTCCCAGATCCCCAAATAAAAGTCTGGTTTGCTTTGGATCGTGTTCGCTCTCCCAAGACTCCGCTTTCCTATTAAAATCTTTATTTCACTCCAGATTATTCTACCATTCCTTTGTCTCTCTGCCTTTGGAATGCAGCTGTCACCGTGGCTTTTTAGGATTCCCCTTCCCATTGGTTCCTGGGAATGCTTTATATCCCCTTGGAAGGAGCCAATAAAGGAATTCAGGTGCTTTTGGACCTGCCAAGTGCAGCTCATCAAGGGATGCACGGAAAGGAAGGGCAGGAAGCAACAGATTTGGGGTCGTGATTTATTTACTGAGAGCATTTCTTGGGAGTTTATTGCTTGTTTGGGCTCCTCAGGAATTGTTTTTCCACATGGAACAACACCTCGATGCTCGGAGTGTCCCAAAACGAGGGATAGCCGTGCCCACGTGCATCCAGAATATCCCTGCATCCCTGCCACGGGCAGCAGGCATGCATAAAACACGTTTTGAGTGGTTTCTGCACAATTCCCAGAAATTCCTGAAGTTTAACCACCTCTGAAATCGCCGAGATTTTGCCAAGATCCGTTCCCAGAGGCTCTGTAAGGCTCGGAATCTCGGCAGCCTCAGGGACAGAGCCACACCGGGCTCCTTCCACCAGGAAAAATCCCAATCCCTGCGATCCAGGCTCTGCTTTTCCCCAGGATCCTCAGCCCGGCCTAAAACATGGATCCTCTTTGCTCCCAAAGGTTTCCCCCTCCCTGAGGACACCCCCAGGGAAAAAAATATCAGGAATAAATCATCAAATCACAGCTTTGCCAACTGCAAACTCCTCTGTAAGATCAGATTCCCACCCTTCCCATATGGAAACTCTGGTAAGTTTTATTTTATTTTATTTTATTTTATTTTATTTTATTTTATTTTATTTTATTTTATTTTATTCTATTCTATTCTATTTTTAATTTTATTTTATTTTATTTTATTTTATTTTATTTCATTTTATATTTTATATTTTAATTTTATATTTTATATTTATTTCATTTCATTTCATTTCATTTCATTTTATATTTTATATTTTATTTTTATATTTTATATTTATTTTATTTTTTTCATTTCATTTTATTTTATATTTTATTTTATATCATTTCATTTTATTTAGTTTAGTTTTTTATTTTTATATTTTATTTTATTTTATTTCACTTCATTTTATTTTATATTTTATTTTATATCACTTCATTTTATTTAGTTTAGTTTAGTTTTTATTTTTATATTTTATTTTATTTTATTTCATTTCATTTTGTTTTATATTTTATTTTACTTAGTTCAGTTTAGTTTAGTTTTTTATTTTTAAATTTTATTTAATTTAATTTAATTTTATTTTATATTTTATTTCATTTCATTTCATTTCATTTAGTTCAGTTTAGTTTAGTTTTTTATATTTTATTTTATTTTATTTTATTTTATTTATAATTACTTATATAATAATTACAGCCCTGTAATTATAGCTTTTTTGTGTTTTTTTAATTTGCTGCACTCTTTTTTTAACATTTCTCCTGGGTTCCCTCCTCCCCTCAGCGATTTTTAACATAAAAACACGAAGCTGAGGACGCTGCTCTGACAATTCCTCGGAAAACACTCTCCAGATGTGTCGCTGCTTTTCCGGAGGGGGAATGCATTGTGCATGCCTGGAAAAAATAAAAAAAAAAGGGGGGGAATGGGAATTTTTCCCTAAGTTTGGCTTTTGGCTAGAAATAAAGGAGGCTGAGCCACACTTTGGGGCTGGAGATGAAACCCAGCGCACCCAAACATTCCTGAAGACAGCGAGGATCCAGGAGAGGTCATCTGAGGAGGGAAAAGTGGGAGAGGAAAAAAAAGTAGGGAAAAACAAAATCCCACCCAAGCTTAGGAATCGGGAGCAGAAATAGGATCCTTGTTCCCTTTAAGCTCGGCTAATCTGAGCCAAAACCCACATGAATCAAGTTAAGCCGAGCTCAAACTGCTGCTCCTGCCCACTTGGACGCACTCACACGGATTTCCCGACGTTTTAGTGGATCCTGCTTTGTTGGGAATCCCACTCCTGAGGAGGGCTGGGATGGTTTGGGTTTTCCAATCATTGGGATTTCACTCGCCGGAGTGTTTACAAAGCGTTATCCAACAATCCTCGAGGGAGGTGGGAAAAGTCGGGATCGTTGTTCCTGTTTTACAAAGCAGGGAGAAACCAGGAGAGGGGCGATCCCTGCCTTACCCAGGGAGAGGGAAGGATGGGATTAATCCTAAAAATCTGCTGGCTCATGGCCTGGGATCCACTGCCCCGAGCTTTCCTTGGGGGTGGGAATGCAGGGAAAGATGGGACAGAGGGATGAGCAGGAATTCTGCACCACAACGAGCCAATCCAAGGAATTTTTCATGCCAAAAGGGTGCCCCGGGAAGCTCCGCAGCAGCATCACCCCGACCCTGTCCTGCAGGATGCTGATGCCGGGATGGAGGGAAGGAGTTTTCCCAAGGTTCTTCCTGCCCGAGCTGAATTCCAGCAGGGAAGGAGCAGCAGGTCCGTGCTCACGGAGCTCTCCGGAAGGAGATGGATGAGGGAGCGCTGACCCCGGCGGCCCCGCTGGCAGCGGAGCAGGGACAAACAGCTGGGAGCTGCAATTCCCTCCCCCGGAACAGCTGGATCTGAGGGAGCACATCTGTCCGCACGCTGGGTGGTTCGGGAGGAACAACAAGCGCGGGGCGAGCCGGGATCCTCGGGACGCGGATCCGCCGCCGGGATGGGGCAGGGATGGGGATGGACTGGGCCTCCCACGGAGCAGAGGTGGGAGGAAGAGCCCTGGTAGGGGGTGGCGCACTCCGGACCTTCCTCGGTGTCCCGGGATCGCACGGGAACCACCAAAATTCCATAAATCCAACGGCATGGAGGCTCCTCGCCCCACCAGGGCCAAAGAGCCAAACAGGTGGAGGGAAAGTGGGAAATCTCTCCAAACGTGTTCCACAGCTGCTGGTCCTGGATTAGCAAAGCTGCTGGAAGCTTCTGCAGCTCCAAGTGGGAATATTTTTCCCCATGGATGTGCCAATCCCGTATCTCACGGCTGTGAGGCCCGGAGCCTCATGGGTGATGCAAAAGCACCCAAGAATCCCAATTCCAGGAGTTTTCCAGCCCCTCCCTCCCAGCTTTTGGGAAGCTCACAGCTCTTCTCCCGAGCTTTCCCTGCTCCGGAGCTGCTTCCCAAATTCCCAGAGCATGATCCCAATGCAGCACTGCTCAAAACTCCCGCTAAGAGCCAGAGAATCCAATTAGTGCAGGTGCTTCATCAGGGAGGAGAACGAAGGCAGAGTTTGCACCTCCTGAGGCATCAAAGACTCGGAAGGGCGAGAATTCCATGTAGGAAACCAAGTTCTGGAGCTCAGGGTCATCTCTTACCAAGATTGTAGGAAATTCCCTTGGGACACCCTTCTCCACAGGAGCAGGAATGTTGGTTAAGGATTAAGTCCAGCCCTGTTTCCTCAGAAATTTTACTGTCTGGAGCAGTATTTGCGTGGAATTGCTGTGCTTGCCCTGGGAGAAACCAAACATTCCCTGTTGGAGGCACCTTCCCCTCGATCCCAGGTGACCAACCTTTTTCCAGCCAGATTCCAAAGCCAGGAACAGCTGGACATAGGAGTGTCCTACCAGCTCCCACCACCCTTTCCAAACTGGCACCAGAGCCCACCAGGAATTCAGGGCAGGAATTTATTGACTACAAATCCACGTAAAGCTGAGCTGGCCAAGGGTCAGGACCAGTGGCCAGCACACCAAGCAGCTCCCAAAAGCTGGAATTCCTCCTCCCAGCTTTGCCTGGAAGTTCATCCCAGTTCACAGCAGTTGTGTTTTCCCTTTGTTCTGCTTCCCTGCGCACAAGCCCGTGGCCTAGAGGAAGAAATGCTGCTTGAATATGCAGGAAAGCTGGGCCAGATTCCCGTTCTTTTGCTCCTCCAACTCCTTTAAAAGGAAGAGGAGCGGGGTTTTCCAGCCCCACGGGTGTCACATCCACGGATCTCGTTGGGAACTCGCTCTCCAAGCCTCATTCCCTTTCGTCTCCCGCTCCAGGAGCGGGGCCGGGGGTGCCGCCAGACCGTGGAATGCAGCGCTCACCCCTTGAAAAGTCTTTCAGGAATTCCAGCTCCGCGCAGGCATCTGGAGCTGGCCCAGCTGCCAATTCCACATGAGACAACCCGGAGATAAAGGGATGTGTGTGATCCTCCAGGTGCTGGAAAAGGGAGGAACGGTTCAGGTGAGGAGTTAGTTGAATTTACCTGCTCGGGGTGATGGAACTGCAGGGTTCACCCACAGCTGTCCACGCTTTTTGCAGTGCCACTCTCAATGCTGCAATTACCTCGATTCCCTTCCCTTCCCTGGTGTTCCCAGCTTTGGAAAGCCTGGAGAGCTTTGCCAGGTTTCCCTTCTCTAATGGGAGTGGAGAATGGTCCTGCAACTGGGAATTTGGGCTCCTCATCATAGTCACGGGGAGGAAGAAGCCTAAAAAAAATAATGAAACAAATGAGGACTGAGAAATCCCACAGCAGATTCCTGGGATGCGCCTGGATCCCTCCGAGGGAAGGAGTGACCCTCTCTGGTGACCCTCCTGACCCCGGAGCTCTCGGAGGAGAACTTCAAGCAGGTCGAACTCCCCTGGCGTGGGGATTTCGTGGCAAACCCATCTCCAGGGCCAAAAGTTGGCTGTGTGGGGGGAATGTGTCTGAAGTGGGATTTGCTGGCAGGGAAAGGCTCAGCCCCAAACTGCCGTAGCCCTCGGGCTCCACTTAACCCCTGCCTGGCCCCCTCAGTCTGAGCCCACGCTAAGCCCGGCTTTGATAGGGCCCCGCAGAGCAGGGGGCATCAAATAAACCCCAGAGCCCCAGGGACTCAGCCCTGCCCTCTGCCAGAGCCCACGGAGAACGTGGGGCACAGGGAACACGAGGGGCACAGGGAACATGGGGGAACATGGGGGGCACAAGGAACATGGGGGGCACATGGAGAACGTGGGGGGCACAGGGAACATGGAGAACATGGGGCACAGGGAACACGAGGGGCACAGGGAACGTGGGGGAACACGGGGGGCACAAGGAACATGGGGGGCACAGGGAGAACGTGGGGGGCACATGGAACATGTGTGGCATGTGGAGCCCATGGAGAGCATGGAGAACATGGAACATGGGGGGGCACGTGGAGTACATGGAGAATGTGGGGCACAGGGAACATGTGGGGCATGTGGAGCCCATGGAGAACGTGGGGTACAAGGAACACGGGGGGCACATGGAACATGTGGGGCATGTGGAGTTCATGGAGAATGTGGGGCACATGGAACTTGTGGAGTGTGTGGAGCACAAGGAGCACATGGAGAACATGGAGAACATGGAACACATGGAGCATGTGGCGCCCATGGAGAATGTGGGGCACATGGAACATGTGGGGCATGTGGAACATGTGGAGCACATGGAACATGTGGGGCATGTGGAGCACATGGAGAACATGGAACATGGGAGGGCATGTGGAGCCCATGGATAATGTGGAGAGCATGGAGCACATGGAGCACACAGAGGCTGTGGAGCCCATGGAGCACAGGGAGAACATGGAACAAATGGAGCACATGGAGCCCATGGAGCACAGGGAGAACATGAAGAACATGGAACACGTGGAGCACATGGAGCAGGATTCTCCACTTGGCTGAGCAAGGTTTGCCAAGAGGGAAGTGTTGGGACAGGGAAGTTCCCATCATCCCAGGAAGCATCTGCCATGGACAGACGCTGGGCCTGAGCATTGCTCTGCCCTTGGTGTATCCTGCAAGGTCCAGGGGCTGCTGCTGGCACTGACTTTGTGGGATATTTGCAGGTTTTGGGATCAAACATCACCCCGCCCTACTCGAGCATCCTGCAAGGTCCATTCCCTGCTGCTGGTTCCCAGCTGGAGGAGTTTTGTGGGAACCAGGTTCTGCAGGAGCAGATGGACACAGGGAATCCAGTTCCAAGCATTTATGGAACCATGACCTCAGTTAACCTCACGTGGCTTCCTCCGAGCTGACACCTCCTGACAGTGCAAACCTCTGCAACTGGACGAGCGAGAGATGGGGAAAACCAACACCATAAAATCCTGGAATGGTTTGGGTTGGAGGGAAATTTCAAAGGTCATCTAAGTTTCAACCCCTCACCATGGGCAGGCACAGCTTCCACTACCCCAGGGTGCTCCAAGCCCTGCCCAACGTGGCCTTGGACACTTCCAGGGATGGGGCAGACATGGATTTTCTGGGAATCTGTTCCAGGACCTCCCCACCATCCGAGTGAAGGGCTCAGGGGTGCCCTGGGTAGGGAGCAGATGTTGCTCCTCCTGTGAGGGGACGCCGATCCAGCCACAGCCACGCTCCGGAGGGTGGCACTGACCCCTGGCCAGGCCTGGAGCCTGCAGGGCTCGGGTCCCTCTCCTTGTCCTAATCCACGCTGGATCAGCTGATTTCATTTCTAATTTCCTCACACATGTGCTCCAGCACAGCTGTGGAACATGAGCCGAGTCTGCAGAGGAAATCCTGAGATTTACACAGGCCCCAGCGGATTATAAAAACCTGGAAACCGGACAGATAACACTCATGGAACAGACTCGGAACATGCTGGGGAGAAAAAAAACATAAAAAACCCAAAAAAAACCCCTCACAACAGATTAAAACCTGCTGTTCCCTGCTCAATGTAAAAGCGTCTTTTCCAACACTTTGAACTACCGTGGCGAGACTTCGCAGGTAGCTGTCGTTTCAAAGGTGCAATCTTCAGGAGGATTGTTTTCCTTTCTCCTTTTTTTTTTTTTTTTAATGGATTCGCTAAAGTCGCAATAAAAGAGTCCTTAAAAGGCCTTGACCCGGAGGGCTGGGAGCCTTCAGCCTGGCGGGGCTCAGCCCTAAACCCTGCTTCCAGAGCTCCTGAGAACTTGCAGGATCCGAGCTGGCCGCTGCCGCTGCAGCCCAAGGTGGTGGGAGGAAGAAGTAAACAGTTCCTGTTGGGAGATGTTGTGTTTTCCATCCCACCGGAGCCAGTTGGACACTCCCTGGGTTTCTGACGGGGGACAGGGCTGTTTTCCCAGCTTTCCCCTGCCTGCGGAAAGGCAGCTGGAGGGGGAATGATCCCGGAGAAAAGGAGGCTCGGGAGGAACCTTGTGGCTCTGCACAGGTCCCTGACAGGAGGGGACAGCCGGAGGCGTCGGGCTGTGCTCCCAGGGAACAGGGACAAGGAGGAGAGGGAACGGCCTCAGGCTGCGCCAGGGGAAATCCAGGCTGGACAGCAGCAGGAATTTCCCCATGGAAAGGGCTTCAGGCCTTGGAAGTGCCCAGGGAGGTTGGGAGTGCCCATCCCTGGGGGTGACCCAGGAATTCCTGGATGTGGCACTCAGAGCTCCGGGCTGGGGACAAGGTGGGGATCAGGCACAGCTGGGACTCAATGGTCCTGGAGATTTTTTTTCCCAGCCTCGCTGATTCCATCATTCCATGATTTTGAATAAATTCAGGCAGTGATCTCAGGGATGCCGCTGTCCTGGAGAGACACTTTCCTATTCCCCGTCTCAGCAGGATGGATTTTTTTTTCCCCACCCATTTTCCAGTTGGCTTCTGGCTCAGAGCTGCCATTTTCTGGTCTCCAGCTGCATCAGTGGGATCAAAACGAAGCCCAAGGTCACACTGGGTTTTCTTGAGCTGTCAGACGGGATTTATTGCTTTTCCCAGGATCAATGACTTCAGAATTTGGGCTGCCAAGCTGTGCTGGGTCACGTCCATCCAGGGTCAGAACCTCTTGTTTTGAGGCCTCTTCTTCCCCCAAGAATTGTGTGAATCTCACTTCCAATTTCATTTTGGGCATCAAAAGAATTTCGAGGAGGGGTCAGTTGAAAGTTTGGGGGGGGGATCCCTCCCTCATTTCTGTGAAGAGCAAACCAGGATGGTTTGGGGCTTGTGAAAGCAAAACCAGGTTAAGTTGGATCTCAGATCTATTTTATCTCAGTCCCCAATCTTCCATTTGAATCTGGGGTTTCCAAACCAAAACCCGGGGAAGACTGTGGAAAAAAAACCAACCTGAACTCCAACCTCCTCCACACATTCCAGGGGGCTGCCGAGAGGAATTCTCCTCCGAGTTCATCCGAATCAAACTGCGACAAGGAAAAACCTCACTTCGAAAAGGATCAAATCCCAACCCCGAGAGGGGCAGGAAGGAAAACAGGGAAAGGCAGACAACACCTGGCTTGGTGTCTGCTCCACCAAAACGCTCCGAGCTGGAGCTGTTCCCATCCAAAACACCAAATCCAGGGATCTCCTGACCTTCAGCGGGGCTCAGGACACTCAAAAATTGCAATATCCTGGGACAAGACAGAGGAAAATCTGCCGAGATTTCCCTGGAATGCCGGAGTTGTCGGAGCAGCCAAGAGAACGGAGTGGTTGGAGTCTGGGCTCCTCATGGGTTGATGGAGAAGGTTTGAGGGCGCCTCACGATGGGGGTTTTGAAGGGTTTTGATGTTGTCCTCACAAAGGGCGGCACTTCTGTCCCAGATGAGCTCAGTTTTAGGATTTTTATTTGGGATGTGGAGGAAGCCTTGGGCAGAGCACAAGGCTCAGGTTTAAACGTGGCCTTGAAGCACTTGGATTTTGAACCCCTAACACCCAGAGGGAGTCAGGTCTTGGCAGATGGTCAGCGGCACAAAGGAGGAACTCGGTCCCTGCAGGTCAATTTTCCACCAGTAACATGATCCCACACTGGAAAAAAAAAAAAGAAAAGTAATTTCCAGCCTGTCCCCCCTGGAATCTGTGTGTCTCCTCTTGGATCCAACGCTTTCCAAAAATTGCTTCCCATTTAAAAAATCGATTTCCTCAATCCTAAACCTGCATTAAGTCCCCCATATTGTGTTTTCCGAATTATCCGTTCTGCTCCTCCGCGTCAAAAAGTTGTCCCCTGAGGGGTTTGTGACATAAACTGTGGCTTTTGACCCAGAACTGGAGCTTCCTGGGGTGTTTTTATTTGCAGTTCTCCCACTCCAGGAACTAAAAAGTAGCCAAATGAAAACCTGCCATGACACATTCACACAAATCATATTTTTATTTTTTTGCCGTAATTTTTAGTATTTATTTCCTGCGTGTCGCTCAAATTAAATGAGAAATAGAGTGAATTGAGCGGAATTTGTGGTGATGCGTTTATAATTTAATTTTGTGTTTCAAAATTTTTGCTGAGAGTCGTCCAGAGCAGAGATCCTGCGATGGTCCCAAGGACAAAATTAGGATGGAGTTGGACATTTATATAAAACCTCAGGGAGGGATTTTCACATTCATGGCATCCCTTGAGTTGCTTCTTCCAGACATTTCCAGCTGCTTTTCCAGGGCCTTGTCCACCATTTTCCATGGCTTTGTCCATCAGTTTTCCATGGCCCTTGTCCATAATTTTTTCCACAGCCTTGTCCACCATTTTTCCGCAGCCTTATCCGCCATTTTTCCACGTCTGTCCATCAGTTTTCCATGGCCTTGTCCATCAGTTTTCCATGGCCTTGTCCATAATTTTTCCACAGCCTTGTCCGCCATTTTTCCACGGTCTTGTCCATCGTTTTTTCCGTGCCCACTCTGCTCTGGGCACATTCCAGGTGACACCAGGCTCTGGATTGTCCCACAGGATCCATCTTTTGCAGGTGCACATCCAGAAATCCCAAATCCGCCCCACACCCCGTGCCCAGCAAAGGGGACAGCCCCCAGCCCAGGGGCTGCGCCTCCACACGGATCCGAGCGGGATCGTTTTTCCCTCTGGAAAACCAAAGGCCCAGACTTGAGGATTTTATTGGAGCCCAAACTCGGACAATTAAACTCTTGGGGCAGTTTCGTCGAGCAGCTTTTTCCAGCTGAGCCCGGGCCCCAAAATAACGAGAGCCCGAACACAGAGCCGCTGTTTGCCGGTCGGGAGCGCGATCCCGGGGAACGTCAAACCGGGAGCCTGGTGAGTTTTCCTCCTTAATGAGGTGCGAAAGTCAACGGAGCCGCGTGGTTCTCGCAGGGGAGCCGCGGGGAGCTGTTCCAGCGCCAGCCCCTTCCACCCTGCCCCGCTCCAAACCCCCACAATCGCCCTTTGACAGCCGCGGATCCAGCCCTGCTTCCCTCCCCGACGGCAAAACAGGGATAGCCTGGAAATCCTGGAAATCCCTGCAGTGCCTGGCCCCACGTGTCCCTCCAAAGGTTTCCATGCTGAGGGCATTTGGAAATTTGGCTGATTTTGGGTGAATTTTCAGCGCCTCTCTGCGGGGTGGGTTTTTGTCCTCCTGATCCAAGCGGGAGCATCCTGGTCATGGGCAGGGAACCCAGCTGAGGCGCTGGGTTATTCCGAATTTCTGGGTTCCCAAAGAGCTGAAATCCTAATTAAACGCCAAAGTTATCACACTGTGCTCCCCGTGGGAAGTGGCTCTGGAAATCCTGGAACCCGGAGAGCCCGACAGCGCCTTCCTCCATCCGTTCCTCCAAGCGTTTCTTTGCTGAGTGGATTCATCCAATGAAATTTGGCTGATTTTGGGTGTTTTTCAGTGCCTCTCTGCAGGGTGGACTTTTTTCCCTGCCAGGCTCCTGATCCAGCTGGAATGATCCTGGTCCTGTGACAACCCTGGAGACGTGAGGCGCTGGGTTATTCCGAATTTCTGCGTTCCCAAAGAGCTGAAATCCTGATTAAATGCCAAAATTAGGGCGCTGTGGGCTGCGCTTCCCGTGGGAAGTGCCCAGCACTTTGTGCCATCATCTCCAGGGCTGAAGCCACCGGAGGAAATATTTTTCCTGATGTTTATGGTAGAGAATTCCAGGTTAAAGTCAGCCACACATCAGATTTTTTGGGGGGGGAATCCCACTACAGACTCTGAGATGTACTCCTCAGGCTGTCCCGGGATACTTCCCCAGCCCAGGAGAAGCCGAGGGAATCTCCACAAGGAAGAAAAGCATCCAGAAACATCTCTGGGAGCGGGATGTGGGATGCAGGGAAGCAGGGACAGGTTGCCTCCGAGCCGCTCCTGGCACATGTTCCCGGCCGCCTGTTGCTGTCTCCGAACAGATGTGGGCAGTTTGTGGGATGATGAAGTATTGGATCTGTTTCTCCTTCAGGGATTATTCCTACCAAATAAATCTGCAGGTTTATATGTTTAGCAGCTGACGGAGATCCCTTTTCCCTCCCCTTCCCCGTCCTGTTATTCCTTGCAGCCGGAGCCAAAACGAGGCTTTTAACGCAGGGAGAGGAGGGGGAATGCTCGGGATGGGATTTGGGAGGTTTTGGAGACAACGCTGCGGCGAGTGGGGGCAAAAACATCCTGCCCAAAGCACAGCTCATGGATCCATCTCCGCCTGTTTCAGGATGGGTCCTGCACTGCAGGAGCGTCGGTTTAACCACCAGGTCATAAATTCTTCTGGGGGCTTCAGAATTTGTGGCCTGGGGAAAGATCTTTCCCTCTCTCCTGGTGGTATTGGATTTATTTTATTTTTCCCCCCGTTCTTTCTTTCTCTCTTAGCTGCCTTGGATTTACGGTGGTTTAAATTCCTCTGAAAATATTCCGCGATCAGCCCCGGGATGAAAGACGGGGAGCGTGCGCTGAAGGAAGCCCAACCTGCTGGCAAGGGCATCCCAGGTTTCTTTGGGAATGGCAGGTTGATCCAGAGGCATGAGCTGAGTCATGGATGTTGATGTTTGGATGTGTCCTTTTTAGGGAGAAGGTCTGAACTTCCTTTAAAGCCCCTCCAAACCCATCCTGGAAGGCTCAGCGCCGCTTCCGTGGCTCCTGGATGTCTGGTGCCAGAGATCCTCCTGCAGGGCTTCGCTTCCTAAATCCTCCTTCGCTTCCTAAATACTCCTTCCAGTTCCTAACTTCCCCTTCTTCCATCAGCATCCAATTCCAGCTGCCAGCTCTGGAGGAATAAGGGACGTGCAGGAAACACTTGGTCCTTAAAATGATGCAGCCACCGCTGCGCCCGAAAAGCTCCAGGATGGTTTTACCTGGAATATTCCTCAAGGGGTGGGGGATTCCTGGAGATTCAGCTGCTCTGGGAAAGGAGCCCAGCCCAGCACTCAGTCCCTGGGAGCCAGGGAGCAGCTGCTGAAGGGTGTCCTGGGATCAAGGAATATCCAAACTTGGAAGGGACCCACAAGGACCAACGAGCCAAACTCCGAGCCCTGCACAGGACATCCCAAAAATCATCCCAGGGTGAAAAATCACATCCTGACACTCGGCTGTGATCATCGTCATCATCCTGATCCCAAAGGCACCGTGAGGAGAGGGAAGCGGTCATGGATGCAGCTCCCGCAGAGCCTCGGGAAGCCAGGAAGCGGATCCGGCCTGGGTGGGGCAGGAAGGTGCGCTGGTGGTGTTTGAATCTCCCGGCTCGTTTGACCACGGATGGAAAAGCTGAGGCCTCTGCAGGAGGCAGTCAACATTCCATGGGGAGGCTGTGGAAAACTGGGAAGGGTGTCTGGGAATGAGGGTTTGGAGGAGGATGACAAGGACACGGCTGGATTCATGCACCCTTGGAATTGCTGATCCCAAAGGGCTTTTCCAGCCTCAGGGATTTCTCTGATTCCACGTTTTCCTTGGCTGCTGTGTCTGGGATGGGGATGTGCCCGTCCATCCCATGGGAATATCAGGCCACGTCCTGGTGGGAATGGTGGCTGCTGAGGTGTTTTTAGGACAAAGGGAATAATTGGAGCAAGTCTGGGAAAAATCCCTTGCCTCGTGGGTTTTCCAGCCTCACCCCTTGCCGCCTTTTCCGCCCCTCCGTTAAAATAATTAATGAGAGATAAATAAACGAGCACGGATAAAATAACGGGACCCATGTGGAGATGGGGAAGCTGCTGGAATCCTGGCCGTATCCCTGACTCCTGTGGCCAATCCAGGGAACGTGCCTCTGGAGGCGTCTCCCAGACCGTGCTGAATCACCCAGCAATTTGGGAAGAAAAAAGCTGGAGTGGTTCTCATGTTACCCTGGAAAAGCCAATGGAAGCAGGACAGAGCCACTTCCAGAATAAAGCCCGGGGTTAACGCGTTTCGCAACAGCAAAATCTTTTCCCAGCTCACCCCTTATTTAGTGGTTAAACGGTGGGAATTGCTGCGGAATCCCACAGGGACGAACCTGCTCTCGGACTCATTCCCCCTCATCCCACAGCAAAGCCAAGCAGGGGGGAAAAAATCTTATTTGCAGCATGTTTGAGGCCCAAATAACAGAAAATAACCCGATTTTTCTGAGTTTTGCATCCCATCTTGTGCGGACGACCGCGATGCTGCACAGCTCTGAGGGAACTTTGGCAGCTCCCCTCGCTGTTTTACAGCGCAGTTGTTCTTCGAAACAAAAGGTTTGGATTAATGGTGTTTTAATGTCCAGGATATGACAGAAATGAAATGCAGGAACAGTTGGCTCGCACGCTGGGAGCCGAGTCAAGCTCAGCTTTGGCCGCCAGCCCGCGGAGCTCCTCCGGGACGCCCGAAAGGGGTGTGAACATTAACTCGCAGAGCCATAACCCCGAGCCCGCTCAGCCTCCCACTAATGCAGTAATTGAATCAAAAACATCTTCAATTGCGTTAAAAACAACTTTGAACGCTGGAGAAAGGCTCAACAGCCCGGCAAACCGCACATCCCGAGCTATTTAAAGGTCTGGATAACTCCGTTTTCCTGCTGAAGGTGAACCTCTGGCACAGGGAGAAGCTTTGGTTGCGTTTATTAAGTTTTAACAAATTACCCCCCCCACCCCAAAATGCAGGTCCTGATTTGGCTTTTTGTTGTTCCAAGGCAACATAAATCCTCTAAACACCCGGAGCAGAAGGCAGGGATAATTATCACTGAAATATCTCTGACATTTCCTTCAGGGTTTGTGAAATCCTCGAGGCCTCTTTCTATCTTTGTCAGTGCCTTCCTCTGCTTCCTACGACCACGTGCCTTAACTCCTCCATCTCTCCAGCCTCCAACTCTTCTGTTCCATTGTGTGCTTGGCTTCACTTCGGTGCCAGCTTCTTCCACTCTGTTTTTCTTTCTTTCTTTCTTGTTTTTTTTGGGGGTTTTTTTGTTGTTTTTTTTTTGTTTTGTTTTGTTTTTTCCCCCTTCATTTTGGTAATTGGGAACAGGCAGAAGTTTGGGCATTTAAAAAAACAACACACATTAAAAAACCCAACAACAACGACAAAAAAAAAGATCGTTCCGTGTAATTGAGAGAAGTTAACAAAGCGTGAAACGGAATAAAAAACACCATCCGGTGCTGATGTCAACGTTCATAAACGCAGGAGTGCTCAGAGCCATCCAGGAGAGATCGGAGCTGCATCCCTGCTTTTGGAATGGCGTCGTTGCTGTTGCTCCGAGGTATTTTTGGGAGTTTTTGACCAGATAATTTTTTGGCCCATGGAATCTGCTTGAATGCTTCAGGTATCCTGCTTTTGGTACTAAATTATCCCACACATGACCCTCTGGGCACTCTTTGACCAGAATCCCAGAATCCTGGAATCCCGGAATCCCGGAATCCGGAATCCCAGAATCCCAGAATCCCAGAGCTGAGGCTGGAAAAGTCCTTCAAGATCCTCAAGTCCCAGCCATGCCCGATGCCCACCTTGTCCCCAGCCCGGAGCTCCAGGTGCCACATCCAGGAAATCCTTGGACACCTCCAATCCTCCCTGAGAGCTCCTTCCAATGCCTGACCGCCCTTTCCAGGAAGAAATTCCTCTGGAATTGTGGCCACCCTTGATGAATTCACCTTCTGCTCTCGCTGAAGGCCAGAAAGGCCCATAAGGGGGAAGGATTAATAGGGAAGAGTCTCAATATCCGCCGGAGTTCCATGAGAGGGTGAAGAGGAATCCCAGTGGTGCTCTCAGGCTGGGAGTTGGAAGCTCCAGAGCCAGAATCCATCCTTGGACTATGTCACTGCCTGAAAAATCCCCACGGAGAGAGGGACCAGCAGATTTTCTCCCGGGGTTTTTTTTCCACGTTTTCTTTCAGCTTGTTTCTCCAGCAGATTTCCCAGCGGCCGCATCCACGAGGACAATCGACTCCAGCACGGCGTTTCGCTCCTTACCTCCGGGAGGACGGATTTCCCCGGAGCTGGGGGCGTCCTGCCGGGGGATTGTGTCCCCCAGGTTGGATCGCCGTGGTCAGGCTGTGCCCCCAGCAGCTGCTCCGTGTCCGTCAGTGCGACCCCGGCGTGGAACGGCAAAAAATCGATTCCTTCCCGCTCCTCCCGTCCCCACCCTGAGCCCCTCAGCGGCGAAGTTGATCTCCTGGCTGTGATTAGGGATGGTTTGCATCCACTTCCCCGAGATGTTTTCCTTTTATTCCTGTCATTTAAAGAGAATTCCGGGGGTTCGTTGCTTTGCCCGGACATCTGCACTTCCAGCTTTGCCAGCTCTGGGATGCTGGAATCCGGCTCATCCCAGAGGATTTGCACGGGCTGAGGCTCTGACCTGGACTTCTCCCTTCAAAATCCCAACCCCCTCTGTCATCCCACCGCTTCCAAGTGGAGCTGGAAGAGGCTCCGCAGGAATTAGAGCGCTGGGAGGAAAGTGTGATGTTAAATCCCTACGTGCCAAAGCCACCGGGATGAGTAATAACGAGGTGTCAGACCGACACTCATCCTCTTCCCACGGAAAAAGGGGGGGACGGAGCTGGCCCGAGCCGGGCACGGGCAGGAGGAGCTGCGGGGATGGATGGGAAGCTCCTTCCCTGCTCATCCTCCCTCCAAGGGAAGTGTGGATGAGCCGGGTGAGCCCCGAGCAGAGATTTCTCTCCTCCACGGCTCAGCCCACGCTGTCAGCACGAGTCCAACCATTCCCTGCCCGTTCCCGCTGCGGGAGGAGGGAGCGGGAAGGTGAAAGGGAAACTGGCAGTCCCTGTGAGCTCGTTTTTCCCTGCTGGAATTAAGTCACGCTGCTGAGTAAAGAGGTGGATTCACTTCTTCCATCAATTCCCTGCCACGCTCCGAGGGGGCGTGGAGCTCGCTCCTTCAGCAGATTTGGGAATTGCCTGTCCCGGATTTCAGGCTCCTCTTTGCCTTTCCCAGAGGGAGTTTATTCCCTGCTGAAGGCGGAGCAGGAATTTCAGGTGGACTGGGGGGCTGCACCTTGAGGAAAAGTCATTTCTAAAAAAAGAGGGCGATGGAGTGGCCATCAAGGGCAGAGCACCCGATCCTCTGGGAGAGCAGAGTGGATTTGGGATCAGTACTGGGAATGGTGCTTGACTGCACCCACACCTCGTGGGATTCCACCACCCCACTCAGCTGGACTCTGGGATTCACCTCCTTTACCCCAAAAAAAGGGTCAAAATATTTCCACACCGTGTCCCATTGGGAAAGTCCCACTCAGGCAGCCAAAACAAAATGTTCCGACCTTATTCCCACAAAATTGTGTCAGCAGCTTTGATTCCTCTTCCTCTTGTGCTCGTGGGGCTCCGTCCTTTGCCTTTGGCAGCATCCCTCCGGTTTTATGAGCTCTGGGAGGGGTCATTAGCGTAATTCCCTGATGATCCCATTAAAGAAGTGTTTTCTCCAGCCCTCATATCCCAGCTGGCTCCAGAGACACCAGTGAACATTCCCAAAAAACCCCGTGCTCACCTGTGCTGGGCAGTTCCCAGGGCATTGCCTTTGCTCCGAGCCAGCAGCAGGGAATCTCTGGGAATATTTCCTTGTTTCAGGCTCTCCTCCTTTCCTGCTTTACCATCCCTATAATTCCCATTCCTGGGGGGTGGATACCTCCCTCTCCCCTATAAAAATCCGGTTATCCTGGTTATTCCTGCCGTGAATTAACGGATTGAAGCACCTGCTGCGGTGTCTCAGGCTGGAAGCTCCAACTTCTCCCGTGGTTAAAAACCAGAGTCGTGACAAATTCAGGAGCACAGGAGAGGGATTGTGCTCCCTAAATGATTCCCATGGATATTTCAGGAGCGGGGAACACACAGTCCTGGACACACAGAGGTGTATATATATATATATTTTTTTAATTTTTTTTTATTTTTATTTTTAATTATTATCTTTATTTTTATTTTTAATTTTTATTTTAATTTTTATTTTATTTTTGTTTTTCATTTTTATTTTTATTTTTATTTTTATCTTTATCTTTATCTTTATCTTTATCTTTATTTTTTAATTTTTATTTTTATTTTTATTTTTTAATTATTATTTTTATTTTCAATTTTAATTTTTATTTTTATATATTTACTTTTTTTCCCATATCTGCCTGCCCCGGATTCACATGGAGTGCTGCAATATTGTCTTCCCAATTTCCTGGCTTAACTCTGAGAGACAGAGCAAGGACATGCCAAGGAAAAACCAGGATGGCATTCCAGGCATTCAGATGCAGTGATAACAGGAAATTCAAGCGCCAGCAAGTCAGGAAAAGGTGTTTGGGCAAGAAATCTGTGATCACAAACTCTGCCTGCGGGAGTTCCGTGAGGCCTCATTATCCACAGATCCATCCATTCCCCATTATCCACAGATCCATCCATTCCCCATTATCCACAGATCCATCCATTCCCCATTATCCACAGATCCATCCATTCCCCATTATCCACAGATCCATCCATTCCCCATTATCCAGAGATCCATCCATTCCCCATTATCCACAGATCCATCCATTCCCCATTATCCACAGATCCATCCATTCCCCCCTGGAATTTTACAGTTATTGGCTGTCAGACTGGATCCCTCTTAAAGAATTCCAGCTCCAGCCACCTGGGATAGTGGAAGATGTCCCCGTGCTGGGAGATGGAATGGGAAAAGTTTTGGTGTGTTCCAACCCAAACCAATCTGGGATTCTGTGAATGTCCATTCCCCTGGATCCAGAGCAATCCCTGCACTGGTTTTCCAAGGAATCACATAGGGATAATCCAGGGACACACAGCCTTCAGCATTGCCCTGACACGGGGAAATGTTTCCAGAAATAAACATCTAGGGAGAGGGGAAAAAAAAAGTAAATCACATTTAAAAAAAGTTGCAACTCCACAGTCGTTATCCATAAAGGATCCATATTCCCCGGATTGGGAAAGGGCTGGATAGAGAAGGCAGCGTTGTGTTTGCTGCCATGAAATCCCGTTCCAAGGCTGGATTTTTGAATTTAAGTGGTTTTTAGCAGCATTTCTGACTCAACCCTAAACACGGCAACTGTTTGCTAACAGCGGGCAACAATTAACAAATTAATCCCAACGCAGGCACGTGCCGGGAACCTGCATTTCCTGGGAAATGAGAAGGGAATTTTGCTCCTTTGATTGGAGCTGGTTTTTTTCAGCTCCCCAAGTTTTGCACACCTTCCCAGCCTGACGTGCCCCGGGAAAAATCCGTCCCTTGCGGAGGGTGCAGGGGGGAGAGATTGTCCTGCTCGGAGATCCCATCGTCTGATGGAGCGGGAGGAGATCCCGCTGGGAGGGGGTCATCTTCCCAGGATGAGGAAAGGCTGAGGAAAGGCTGAGGAAGGGCTGAGGAAAAGCCGAGGAAGGGCTGAGGAAAGGCTGAGGAAAGGCTGAGGAAGGGCTGAGGAAGGACTGAGGAAAGGCTGAGGAAGGGCTGAGGAAAAGCCGAGGAAGGGCTGAGGAAAGGCTGAGGAAGGGCTGAGGAAAGGCTGAGGAAAGGCTGAGGAAGGGCTGAGGAAAGGCTGAGGAAAAGCCAAGGAAAGGCTGAGGAAGGGCTGAGGAAGGGCTGAGGAAGGGCTGAGGAAGGGCTGAGGAAAGGCTGAGGAAGGGCTGAGGAAGGGCTGAGGAAGGGCTGAGGAAAGGCTGAGGAAAGGCTGAGGAAGGGCTGAGGAAAGGCTGAGGAAAAGCCAAGGAAAGGCTGAGGAAATGTTGAGGAAAGGCCGAGGAAGGGCTGAGAAAGGGCTCCCGTGCCTGGCCTGGGAACAGGAGCCCATCCAGCCAGGATTCTGGTCTCGGGAATGCTCCAGCCCCAGCTCCACCTCCATCTCCATCTCCAGCCCCAGCCCCAGCCCCAGCCCCAGCCCCAGCCCCATCTCCATCTCCATCTCCATCTCCATCTCCATCTCCATCTCCATCTCCATCTCCATCTCATCTCCATCTCATCTCCATCTCCAGCCCCAGCCCCAGCTCCGATGTCTGCCCGGCTCCTTTCAGCAAAGCCGCACAACTCCGGGCAGACAGCGAGGAAATCACCCCGTGACAGCCACCAAAACCACGCTGGAAAACATCCCAAGGCAGGCCAGGCCCAGCCTCTCTCCCTGACAGACCTCCCCAGCTCCTGCCTTTTGCTCTGCTCCTTTTTCCCTGCAATTGTTTTTCCCACCGAATTGGACGGGACACGACTTCCTATCGAGCCCAAATTGCTTCCGTCGGCTGGTGGGGGAGAGAGCAGCACATAAATATGGTAATTTTCCCTCCGAGGCCCGGAGAAGGCGATGAGGAGAGAGGCTGGATATGCAGATGGATAAATGATTAACCAGGCGCTGTCCTTTATCTGTCTGGAAGTCCTCTGGAAAAGAAAGGTTAAGGGAAAAAAAAAAAAAAAAATCATAAAAATCCAGGAGCAAGTGGCCCTGGAGCTCATTAATCCGTCTCTTTCTGCTGGCACCAGGCAGGTCCTTGGCCCCCAGGGGCTCTCAGGGTCTGCTCCAACATTTTTCTGTGATAACCGAAGCAGTTTTTCATGGCCAGCAATGACTAAGAGGTGGATTTGGAGCTGTTACCTCACCTTACCCCCGTTTTATTTTTTATTTTTGGCGGATCACAGGACAATCCAGTCATCAGGAGCCGGCCCAGGCAGCGCTTTTAATGTGATTTCCAGCAAGAAAGACTCTGGAGTTTGGATGGGAGAGAGGCTGGGTTTCTCTGGAGTTAAATAGCGAGGGAGGGCTGGAAAGAGAGGGAAGAGTCTGAAAGAAAAACTCTCCTTAATGAGGGAGTCTCCACCGGCACAGCTGGGGTTTTTCCAAGTGTTTTCATTGTTTTGCTCCCTTAGAAAAAAGCAGCCCGCGTTCCCGATGTGCCAAACATGTCAAACTGGGGAAAAGTATTCCGAGGAGGTTCTCGGGGCAGAGAATCCCATCCTGTCCCGGCCTGCAGCTGGGCTGTGCCCCTCTCCAGCAGTTCCCAGGGGCAACATTCCCAATTCCTCTGGAGAACGGATGCCCAAGCTGTGCCCACGGCGCATTCCGATGGGAAGAGCCGGCGCATCCCAGAGTCGGGGACTCGGCAGGAAAAAAGGCTCCTCCAGGAGCATCACCATCGCCGTGGCCGTGGGGATGGGGAAACTGAGGCACGGGTGACACACGGGGATGTCCATGGAATATCAGAAAGGTTTGGTTGGAAGGGACCTTAAAAATGATCCGATTCCAGCCCTGACAGGGGCAGGGACACCTTACACTGTCCCAGGCTGCTGCGATCCCATTTCCAGAGCCTCCAGAGAAAAGGAGGAGAGCAAAGCAGAGCAAAGCAAATCCCCTTTTCCCTTCCTTCCCTGGGGGAATGGGGCAGGGGAGGGAGGAGAAGGGGTTAAAGGGATCCATCCTGTCAGGGATCACGGGAGACATCCCCTTGGGCAGTTTGGAATGTGGAAATCACCAGGATTTTGTTCTGCTGCGGCACCAAAACCTGTTTGATCTGAGGGTTGTGGCTTCTCAGCGAATGGGGAAACTGAGGCACGGGTGACACACGGAGATGTCCATGGAATATCAGAAAGGTTTGGTTGGAAGGGACCTTAAAAATGATCCAATTCCAGCCCTGACAGGGGCAGGGACACCTCGCACCACCCCAGGCTGCTGTGATCCCATTTCCAGAGCCTCCGGAGGAAAACAAGCCCCAGGGAAAGGAGGAGAGCAAAGCAGAGCAAAGCAAATCCCCTTTTCCCTTCCTTCCCTGTGGGAATGGGGCAGTGGGAGGGAGGAGAAGGGGTTAAAGGGATCCATCCTGGCAGGGAACACGGGAGACACCCCCGGGCTGAATAATTCAGCAGCTCCTCAACCCGGGGCCAGCGGCTCCCACTCGCTCCCCGCTGCTGCCAGCCCGTCCCCGGGGAGCCATGGCAACGCTCCGGGCATCCGCCAGGAGTACGGAAATCTCCAGGATTTCGTTCTGCCGCGGCACAAAAAAAGAAAATAATAATAATAATAATGATAATAATAATAAAGGTGTTTGATCCGAGGGTTGCGGCTTTTCCGCAGCTTTCAGCCAAGAGTCGTTTCTGTGCTCTGCGTCTCCCGTTCAGCTGTCAGTGAGCAGCTCCGAGAAACCCCAAACGCGAAAATTAAGAAGGAAGAAAGAGTCTGGGGAAAAAGGAAAAAAAAAAAAATATATATATATATATATATATAAGAAAAAAAATCAAAATTATTTAGTTTTTCTGGTCTGGGTTAACACTTGAGGTGCTGGAGGGATTTCATCCTGATGGCAGAGGGGTTGGAGATGGATCTGGCATGAGTGTGTCCAAAGGAGTGAGAAAGAGGATATAGATGGAAAATTGGTGGGAGTCGCTGCAAGGGGAGAGCCAAGGATGGGATCGGGATGGGATCGGGATGGGATGGGACAAGCAGGATGCAGGTTGCACCTTCACTGCTCTTCCCCTGGGAATCTGCCTCACCCCAGGAGTGTGGGATGCTCAGGCTGGTGGGAAGAGCCCATCCCCGCAGGAATCTCCAGCTTTGGGTGGGATATCAGCGCTCAGAGCCCCTCCGGAGGCAAGACCCAGCCCCGAAGTGCTCCAGAATTCCAGGAAAATCAATCCCGAGCCCGCGGCTTCCCGTGGAGGAGCGGGTGGGCGGCAGCTGCCTGTGCAAGCTGCCAAGGGAGCCGGGGATGGAGTTAATGGGAGAGCTCCGGCTCGTTTTCCCTCCCGGTAAATCCAGTTAAAAGCTGGAACAGCTTGGAGCGGGGAGCAGGGGCTCAGCAGCTGCTGCCGGGACAGTTTGTGACCCCCGCGGGCTGGCAGAGAGGAGGGATCCTGTAACACATCCCGGGAAAGCCGCTCCGGCTCCTCCGAGCTTGGAACTTCTGCTGGAGCCGGGTTTGGATCGCTCAGAATTCCCTGGAGCTCTGAGGTGCTGCCGCAATGAGGGAAAATCCCGTTTTTTTTCCCGAAAGACACCTGGGAAGGGACAACTTCCAGTGGATTGACTCCAGCCTTTGGATGGAGGGGGATTTGTGGGAGTTCCCGAGGGTCTTCCCACCTTTCTGTCCCTCCCATCCAGATGCCGAAGAAGTCAGATGGGAACCTGGCAGTTTTCCTTCAGAAAATTCCAACCCGGTTTGGAAGCAAACAAGGAGAGCTCTCCTGGGAATAACAGAGATGATTTTTTTATGCCCCAAGCCCGGAGAAGCAGGGTCCTTGAGAGGGAATGTGTCAGGAAAGGAGAGGAAGGTTGGAATTCCCGAGTGGAATTCCAGGCAAACTCCACACGAATGATGGGAAGAGCAAGATAACGGTGCCCCTTGGAGCAGGGGCTCTATCAGCCAAAGGGACTAGGCACCAGAATTCCAATTGGCTGGAAATTCCAGTATTCCCAAGGGGCATTTTAAAATAAAATAAAATAAAATAATTTTTAAAGTAATAATTAATAATAATAAATACTATAACAAAAAAACCCACCTAAATAAATGGTACAGAAAGCTCTGACCGATGTGTTTAAAAACATGGGTGAGAAAACCTATTAATAATAATTAAAAAAATAACTAAATTTTTTATTTATTAACAAGAAAGATGGAAAGTTGGGGGGAAAAAAAAAAATCTCCATTTCTACCTGAAAACTGCTATTTTAGTGAATTCCCAGCTCATCCTTTTCAATCCCTACATTTCAAGCGCCACAAAAAAGCTGCAACCAGCCCAAACTTTTGCTGGCCTCTCCACACCCATTTAACTTCCCTGATCCCTAAAACTGAATTCCTTAAAAAAAGAAAAAAATCCAAGAAATCCACTCAAATACCAGTAAACAATTTGATTTTAGCGGGATTTTCCCGCCAGGCTGAAACATTGGTAAATCCTCCTCCGTCCACGGCGGGATGAACTTTGCCTCTCCTGTCTGGAAGTTTATTGCCCATTCCTAATGATCGGTATCCATTTCATTCCCGAGGAATGAGGGGATTTGAGCGCTCATGAGGCGCTGGGAGCAGCGCTTTGACCGGGAAAATGATTCCGTGCCTCCCCGTTCTCCTGGAGAGGACGGACACCGGACACCGGCCCGTGGAAATCGCTCCTGGGTCAGGAGTTGAAGCCTGAGCTGGGCTGGGGGAGCTGATCCCTGCGGGAATCCTGATCCCAGAGCTCCTCCCTGGAGTGCAGATCCCCGTGGAGATGGGAAGCCTGCAAAGCAATGGAAAAGATCCTCCCTTTCCGTGCTTTCTAAGCACGTTCCGAAATGTTTTGGAGTTTATTCCTCTCCCAAAAAAAGAAAAGAATCGCATTTTGAGCCTTCTCGCATCCTCGGGTGGTGGTGTTGATGATCTTTTCCAACGCCATGGAACGGTTTGGGTTGGAAGGGACCTCAAAGCTCGTCCAGTTCTGTGATTGGAATACGCAAAGCAATCACACGGAGAAGAGAAATTTTCACAGGGCTGAGTGTTCCTTTCAGAGAGCCCAAGGCTGAGCCAAGGCCGAGAGCCCCTCTGCCTGTTTATTGCTTACTTTTTATCCATTTGTGGGTCTGGCTGTGGATTGGCTTCTGGAGTTTTCACCTCCCAGCCCAATGGCCAGACCAACTGTCAGTTACAATTGTTTTCAGGTTAGAAATGTGCAAACAGAGGACAGAGAATGAAAAACAAAGGATTTTTTTATGTTACATGTGTGAGAAAAGGCAGGAACTGCTCCTAATATTGTACAGTAGCTAAAAGGTCTGACTCCATTTTATGAACAATCAAAAGGCTTTAAAAAACTCAGAAAAACCAGGGTGACACAGTTCCAGCCCCAACACCTCCCACCATCCCAGGTTTCTCCAAGCCCCGTCCAACCTTGGACACTTCCAGGGATGGGGAATCCACAGCTCCTCTCCTCACCCTCGTTGTAAAAAATTCCTTTTTTTCTTGCCTGAATCTCCAGTTCTTCAGACTCAAACCATCCAAGGATGGGGTTTGGAGCAACTGTGGGATGGTGGGAGGTGTCCCACTGATCCATGGCGTGGACCAGGATGAGCTTTAAGGTCCCTTCCAACTGAATAATTCCAGAATTCCGTGAGGATCAGAAGGAAAGAGCCAATTCTGCTCCCTGAGCAGGACCTGGTGGGCTGCAGAGCCTGGGATTATCCTGAGTTCCCAGGCTGAAAAACTCCTCGGGAATCTGCTGGATGTTGGGAGCCGGGATCTTTGGGAGCCAGGATTGTCCCTGTTCCAAGAGCGCTATCAAGGAGATAAATTAAGGGAAAGATACCAAGGCAGCCCCCACACTGGGAATTAAACAATCTGCAAAATCCCGGGATCTGCTGCAGCTCAGGGAGGGAGGCAGAGTGCCAGGCGAAAGATGGGATAACAAGGAAAAGACCACCCAAAGGAAAACCTGGATTTTGGAAGCCACTGAGCAGAGACAGCCGGGAAATCTGCACTCGTTTGAAGTTTTAATGATTTCTGGTCTGCATAAAGTTTTGGAAAGTTCACAGTCTGCTGCATCCCAGTTTTCCGCAGGAACATCCCTCTGGGCTCTGGGAATCTCCTTGGTGTCATCCAGACCTTTTCCCTGTGGCCCAAATCCGGATGCAGGATTCAGAATTCCCTCCAAAAACTCATCCCGTTGTGTTGGAAAGGCATTTGGTCAGCAGGTCGTGGAATGCTGGCTCATTCCAGCAGGGAAACCATTCCCTTTCCAACCTGCAAGGAGCCAGGGCTGTTCTCCTCCCAAAAATCCAAGGAGCTGCTGAATTCTGCTCAGTGGCAGCCGCTCCCCAAGGCCAATTTTCCTGGCTAATCCTTGGAGCCTGTCAGAATGCCGGAGCCAGACCCGGCCTGGCACGGTCCCCATGGGGCTGTGGCCATGCAGGGAACAAAAGATCCCATGACAGAGCTTAAATCCAGGGATCTGCCTCCCACTCCAGCCTGGATTGGCCTTTCTGCTGCTTTTCCTGAAGAGAAACAGGGGGAAAACCCTGCAAGCTCTGTGGGAGGCTCCAAACCCTGCTGGTAAATTCCGGTTAAATTCCTTCCTCACCGGTCAAATCCAACATCTTTGGCTGCAGCTTGGGTGAAGCTCGTGGCTGACGAGTTTTTCCCGGTGCCACTGGACACATCCCAGCCCAATCATTCCCGAGCTTCTCTTGGCTCCCAGATTCCTCCAGGATGCAGCAGACAAAACTCTACCCCCTCCCTTAACCCCTCTCTCCAGAACAAGGGAATAATAATAATAATAATAATAGTAAAATAACTAATGGGACATGAGCTGCTTTTGGAATCTCCTGGAGCCTGAGGTTTGGGAGAGGGATGAATAAGAACCACCCCTAATTACAAAGTGTGCAGAGGAGTTGGCCTGGAGGAAATGGGAAGATTACACGCTGGAGGGATTGGGAAGCAGCTCCAAGACGAGCAGTCCCAAGGGAAGGATGGCCCACCTGGAACTGTTTTCATTTCAAATCAAAAAACAAAAACTCGCCTCCCTTCCTGATGGTTGTCCAGGGCACTCCTTGCTTAAGGAGCAGAGTGGGAATTCCTGGACACGGAGGAAAATGAGGAGGGAGAAGGGATTCAGGCCTTCCTCCAGGTTAGGCAGGAATAAAGGGATCACTGGGATAGAGCCAGGAGAGAAGGCTCCACATCCATAAATCCTTGGGATTGGGCTGTTTTCTCTCACTCTGATCCCAAGATCGCTCCTGGATCCCAGCTGGATCCGCGGCATCCCCAAACCCTCCCCAGGGAGCAAACTTTGCAGCCAGCTCAGGAACAGCTCAAAACAACTTTCCAGGAAGCACCTTAATGACCAGCAGCCCTAATCAGAGGCGAACAGGCCGCGTGTTCCGGAGCCGGGAGCTGGGACAGGATCCGCATCCGGCGGGATCTGGGATCCATCTGCCAGGCCTGGAGGCTGGGAATTAACTCACAGGGACTAATTACCTCCCCAAAAACAGGAGCTGGGGTGAGAGGGGGTGTCTTGTGCTGGTTTTTTTGGGTTTTCCAGGCCGGTGCTGCGTGCGGCTGTGGGTCGGAGGGACACGGCCAGGCTGACAAGGAGGAGGACAAAGCATCACCTCCTTCTGCTTTCCAAACATTCATTGGCAGGAGGCTCCAACTGTTTTGTGCCAGGAATATCCGAAGGGGAAAGGGGAAGGATCACCAAAGGGAGCTGGAGGCAGAGACTGGAACCAGGCCGCGCCACGCCGGCGAGGCCCAGAGGCCTCCATCCACGGCCGAGCTCCCCTCACAGCTCAGAGGATTCCGGCGGGTCCGGCCCATCCCAGAGCTGTCCCTGGGCTCACCCCATCCCTTCTATCCCTGGAACCGTCCCATGCCTGCCATCCCTGGGCTCATCCCGTCCCCGCGGCCCCTGCGGCGGGCAGCTGGCGTCGTGCAGCCGGATTAGGAGCGGCGCTGCTCCAGCTGCGCCCATCCGACACAGCCGCGCTCCGAGGCGCGCCGGGTTCCCCGCGAGGGCCGCGGGAAGGGCACCCCCGTTCGCCACCCGCGCCTCCGTCTCGATCCGGCCGCGCTAATTCCCGCCCTAATCCCGCTCCACAACGGGCGCAGTGTTGGGGCCCAGGCAGCCCCTTCCTCCCCGGCTGACCCCGGGGTGTCCCGGACGGTGTCCCCAGGGAGGGGGTGACGGCTGCGGGGGGCTGCAGGCACAGGTGGCCCCGCCAGCTGCGGGGTTTCGATTTCCCGCTGGTTCCCAAAGGGCCCTGGGGGTGTCGGAGAAGCGGGAAAGGCAAGGCAGGCTCGGGAAAGGGAGTTTCCTCAGCCTGGCTGTTGTGGTGGTCTCCTGCTGCAGAGCCTGTTGGGATCCCGTCGTCCTGCAAAAATCCGGGGTGCGGAAGCACGGCGGGGATTTTCTGCGCCGGTTCTGTCCCAGGACTGCTCCAAACCAAGCTCCCCGGAACTTTGGTTGCTGTCCCATCATACAGATGCTGACGCTGGTATTTTTATTCTTTTCCAAGGAATACAGCGCCAATCTGTGCCTAAATCTCTTCCTTAAAAATTGTCCTGGACTGGCCAACCCTCTCTGAGCCCCTGGAATGCCCACGGGGATTTATCCAATGCATCCCTGCCCAGAAACACGCGGCAGCAACCTTTAAAAGATCGTCCCTGATCCAGTTCAGTATCAGGGAAGGAGGAAGGGACTGGGCCAGCCTTGAATCCGCCTTAAATTCTCCAGCTGGAGCCTTATCCCTGGTATCCAGGGATACCTGCTGCGGGATCCAGCCTTAAAAATGTGTTTGGCATGGAGGGAGCTGCTTTTAACAACCCCTCATCAGGGACTGGATCCTGTCAATCCTCTGGAGCATGGCCCCGAGTCCAGGGAATTGTCTGGCAGGAGGACTCATCACTTGGCATGTGGAAACAGCTTCCAACATGTTCCTTAAAAAATGGGAAAGAAGAAAAAAAAGGAGAAAAGGAAGAGGAGGGATGAGAAAATGAGGAGAAAAAGAGGGGGAAAGGAGGAGAAAAGGAGGAGAAGGAGAAGGAGAAGGAGAAGGAGAAGGAGAAGGAGAAGGAGAAGGAGAAGGAGAAGGAGAAGGAGAAGGAGAAGGACTGAAAGAAAAAATTAGAAGAAGAAAAATGAAGGGAAAAAAATGAAGAAGAGGAAGAATTAAAAGGAAAACGAAGAACAAGAAGAACAAGGAGAAACTTCTAATCCACACAGTTTGAAATAATAACCAAAACCAGATGGCCAATTCCCCCCTGGTTTATTAACTGGATATTCTTCCAGTCTGGAGACCAGGAGCTTGTGAGGTTCCCCTTGATGCGGGAAAATCTCTGGAGAGTGTGAAAAAGAAGGGCATTTCGCAGCAGTGAAAAGAATCCCTCCAAACTGATGGATTATTTCAGCAAATTCCTCCTTTTCTTTCCAGCCACCGCCGGATTTCAGCTTTCCCCCCCCCAAGAATCTTTCCTTAATTTCCCACATCCGCTGAAAACCAGAAGGAGGAAGTGAAAATGGCTCAGACTGGCCAGACCAGTTCCACTGCCCACATTAAGTCAGCTTGAGGAAGTTAAACAATGTTTTTGTGGCTAAGGCAGGTCCCTGTAGATCCACACTCAGGCCCTGCGCATTCCCAGTGGAATTCCGTGTCCCTGCTCCAGCCGGGGCTGTGTTTCCACCCTGGACACGCTGTTTCCAAACCCTTCCCTTCCTTTATGCCACTGGAACAGGATCGGGTGGAAGCCTCCTCTTGGAATGGGTTTTTCACAGCGGAGCAAACGAGAATGAGGGTCAAGGAAAGTCGTTAGCACCCAACAATGGCTCTGCTCGGTGATTAATTAATCAAGAGAAAAGGAAAGTCCCTTTATCAAGGAAAAGAAAAGAGTTCTCAGGAGCTGGGTTCCCTTTGAAGTGGCTGAGTCACCTGTTGACCTGTGACTTTATTCCATAAAGGACTGGGGAGATTTCCTGGTGCTGGGACACCAGGAGCAGGAGGCAGGTGGAGGGAGATCCGGAATTCCCTGTGCCACTGGAGACAGGAATGTTGGTTTCTCTGCTGCCCTTCCCAACGGCATTCGGAGAAATTCCACACACAGCTCCTTTTTTTTAGCTCTTTTACTGCTTTTTTTCGAGCTGGGGTTTGCTTGGAGTTGGACACAGCTCCTATTCTCCCAGAGGTCACCCAGTTATAGCAATCAATGCTCCCAGGCTTCCAAAAATATTCCCTGGGGACTAAGTGGAGAACAATCGGAAGGGTAAGGAATGGTTGCTGCTGCTTTTCCCATCTAAAGGAAAAACGATTACAATAATTTAACAGGAATTTAATAATAATTCTTTTGCCACCTTAAAGGTACCAGACCAAGAGATCTGGAGAGGGAAAATTCCTAATTTTCCTTTTTCTCCCTGCTTGGTTGGCAGAAAAGCTCTGGCGACCGTGGGGATATTCAGGAATCCTCATCAGGATCTCCACATTTTTCCTCCACCATTCCTTCCTCCACAAACACTTGGACAATTCCAGGGATGTGGCACCCACAGCTTCTCTGGAAAAACCTGTGCCAGGGCCTCACAGGGAAGAACTGCTTCCCAAAATCTCACCTAAACCAACCCTCTGTATCTGTGATACTTCCCAGGATTTCAAACCTTGTCCCTCTGCCCCACCCCTGGAAGTGTCCCAGGCTTGGCTGGACGGGGCTTGGAGCAACCTGGGATCGTGGAAGGTGTTGGGGATGGAATTGGATGGGATTTAAGGTCCCCTCCAGCCCAAATCATTCCATAACCCCGTGATTCCCACGGGATCCAGGCTGTCCTGTGCATGCCAGCACCTCTGAGGGCGCACACAGAAATTTGGGGATGACTCTGAAGCTGCTCATCCCTGCTCTCCCCCTGCACTCCTCCTCCTCCCAGGTTTTTTGGAGAGGAGAAGCTCTTCCACGGGCTCTTGGCTGAGCTTTGTCCCTCGCTTGGGCTCGTTTTTGACCCTTAGAAAGGCAGGACAAGAAGCTGGAGGTGTTGCAATCAGGTTTTTCCTGCTCTCCCATCCGAGGGCGCAGCCTGATGCTCTTCCCTGCTGGAATTTTGGCCAGTCTGGAGCAGGCAGGAGGATTTCGCCTCAGAGGTGGCGAAATTAGGGAGTGATAATCCCTAAAATGGGGGAAAATACCCCCAGCAGCTGATTTTCCGGCACCGACAAACACACAGAGGCCGATGGAATTGCATGCGGGAAGCTCCAGGGTTCAGCCCAGCTGCTCCAGCCAGTCTGGCATCGGAGCACGACCCCAGGGGAAAAAAAAGAGCAGGATTTTTATTTTCCATCTGATCCCGGAGGGGCAGATCGTGTCTGGTTTTGCCGAGCCCCTCTGCACGGCTGTGGAGCGATGCAGGCTCGGTGTTATCCCAGGAGAAAATTCCATTTCCCTGCTTTTCGGCTGGAACATCCCTAAGCTGGTCCAGCTGTCTGGGAGGGAAGGTTCCTTGGGAATGGTGCACCTCAGTCCTCCTCCTCCCCACGGAGCAGAGCTGACCGCGCCACCACAGCTTTTGGAAGGAGAAGGGAAGATGTTCCCGCCGTGGTTTTGGGGTGGAATGTGCTGAATCCTGTGCTGAATTCCCAGGGAGCTGCTCTCCCTGCTCCTGCTGTCCCTGTGGAATTCTGCTCTTCCCTCTGGCCCTCACCTGCCCTACACAGAATCCCCTTGGAGCTGTGCACCCTGCCTCCTTCAGGAGTCATCGCAATCCTCCGGGAAGCAGCTCCACCTTCCCCTTCCCAAACCCAGCAGAGCTGATGACTCCGAACCCAATCTGATCCATTTTTTTTTCCCTCAGCACTTTTCCCGGGAAGCATTTCTTGAGCTCTCCCGGATTGGGGGAGGGTTTCTCCTTCACCTCCACTTCCCACCTCGCAGAGCAGGGGCCGCCAGGATTCCAACCCGCTTTTCCAAGTCTGTCTTGTGGCCTCCAGTGGCCCTAAAAATCTGCAAATAAGATCTGCTGGAAATTCCCTGGCCCCGGCGCTGTTTTTGCTGGGGGAGTCTCTGCGCCTCCCAGATCACCCAGCCCTCCTTGGGCAAACAGCAATTGCGCACTCGATACTTTTATCTCTGCCCGCTCCGCCGTTTTTCAGCCGCTAAATTGCATTTTTGTGGGCTCGTCTCTCCCTCTTTCATTTCAGTTTACTCGGGGGCTCTCTCCGCCCGCCGCGCTCGGAGGAAGATTTTAATTACCTCGCTTTAAAGCCGAATGACAAGCGGAGCATGTCACTGGGAGCTAAAGTATCGCTTGGAAATGCAAAAGGCCCGGCTTTATCGGGCTTAAAAGCTTTCCTGGAATCTGTTCAAAACCTGCTGACCGGGCAGGATTAAACATCCCGATGCTCGGTCAGAGATCCGGGCACGCCGTTGTTCTTTTATTCCCCGGGGGGACCTCGGGAAACTGCAGCCCTCCAGCCTTCTGCTCCAACATTCCCCAGGTTTTGGGGTCTCCCAGCACCAGGGAGGAGCTGGGAATGGGAATCTCCAAAGGGCTTTGCTGGGGAGAGTCGGGATTCCTTCAGAGCACTTCAGGTGCTCCTGGAGCAACGGGAAAGCTGAGGGATGGTCCCTGTCCTCACACGGCCACCCCAGGAATTGGGGATCCCACAGTCCAGGAACAGCCTGGGCGCTTCCAGGCTTCGGGAATGCCCAGCCGGGATTTGTTGGGAGGGGTCGGCAAACGCAGCAGGGACCCAGCTTGGAACGGCCAGGACAAAGGCTGGAATTTGGGAGAGGCACGAGGCGAGGCTGAGGATGTCCCTGCCCACCTCTCCTGCTGGAGGTGTCATCCCATCGGGATGAAGAGACCGGGAAAGTGGGAAAAAACAAAATTCCAGAACCGACCATTCGCCCTCAGCCCCTGCAAGTCACACGGCCACGCCACACTGGGCAAGGACCGTGAGAGTGGGAATTCTGCAGCTCAGGGGTGCAGCCAGGCGTAGGGAATTCCCGTTGGGAAAGGGTCAGCAAATGCAGCTCCTTGGGAGGGTCGGGACAGTGGTTGGGAGTTGGGAGCGGCACGAGGCGAGGCCGAGGGTGTCCCTGCCCTCCTCTCCTGCTGGAGATGTCATCCCATGGGGAGCAGAGCCCTCAGCCTGGAGAAACAAGGAAATTAAGGGAATAAAAAGGCCAGAAGGGATTATTCCCACTCCCCACCCCAGGAGCTCCAGGCTGGATTTCCCTGCAGGCTGCAGGGAACAGGGAATCTCTCCATTTGTGGCCTAAGGTTTTCCCCTCGCTGAGCTCAGCCGGATGATCCTGATCTGCCGGCCAAGAGCTCCCTCGAAACGCTTGGGAAGGAGAACCCTGGGACGTGGAGGGGAAACACTTAATAGTTTAGAGGGCACGCTGGACCTGCAGGTCTGCTCCGAAGGAATCCTGGGGGAGCTGGAATTACTCATTTTTAATAGGAACAGGAACCACCTGCCTGCAATCGCCCACAGAAACCGGGGACACTCGGCCAGGGAAGAGCGGCGTAAGTGATTCCTACTGGAATGTTTAACTCACTGGGAGTTTCGGAGCTTTTTCTTCTTTTAATTGAAACCACACTTTTGGGAAGTGCAGTGTGCTCCCCTCCAGCCTTCCCAAGGAGCAGGAACAAATCCCAACTTCTGCTGCAGGGTTTGAGGAGCAAACGCAGAGCTGCTGCTCCTCCTTCCCCAAAATCCCCCAGGCTGATTGAGGGGACACATCCTCATTTTTTTTCCTCCTGTTGGTGGAGCCTCCCGAGCTCAGATCTCCCAGGAAAAGCTCAGCCAGGAGCTGGGAAGAGCTCTGGGATCATGTCCCACCAGATCCTCTGCAGAGAGAGGAGAATTCCCAGCGGGCACCTTCCTCATCCTCACAATTTTGTACAATTCCAAGTAAACCTGAAGAAATTCGGTTGGGGGATTTCTTTTCACTTTTTAAAAATCCCTTTGGAAACCTCCCGAAAATTCCCCTTCAAAACCTCCAAACAGTGACAGCACCGGGCAGAGGTCTGGGAGAAGGTTTCCCTGAAAGGATCCCATTTTTCTGATTGATTGACCCCCATCCCATTTCCCCAAAGCCCCCAATGAAGGGTTTTAGATAATTTTCTCTTTTTTCACACAGCCAGGCCAATCTCATCACCCCAAATTTTACCCAGCCGGGAAAACACCGCTCTGCTTTGAGCCAAAATCCAACACTGGGGCGTTCCGTTGATTTTCCTGGTTTTTTTTCCCCCTCTCCTTCCAGCGAGGGAAAAGCAACATTTCTGCCTCTCTGACCCCCGTGTGTGTGTGTGTGTGCGTGTCCTACAGCTCGGATCACCTTTTGTCCCCCTGGCTTTCTGCGGGGACTGAGAATTCCCTTCAATAAAAGGCTCCCGATGAACGTCCCCTTCTCAGGGATATCACACAACCGGGCCTGCAAAAGCCTTTTATGAGGACATTCACCTCTGACGGGATAATTTTACCTATCAGATCACATAATCTCTTCCCCTGCTGCCGAGCCAGGAAATGAAAAGGGAGCAGTGGGGAGATTTCTGCCCCGAGAGCCGGCTCTGCCGCGATGACAGCCTCGATTACCCGGTCCCAGCGCTCTGAAAGGAGCAGCGCGTCCTAAAAACGACAATGCCCAAGGAGACAAAAGGTGGGGCAAGGCGCAGAGCAGCGAGCAGACTGGGTTTAGAGAAGGTTTAGATCGAATTATCGGTGTTTAGCCCGTCCGTAAATATTTCAGCAGGCTGGTCAGGAGCTCGGCGAGTGAGGATGTCTCGTGATGTTTGATCCGAACGCAGGTGGCTGGAAGGAAATAAAAAAAAAAAAAATTAAAAAAAATACAACCACGAGTTTAAGAGGATTTGGGAGAAGAGGATTGAGATTAGCGCACAAGCGAAGTGAAATGTTATCCTTGGTCTGCTCCCGGGGCTCTGGCTCCTTCCAGGGATCCCTTTTCAGCGGGTAACACGATCAGAGGCAGCAGGAGATTAACAAATACCTGCCTGCAAAAGGAAACTGTTCCTGCCCCAAAGGGACCGGGCTGCGGGCGCGGCTCCTCAGGGCTGGGACACCAAGGGCCTCTCCCACCTCTCCCTGCCCCTGGAATAGCTGATGGCACCTCTCCTTCCCCGCCCCTGTGGGTCCCAGGCTCCCCTCAGCACGAGAATTTCTGGGAATTCCACCTTTCCCTCGCCCCATAATCCCATCATTCACTCATTACCGGGAAGGAATTCCCTGCCCCTGGAATAGCTGATGGCACCTCTCCTTCCCCACCCGTGTGGGTCCCAGGGGCACCACACAGCCACGCTCTTGGTGCTCCCCTCAGCACGAGAATTTCTGGGAATTCCACCTTTCCCTCGCCCCATAATCCCATCATTCACTCATTACCGGGAGGGAATTCCCTGCCCCTGGAACAGCTGATCGTGCTGCCACGGCACCGGCCCTGGGGGTCCCTCCTGTCCCTTCCCGCTGGAATTTCAGGCTTTCTGTGCTGAGGGACATTTGACCTGAGGCCGTGGAACAGCTCCCAAAATTGAGTGACAGCGCTGGGATTGTGGGAGTGGAGTTTGGATGGAAGTGTGTGATGTCAGAGGGTGGAAAACTCAGTTTAAGGTTTTAGTTTATAGGGATAAAATGGGGCAATATGGAAGATTCTGGGTGTTGTCCGGGTCCTTCTTCTTCACCTTCTTCTTCTTGGTTTTGGGTGGTTTTTTTCTAATTGGGTGAAAAAGGTTTCACAGCATTGCAGCCAGGGGTGGTCAATGATTGTGTCAAAAGTATAAATAATCTAGGTGTGGCCTCGTTATTGGGTAATCAGCACTTAAAATACCTCGGAAGGAGTTAGAGACAGCTCCATTTCCACCTTTTTAGCTGGAACTCACAGCCTGTAAGAGTGGATTTTAGATAAGAATTAATAAACATCTGAGTCTGAACATGAAAACTGCGTCCTGTGCCTTAATCCTGGCTCAAACACGAAGAAACCATGATAAGAGTCCTCACACCTTCCCTCCTGCTCTTTGATCAGGGAAACTTCCACGGGAGATCCGGGACAATCCTTCCCTCTGCTCCCCTCCTGCAGCTTTCAGCAAAACTCATCCAGAGTTTTCCTCTTTCCCTGAAATCCAAGCCCTCCCTTCTCCAGCGAGTGGAGAGCTGAGCCTTCCCTCTCTTCCTTTGCTCCGAGGATTGCTCTCATCTGCTTTTCCAATTCCCTTTTCCCTCATCCCTCCTCTCCTCCAGCAGGCTCTTGGTTCACACTCCACCTGTGCAATAATTTCAGGCTCTTTGCTGAAAGCCCCCTGCCTGCCTGGATTTTTTTCCGTCCTTCCCGAAAGTGCCCACGGATCTTTTTTCCTGCAGTTCCTGGGTTATGCCTCGCGTCTGTCTCTTCGACAATCTCATTTCGGGGTCACTCAGTCTCGGGGTTCTGACCCAGTCCCTCCAGCAGGAAAGTCCCCTCCTAATTTATTAAACGTACACATGATTAATTAGAAGATTAAATAGGATCAGAGCTTGGGAAAATTCCCTAAATCCATGGAATCCAGGTGGGCCACCTCTCCCAGCTCACCCTGACACAGGAAGGCCAAATCCCAAAGTTTTGTCCGTCCACCGCCAGGGTAAATCCGATGTAAACAATCAGCTCCGTGCTGGCACCGCTGCCACTGCACCTGAACAATCCAGCTTTTGAAAGATAAGGCATTTCCCCCTCGGAATGTCAGCGTTTTGCCGTAAAATTTGTACTGAAAATGTCACCATTGTTCTCCCCAAACCGCTTTTATGGCTGAATAACAAATTAGCGACGTCCACTGAGCTTGTCAAAACACCTGGAAGGGCTGGGCCCTCTTCTTCCCTTCCCCCTCCTTGGATAAAATGTCATTTATTATGGGAGAGGTGCATCGTGCCTCCGGATTTCATTGGATTCCTCCGTTAGGGAACCATCCCAGTGTGGTCTGAGCCGCAAGGTCCACGTCAAAAACCCCGAGGGGACAAAGAGCTCCTGGAGGGAGGGGGAAGCGAAAAGGGGAACTCTGTGCGTCCAGCCCCGATGGAAACCGGGCTGTTGACCTTGGATGGGCTCCAGGGCACTTCCCTGGCGCTCAGGGCCTGATCCCACTCTGACGGGATGACATCCCATCAAAACGCGCTTTACAGCCGGGAGCCCTCTCCTTCCCCGCCCGCGCGGATCCCGGGGGCAGCGCACAGACACGCTCTTTGTGCTCCCCTCAGGGGGAGAACTTCTGGGAATTCCACCTTTCCCTCGCCCCACAATTCCATCATTCACCGATTATGGGGAAGCAAGGCCCTGGCTCCCGCTCCCGGGGTATTTTCTGGAGCAGGAACTGAGATATCTCCCCTTTGATCGCCTCCCCGAGCTGCCTGTTCAGCTCCTCCACGAGCCCTCTTGGAGAATATTCCTGCATGGAGCAGAAGGAAAACCCACTGGGGATGTTCTTCCCATCCAACCGTGCCGATCCTCGCATCCAGCTTCGCATGCAGCACAGGACATTCCTTTCCACACCCAGCTCAGGAGCCCCGCGTGAGTTAGAGCAGATTTTGGGGGAAAAACTCCTCGGTTTTAAGTCTTCCCACCTAAATCGTTCCCTGCTTGTTCCTGCTGGTGTCTGCAGCTGGCGATTCCAAGGGTAAAAGGCAGGCAGTGGTTTTTCCTATAGAATTCCTGTCCCTAGAAGTTGGCTGATGGGCGCTGAAGACAATCCCCAATTCCTGGAAAAATAAGGAGATCAGGCTCACATCTGAGCCGCATTTTATTTATCACACAATCCCAGCACCCTGAGCTGATCCTCAGCACCCATCAGCTGATTCCTAGGGACAGGAATTCTATAGGAACATAACAAAACAAAAAACAAAAAACAAAACAAAACAAAACAAAACAAACCAAAAAAAACCCCCAAAAAACACCAAAACAAAACTCTCATGAAAATCAGGATTTAAGAAAACTCCACGGAGATTTTTGGAAGGACCAAGCACACAAGGGGTTTTTTTAGGAATCATCCGTGCCAGTACCAGGGTGGCAAACCCGAGCACCACCTTAACTCCACTCCCAATTCCCTGTCCCCCTCTCGTTGCCACCCCCAGGGATTTGGTAGCAGCAGCATCGGCGGGAGGATGCCGAGATCCCAGGACCGAGCATTCCTGGGGCAGCTCGCCCCCAAACTTGGATTTAACTCCTTTAATTCCCTTCCCTCTGGAACGCCTCCAGCCCGGCGCGGGGAGTGCCGGGCGCTGAAAGGGTTAACGGGGGCTATCTGCCGGTTCCTGGCGGAGGCTGGAGCCGCTCTGGAAGTGGCCAATTAATCAGCCCGGCCTCTGGAAGTGGCCAATTAATCAGCTCCTCCAGCTGTTATCCCGGCGAGTACAGGCAGGGAAGGGAGATAACGGCGCAGATCCCCCCGGATCGTCCCGGAGGGAGTGATCCCCCTTTCCGGGGGGTTCAGAGTTCAGCCTCATTAGCCGGAGCTAATCAGGGCTGCTCGCCCTGCCCTGCGCTCCCGCGCGGCAGCAGGGTCATTAATTAATCCTTGATGAGCTCTCCAAGCGCTTCTCCCGTGCCCTGACCCTGCCTGCGGTGCCGGTGCCCCCCTGGACCTCCCAAAAAACCCTCGGGGAGTGGGAGGGGAAAGGCCACGGGGCAGCGCAGGGCGGCTCCAAGTCAAAAAAGAAATGGTTTGGGTGAAGCTGAAGCCTCGGGGGAGCTGAGGGATGGGGTCGTGAGGGTCACTCCGGGCTACCAGATTCATGGAGGTGGCAACGAGAGCGGGACGGGAAATGGGGAATGGGTTTAGGGTGGTGGTGCCACCCTGGTACTGACAGGGATGAGCTGATTCCCAAAAAAAAAAAAACCCCTTTTGTGCTCGGTCCTTCCAAGTCCCTGTGGAGTTTTCTTAAATCCTGTTTTTTTCAGGAGCGTTTTGGGTTGGTTTTTGTCGTTGTTGTTTTGTTTTGGGTTTGTGTTTGTTTGTTTGGATTTTTTTTTTTTTTTTTTTTTTTTTTTGAGGGGGTTTTGTTGGTTTGTTTGGTTTTGGTCTTGTTTTTGGTTTATTTATTTATTTTTTTCCCCCCCCTCCCCAAAGGGATTCATTTACAAACAGCTCGGAGCATGAAGGCCAACAGTAAAAAAAAACCAGGGATTTTCCCGAGGCTGGGAAAGCAGAGCCACCCTGGCTCATCCCTGCAGAGCCACGGGAGCATCCTGCGGATTCTGCTGTGCGGCAAAAGCAGAATTACTGCTCTGAAAATCACTGGGGGAAGCAGTCCCGGGCGAGCAGCGGGGTCTGAAACAGCTCCATCCCAAAAAAGCTGCCGACATTCCCCATCCCAGAGGGGACTGGGGACACTGAGCGCCACTCAGGGCTGGGAGCAGCCAAAATCCTCCGTCTGCCACACAGGGCAACAACCCGGGAGTCTCATCCCTACAGACAGCCCTGGATAACGAGTTTGGGGTGGACGTGGAGGCATTGGAGAGAGTCTGAGGAGATGTTCTCCAGGCTGGGAGAGCTGGGAATGTTCACCTGGAGAAGGGACGGCTCCAAGAACACGTCAGAGCCCCTGGCAGGGCCTAAAGTGGCTCCAGGAGAGCTGGAGAGGGACTGGGGACAAGGGCTGGAGGGACAGGACACAGGGAATGGCTTCACTTTAATGGGGATTGGGATTAGGCGGGATACTGGGGAGGAACTCTTCCCTGTGAGGGTGGGGATGGAATCCCCAGAGAATCTGTGTCTGCCCCTGGATCCCCTGGAAGTGTCCCAAGACCAGGCTGGATGGGGCTTGGAGCAGCCTGGGAATGTGGAAGGTGTTGGGGTTGGAACTGGAGGGGATTTATGGTCCTTTCTATCCCAACCCACTCTGACATTCCATGAATCCTTTGCACCTGATTGCCCAGCTGAGCCGGATCCCCACAAACAGCTCAGCCCGGGAGAGCTCAAAAACACCCCGGATCTCTGCCCCTGACTGACCTGGGTCACCCCAAACCACCCCCACATTCCATTCCATGCCAGAGCAGCCCAAAAAACATCGCCCTGATGCCTGAAGTTTTATTTCTCGTGTATTTTCGGGTTCTGCGCTGCCCAGGTGCAGCTCTGAGCTCACACTCGGGGTCACTCAGCTCTCTGCACACAGCAGCGACACAAAACAAATCCTGCTCCTGCTGCACACCGAGGACAACTTTCAGCCCCAAAGCACAAACAAGGGTGGCTGGAGGGAGGAACAAGAAGGATGGGAGCTCACAGCCTGGAGCTGGAATGGGACAATTCAACCCCAAAATGTGCAAATGGACCAAAACTGATGAAAATGTGACCCTTTGTCCATTTTGTGTCCATTATGTGACTATTTTGGGTCCATTTTGTGACCTTTTTGTGTCTATTTCGGATCCATTTTTTGTCCATTTTTTGTCCATTTTGTGTCCATTTCGTGACCATTTTTTGTCCATTTTGGGTGCGTCCCTGCCCAGGCTCTTGTCCTGCCCAAGGTTTATCCTGGAGGCCTTTTAATAAATTTCTGCTTTATTCTCCAGCTGTGTCCAGTCTCTGTTCCAGCTCAGCCTTCCCAAGGCATCACCCTGGCTGGGAAGAGCTCCTGGGGGAAGGGTTGGAAGGGTTGGAAGGGCAGCCCCTGGCTGGGCACAGATCCCGCTGCACCCGGCACATTCCAGGCTGGATTGGATTTTCTGCTCCTCACCGGGGCCCTGCGGAGCAGCAGCTGCCCGGGACTGCACCTAAGATGCATAAATAGAGGCACAATGCCTTATTAGAGAGGAATGCATGTCTGAGCAGGGATACTGTTACCTTCCGAGGAGAAGGGGGAGGCAGAACGCTGGGAAGGGGAAAGGAAAAGTGACAGGGGTCTGAACTGCCTTGGAGCCACCAGACAAAAAAAAAAAAAAAAAAAAAACACCCCACAAAAAAACAAACAAAAAAAAACCCCAAAAAACCAAAAACTGAGAGAAAAAAAATCAAATTAACCAAATTAATCCCCTCCCCTTCCCTTGAGGGGTGAGTCCTGGGCCATTTGCTCCCCAAATCCTGGGAAAAGAGGATGAGCCTGGTGCCCTTGGCACTGCTTGCTCCTGGGCACCGGGATACGGAGGGAAATCCCTGGATTTGGGAAAGCTGCGCTGCCGCACCAGAACGAGGCTGGGTTTTAATTGTGGGGCTGAAAAACCCTTTGAGCATTGGCGGGAGGAATTTGGTCTCCGTCCACCAAAATTCTGGAATTTGGTCCATCCAGGGAAATTCTGGACATCCCTGCTGCGGATGTGGAGCGTGGAGGCCACCAGGATGGGTGAAACCTGGGGACACTGAGACCCCTCCCTACTCTCACTGCCCTTGGGGTGATTTTAGGACAATTTGGGGCAATTTTTTGGACAGTGCTGCCGCAACCTCCAGCCCTGGTGGAATTCCTGCTGGGCAGAATCCAGGGAACACCCAGGGAAGCAGAGCTGAGCCGGCTGCCCACGCTCCACGGCAGCCCTGGAGAGCCTCGTGGGGTTTTTCGGGAGCTGGGATTCGTTGCTGTCCCCCTGGAATTGCTCCCCTTGGCCGCCCAGGTGGGTCAGAGCAGGAACAAACCCATGCTGAGCCTGCCAGACCCTTGATCCTCCCAGGCAGGGATGGGAGGGAACACCTGCAGGATTCCTCAGGAGCGAGGGGAAGGGAAAGTTCTGGCATTAAAGGAGCTGGGAGCCCCTCCTGGCTTTGGAGCCGCTCCTCCGAGGGGGTTTTTTTCCATCCTGTTTGTTTTCCCGAGCCTTTTTCCCTCCACTGGGCGCTCATTCCCTGTGTTTTTGCCCGATGGTCATCGCCATTCCCGTGGGGAATGGGAGGAGGAACAGGTGGCTGTGTGACCCGGGACATCGTCCCGATCCTCCTGGGAGCCCTGAGAATGTCCTGGGACATTCCCAGGAGGAAACAACAGGAATCCGCGTTTTGAGCGGCTCCCGGGAGCCACAGGAGTGGGATTCCCACATGGAAAGGGAATTCCGAGCTCGCTGGGCACGCTGAGAGCCCTCAGGCAGTGGCCTTCCATGGATGGGGTGGGAATAAAGGCAGGGAAAGAGGGATATAGAGGCAGGGAGGGAAGGATATAAAGGAAGGGAGAGAGGGACAAAAAATCCAGGAAGAGAGGGATAAAAATCCGGGGAGAGAGGGATTAAAGGAAAGGAGAGAGGGATAAAAAATCCAGGGAGAGAGGGATAAAAATCCGGGGAGAGAGGGATAAAAGTCCAGGGAGAGAGGGATAAAAGGAAGGGAGAGGGGAATGTGAAGCTCTGTGCTCAGCCGTTGGCAGGGGAAGCCAAAAAGCCTCCTAAAAAGGTTGGACTTTCCAGTTTTTGGGATATTCCTCAGCAAATCCAGGTCCGGGCACCTTTGGGTGCGACACGGACTGACTCCGTGGCAGGGGAAGAGCAGGACCTGGTCCGGTTTAGGGCACAGGATTCCCTCTGGAATCCCGAGAGAAGGGAAGGGAAGGGAAGGGAAGGGAAGGGAAGGGAAGGGAAGGGAAGGGAAGGGAAGGGAAGGGAAGGGAAGGGAAGGGAAGGGAAGGGAAGGGAAGGGAAGGGAAGGGAAGGGAAGGGAAGGGAAGGGAAGGGAAGGGAAGGGAAGGGAAGGGAAGGGAAGGGAAGGAGGGAAGGGAAGGGAAGGGAAGGGAAGGGAAGGGAAGGGAAGGGAAGGGAAGGGAAGGGGAAGGGAAGGGAAGGGAAGGGAAGGGAAGGGAAGGGAAGGGAAGGGAAGGGAAGCCAGGACGTGCAGCAGCTCCCGGGGAGGCCAAACCCATCCCCAGACTGAAGTGAAGCAGAGGCAGCTCCTCATTCCCTCCTGCCTAAGCCAGACCCAAATCCGAGGATTTCCAAGCCCTGGCAGAGGATGGGCACTCAGTGGAGCCCCAGGAATTCCCACCACAGAAGACGTGGAAACAGAAATTCCGAGCTTGGTTTATGTCCAGGAGGATTTCAGGGAGAGGAGCTGGTTTTCCTGCTCAGGATCCTTCCAGCTCTGATGATTTGTGACAGGCATAATCCCAGACTAATTAGATTTCGGGGCATGTGTTGAAAGCCCTGCGCACTTTTATGAGGGAGACTCCTGCTCGTCCTGCACAATGGTTTTCCAGATTAATCCTCGGAAACACCGAGAAATCCAACAAGAGCGATTAAATAAATACTTTATTTTTGGAATTCTCCCCCGTCCAGTCGGGTACAGGGCTCCATGACCCCTCAGAAATGTGGCGGGCTGTCTCCGCTCATCCCGTCAGCTGCGCTGAGCTGCTCCCCCAGAGTTTTAATTCTGTTTGCTCTTGGCTAAACTCCATTCCTAATCCTATTTTCACCCCTTTCGATCCAATTTAATCCAGCTTCTGTAAGTCAAAATTAATTACTCCCTGCGTTGTCCCGGCCCCGTGGGCTGAGGGAAGAACAGAGAAATCCCACCCTGGAGCTGAGGGAACCTCGTGGCTGCTCTTGTCCAGGGAAGCTGAGAGGGAAAGGGGTTGGATGAGAAAATCCCGGGGTTTGTCTCAGTTTTGTTATCGGTGTTTCATCCTCGTGGATTTCTCCTCGTGGGAGAGGGATGCCCATGGAGGAACGCTGATATCCCGGGGGAAGGAAAGGGAAAAAAGGGAAAAGGAAAAAAGAAAGGGAAAAAAGGAAAGGAAAAAAAAAGGAAAAAGGAAAAAGGAAAAAGGAAAATGGGAAAAGGGAAAAGGGAAAAGGGAAAAGGAATCCGCTCCCACACCTCTCAGGTTTCTTTTCCTGCTTTAGAGCTTATCCCACCTAAAAATTGAGTTTGTTCCTTCCAAGGATGCTGTGGATTGGAATTAACTGGGATTTTTAAAGTATCCCGAAGATGTAAAGCAGAATTCCTGCTAAAGTCTAATAATAGTAAATATAATAAATATAATAAATAATAATAAATATAATAATAATTTCTTTTATCCCTCGTTTGCAGGCACCTGGGAGCTCTCATCGTCTATGATGATATTTATTCTGATTTTCCTGTTTCTCACATCCTTCTTTTCCTTCTCTTTCTCCAGAGGGATCATTCCCACTCTACAGAAATTTCCCAAAAGTTGGAATGATGAGGAACCTGTGGAAGAAGAGAGGCTGCTCTGCCTCTACGTGTGCTGCTCCGGCAGATCCTCACCCTGAGGACCTGCAGCACCCCAAGGAACCAGGAACACATTTCCAGGCCGGGTTGGACGGGGCTTGGAGCAGCTGGGAGAGCGGAAGGTGCTGGGGATGGAGCTTGGAGCTCCCTTCCAACCCAGCCCATTCCAGGATTCCACGAGTGTTTCGAGGAGCTGTGCCTTTCCTACGTAAAAAAAATAAATCCTGACCGTTCCCATTCCGGAATTCTTTTCCAGAAATTCACGTGGCAGAACTGGCGGATTTTGTGGGATTGGCCAAGAAATGAACGACCAAAAAAAAAAAAAAAATAATAAAAATAAGAATAAGAATAAGAATAAGAATAAGAATAAGAATAAGAATAAGAATAAAAATAAGAATAAGAATAAGAATAAGAATAAGAATAAGAATAAGAATAAGAATAAGAATAAGAATAAGAATAAGCATAAAAATAAAAGTAAAAATAAAAATGAAAATAAGAATAAAAATAAGAATAAGAATAAGAATAAGAATAAGAATAAAAATAAGAATAAGAATAAGAATAAGAATAAGAATAAGAATAAGAATAAGATTAAAAATAAGAATAAGAATAAGAATAAAAATAAGAATAAGAATAAGAATAAGAATAAAAATAAGAATAAGAATAAGAATAAGAATAAGAATAAGCATAAAAATAAAAGTAAAAATGAAAATAAGAATAAAAATAAGAATAAGAATAAAAATAAAAATAAGAATAAGAATAAAAATAAAAATAAAAATAAAAATAAAAATAAAAATAAGAATAAAAATAAAAATAAGAATAAGCATAAAAATAAAAGTAAAAATAAAAATAAAAATAAAAATAAAAATAAGAATAAAAATAAAATAAAAATAAAATAAAAATAAAAATAAAAATAAAAGTAAAAATAAAAATAAAAATAAAAATAAAAATAAAAATAAAAATAAAAATAAAAGTTTTCTGAGCCCTCTTAATCCCCAGCGAGGCTTTTGGAAATTAGCTATGGAAACAAAGACCACCCCAAAAGCCAGAGGAGGAGAGAAAGGCACCACTTGACCCACCCGTGCTCGCTCGGCGGGAGATGCTCTCCCGTGGGACGCAGAATTCCCGCTGCGCCCCGCGGAGCCGTGCCCTGGAACGCCGCTCTGGAAGCGCCGAGCTGCAGCAGGCACAAAGGTGCTCTTTCATGAGCCTCGTCCTCCAGTAATTAACCGGGGATTAGCCCGAGATGATGCCCAAACAAACCGGACGGGGAAGGGCAGGGAATGGCGCTCCGGCCCTGATCCCGCGTGGAGCCGTGCCAGGGCGAGCAGCAGCGGGAATGTTGTGGCTGCGGGGGGATGGAGAAGAGGGATTTTTTTTTCCCAGATAAAAGGAGGGACTCGGGGCAGGTGATGCCTTTGTCACCTTCTTCTGGTGTTCCCAGAGCTCGCCCACGTCCCTGTCTCTCCCAGGGATGGCCTGGAATGGCTGGACTTCCAGGGCTGGAATTCCGTGAAGGAACAGCCCCGCTCCTCCTGTGATTCCTCCTGTGAATCCCCTCCTTCCATGGCTGGGGATTTCCTGTGTTCCATGTTCTGTTCTGCCCAGGGTGCAGCTCTGAGCTCACACTCGGGGTCACTCAGCTCTCTGCACACAGCAGCGACACAAAACAAATCCTGTTCCTGCTGCACACCAAGGACAACTTTCAGCCCCAAAGCACAAACAAGGGTGGCTGGAGGGGAACAAGAAGGATGGGAGCTCACAGCCTGGAGCTGGAATGGGACAATTCAACCCCAAAATGTGCAAATGGACCAAAACTGATCAAAGTGTGAGACTTCGTGACCGTTTGTCCGTTTTGTGACCATTTTGTGTCCATTCTGTGACTTTTTTGTGACCATTTGGGGACTATTTTAGGACTATTTTGGGGCCATTTTGTGACCATTTTTTGTCCATCGTGCCCGAGGTATATCCTTAAAGGCTTTTTAATAAACATCTCCTTTCTTCCCCAGCTGTGTCCAGTCTCTGTTCCACCTCAGCCCTCATCACATCCAAGGTCAGGAAGCGACAGACACTTTGCTGGGAATGAGCTGTGCCTGCTGGCCTAGGGGAGCGAGTCCTGCTCACGGCAGGATGATCCCAAAGGTCCCTCCCAGCCCAAACCAGGCTGTGGTTCCATGAATTCTCTCTGTGGGAAGCACATCTGGGAAGTTCTTCCTCAGGAGTACAAACTGCTCAAGGTCTCCGTCCAAGGGCTGCTCTCAAAGGTTCTTTGCAGATTAAATCCCGGTCTGAACTGAGCACAAAGCTGGTCTTAAACCCTCCTCAGAACTCAAAACATGGAGCAGAGGCTCCCCACGGGCAGGAGCCCCACATTCCCAGTTTGCTCCAAGCCCCATCCAACCTGGGCCTTGGACACTTCCAGGGATCCAGGAGCAGCCACAGCTCCTCCGGGAATCCCATCCCAGCCCCTTCCCACCCCCCAGGGAAGGATTTCCTCCCGAAACCCCCTCCAACCCTGCCTCATCCATGTGAAACCATTCCCTGTGTCCCGGCCTGGGAACAAACCAATCCCCCCGGAGAGCGGGGAGCGGGAATTGCGCGCGTGTGAAGCGACGTCACAGCCGCGCCGTTTAATTAAACACGAGGTTTAATTAAGAAGGGGACACCTAAACGAGGTGCGTCACTCTCTGAGCACCACGTGCTTCATTTCAGCCCCAAAATAAATCAGCTCTGGCGGCATTCCTGAGCAGGAGGGAAGGGAATGGAGCCGCCTCGGGAATTTTCCTTTTAAATCCTTCTACCCACCCTTTCCTGCCCCGGCTCTGTCTGTGTGTGGTGACACTCGAGACAATTAACTCCAGCTAATTAAAGGTGTGAGTTTCGAGCAGATCAGCTCAGCCACACTGAGCAGCGGTCTCCATTCACAGCTCATGGGATCCAGCTCGGATTGATTCCCTAGGTGTGGGACGGAAGGAAGGGAATTAAATGTGAATGAACGCTTGAAATGTGAATGAACGTCTCTGCTCCGGCCTTTTCCAGGGATTCCGTTTATCCCTTTCTTTTTATCCATTTATCCATTTCTTTTTCCCCGAGCATCCCTGGTGTCTCTGGAGCTTCGGGTGGGCAGCTCCGCTCTCCCAGATTTCAGCTGTGTCGGGAATCTCCAGTGTCCAAAGTGCTGCGGGTGGCACTTCCAGGCTCTCCACGCCCTGCTCCATCCTCTCCCAGCTTTCTGCCCTGTGGAGATGGAATATCTCAGCTCACTGCCGTGGGAGATCCACTCCGGAGCTGTCAACACGCTCCAGCTGGGAAGGAACTTCCCTGCAAACTTCAGCCTCTCTGTCCAGCCCACAAATCCCTGGATGCAGCCGCTCCTGGGGCCAGGAATCCTCTGGGCGCTGGAGAATTTCATCTTCTCCTCCATTTCATCTTCTCACCTTCCCATTTCTGGAATAACTCACAGATTCCCAGCTCCCATCCCTCCAGGAGCAGGGCTTGGAGCAACTCTGGGGCATCCAAACGCACCCCCAGCATTCCCAAAAATGCCACCACAAGGCTCAGCCTCCTCCTGGCTCGGCTCCATCCCTGTGCACGCTCAAAGAATTCCTCCTTCATTCCACAGGACAGCCAGGAAAGTCTCAAAGTTGGTGGCAAATCCCTCTGGAATTCCCTGCCTGGAAGCACGGAGTGTTGTCCCGGCTCCAGCGGGGAAAACTCGGGATCTGCAGGCATGAAAGAGCCCTTGTGGTCCCCGGGAGGCTGCTCCTCGTCATCCCTTCAACTCTGTGCGCACTTTTCCTGGGAGGAAAGCGAAATTCCTGCCTCGGGATTGGCGCCGCCGTGCCAGAACAGCAGTGACCTCTGTAACCACACAAGATTTAGTGGTTACTTGACTTCAGCTGAAATGAGGCTTTGGAAACCACCACCAGCCAAATGTTTTCTCCTCCTTTAACTCTTAGTGGATCGTGGGGGGTGAGTAGCGGGGTGGACAGGGATGGATGAGGGAACAGCCGAGCTGGCTGGGCAGGGATGGAGAATTCCCGGAGAATTACCCGGCGTCTGAAGTGGGAGCGCGGCGGTGCCCAGAGCAGGGAGGCGCTGAGTGAGAAGTCGTTGGGAGAAATGAGGCCTGAACTCCTTCCAGCCGGAGCTGGGGTGGCTTGGAACACTGAGGAGAATCTGAGATTCCCGCTGGAGCTGAGATCCAGGGATTTACTGAGGGGTGGTTTCCACCAGGCCCTGGGGAGAGGCCACATGAGCTCAGCCAGCACCATCCCATAGAATCCTGGAATGGTTTGGGTTGGGAAGGGACCTTAAAATCCTCCAGTTCCAACCCCAACACCTTCCAGCATCCCAGGTTGCTCCAAGCCCTGTCCAAGCTGGCCTTGGACACTTCCAGAGGATCCAGGGACAGCCACAGCTTCTCTGGGAATCCCATCCCCACCGTCCCAGCCAGGAATTCCTTCCCAATATCCCACCCAATCCTAATCTCTGTTAATGAGAAGCCATTCCCAGTGTCCTGTCACTCCATGCCTTGTCCCCAGCCCCTCCCCAGCTCTCCTGGAGCCCCTTTAGGCCCTGGAAGTTTCTCCAGGGTCTGCCAGGAGAAGTGTGTGCTCGTCCTTTTGATTTCCACGGAATCACAGAACCAATTAGGCTGGAAAAACCTCTGAGACGGTCGAATCCAACCTGGATTTCTGCACAAGCCACATCCGCAGGGGATCCCTTTCCCATAAATTTTTTTCTGGCTGGAGTCTGGCACCAGGACCTGCCCTGAGAGCACCAAAGGCAGGCGCAGACCGAGAAACCTCCGCACGGCAATAAAAACCAATTAAAAAAACCCCCAAAACCTGGGGTCTTCTACGCTTCGGGAGGGAATGTCCGAATCTTCCAGAGCAGCTGGATTGATCCGGGGTTCCCCAGCGGGGCTGCAGAGTGGCCGTGTCCCCGGGCCGCCGGTGATGCCCCCGCCGGCAGCCGCACGGGATCGGGTGACCCAATTAATTGGGAGCAGCTGGAAACGACTTTGTCCAGGTTTAATTCGCTGCATGACCGAGTGTCAGCTGTGTGAGGATGTCATGAGGGGCAGGGGCAGGGGCAGGGGCAGGGGCAGGGGCAGGGCGACCTGTGATGGAAATGAGGCTCCTGCCCAGGCCCCTCGGGTGGCACCGGTGGCATCACTCGTGCTGCTCCCAGCAGAGCTGAGGCTGCCCCAGCACCAGGAAAGGGAAACTGAGGGTGCTCAGCCTTCCCCTCAAACCACAACCCCAGCTCCAGGGCAGCTCAGCCCCATTCCACAGGTTTGGGAATTCCCGCACTGTTTATCCACCAAGCCAGGGCACCCCAAGGCCAGGGACCTGCTGCATCTGATTCCTTCAGTTTGATTTTTTGTGTATTTTCGGGTTCTGCGCTGCCCAGGTGCAGCTCTGAGCTCACACTCGGGGTCACTCAGCTCTCTGCACACAGCAGGGACACAAAACAAATCCTGTTCCTGCTGCACACCGAGGACAACTTTCAGCCCCAAAGCTCAAACAAGGGTGGCTGGAGGGAGGAACAAGAAGGATGGGAGCTCACAGCCTGGAGCTGGAATGGGACAATTCAACCCCAAAATGTGCAAATGGACCAAAACTGATCAAAGTGTGAGACCTCGGGACCCTTTGTCCATTTTGTGACTTTTTTGTGTCCATTTTGTGACCATTTTGTGTCCACCCTGGGTGCAGCCCTGCCCAGGCTTTTGTCCTGCCCAAGGTGGATCCTGGAGGCCTTTCAATAAATCTCTGTTTTATTCTCCAGCTGTGTCCAGTCTCTGTTCCACCTCAACTTTCCCAAGGCATCACATCCAAAGGGAAGGGAGGGCATCCCCTGTCCCTGCGGGTGGCAGAGGGGCTGCTGGTCACGTAGAGCTGATAATTCCCTGGAAAACGGAGCCTGCTGAGATCCCAAACCCGGCTGCAGCCCGGAGCAGCCCCGTGGGGTTAGAGGCAGCGGGAGCCAGCCAGGGCTGAACTCCAAGGCTGGGATTGCTGCTTCCCAAACCCCAGCTCAGGTAAATAAAACCGAGGGAGAACCGAGCTTTCATCAGGAGCCTGCCCCGCTCTGGCTCGGGGTAGGCGAAGAATTTCCATGAAATTCACCTCGTGGGCATTTCGTGCCCAACCCTTTGCCCAACCGGCAGCAAACTGCGGCTGAGCTTTCAAAGCCTTGCGGGGATTCACCGCATTTTTCCGAGCGCCCCATCCCTTTGTTCGCCTGCTGGCGAACTAATCCAGCCTGCTCCTCCCGTTTTTGTCAGAGCCGTGACCTTTTTCTATCCTGATTCCCATCTGACTCCAACCCTTCTGGCAGCTCGGAGCTGTTTGCTGGCACAATAATCCCGCCTCGCCGAGTTTATAACCCCGCGCGCTGCACCGGCTTTTATTTAAACAGATAAAGCCAGATTCTCACCTGCGCCGAGTTGGAGGCGAGTCAATTTATGCCATCAAAAGAGCTGGCCCCGAGTTTTAACTCCATCAAACGCCTCTTTGATCTCCTTTTGGAGGAAAGGAGAATCACTTTGTAACCGTAGGGGCTTGCGCCCCACCTCTTCTCTCCCGCCTCTGGATCTTCCCCAGTGGAATTGCGCCGTTCCTAATGAGCGGCTCCCGGCGCGGTTCTGCTCCACGCTGGCCAGGGGGTCACAGCTTCCCCTCATCCCGCAGGACACAGCTCCTGCTGGGCTCCCGGGGTTTGGGGAGGGCAGGAACGAGCCGCACGCCCCCGGGCAGTGCCGGGCGCAGGTTTGGCACTGCATGGACAGCCTCTTATCTAATCTCCTCTCTCTCGGGCCGGGCAAGGCCCTGACCCTGTCCCTTGTTCTCCTGCCAGGAAGAAGCCTCCGCTCCAGCCCTGTGGTGGCTCCAAACAAAGCTCCTCTGTTGGACACCCAGCACGTTCTGCTCCTCCTCCTCCTCACCTTCCTCCCCGGCCCCTCCGTGACCTCCCCGTGCTCCCTCTCACGGCTGCTCTCATCCCACGGAGCAGTCCCTCAGCAGCCAGACAACGATCCCGTCCCTGTTCCCAGGGGGATTTCTCCGGGATGTGGCTTTGGGCTGCAGAGGAACGCAGGGAGCTCTCGGTAGAGTTCTCCTCGCTGAGCCCCCACGTGAGAGGCATTTTCCCACCTCAGCTCCTGGGTTTCCTGGATTTCCTGGAGCTGTGGGATCAGCCTGAGCTGCTGAGAGGCTTCTCCAGGCCCACTCCAGGTCACTGTGCCCAGCTGGCGCCTGGCTGCCTCGGTGACGAGCGTCCCACCAAGGACAACGCCAGCCTCCGAGCCGTCACCTGCAGCTCAGCATTCCCGGCTTCTGGCTGGACCCGAAATCCCAGGAAGTGATGGATGCACGGCCTCCCCAATAACCCAGCTGCTGCTGGAGCTGCAGGAACCCCCAGTCTGGGCTTTGAGGGAGGAATTTAATCAAGCTGGGCTGTCACTGAGACACGCAAAGCGATCGCACGTAGACTAGAGATTTGCAGGGCAGAGAGGTTCCTCCTTGCCAGCTCAAGGCTGAGTCTGGGCGGAGAGAAAGCCTCCTTGTTTATTTCTTACTTTTTATACATTTCTGGGTCTAGCAGAAGATTGGCTTTTTGGGGTTTCCACCCCTCAGCCTCAGTGGCCAGACCAACTGTCAGTTACAGTTGTTTTCAGGTTAGAAATATGCAAACAAAGGACAGAGAATGAAAAACAAAGGATTTGTTGATGTTACATCTGTGGGAAAAGGGTAGAACTGCTCCTAATATTGTACCATAGCTAAAAGATCTGACTCCATTTTATGAAAATTCAAAAGGCTTTAAAAAAGTCAGAAAAACCAGGGTAACATTGAGTCTCCCTCATCTTCAGGAGCGACTCAGGCCGGGATGAACATCGAGCCAAGGTGTCCAGGAGGGAAAGGTTGTCCTTCCCCTGTTCACTGGAGCACCGGAGCATGAGAATTTATAAACTTTCCCAGCTATTTCTTCTGGGCTTTTCCCGAGGTGCTCCAGCCCCGGGTGTTTGCATTTCCCCGCTCTCCCTCCTCCCTCCCTGCTGCTCCGACCCGTCCTGCCTCACCTGCCACGGCACAAGGCCCCAGCCGGCCCAGACAGGGGTTGTGCAACAAGCTTCTGGAAATTCTGACAGGTCAAACCATCCCCAGAAGCGGAGGGAAGATTATAAAAGCCGTGTTTCCAGCCCCGCGCGCCTCGGAGCCGTTTTCTTTACGGCGAAAGGGAAAACAGAGCTTTTAATTCAGCGTCTGCGCTGAGACCCCTGAACACCGGGGAGAAGGCGCTGGGTTCCTCCCGTGCTTTTTTTTCGGAGAGCTAATTAACTTTAACTAACTCTGCCACCGGCGCGCCTTTCCCTCTGTCTGGGGCAGAGCAGCGGTGTGCGAGAGCATGGCCAGGCCTCGACGGCGGCGAGGTGAGCGCCCCGGGGACACGCTGCCAGCCCAGGGCCGCAGGAAAACGCGCTGCACCAGCGCATGAGGTCACCCCGGAGCGGGACACGCCGTCTGCCGTGCGGCAGCAATCCCCACAGAAGCCCCGGCCTTGTGAAGTTGTCAAACCGTAAAGTTAATGAGGTAGAAACGAGGGCCCGGGCGCAGGCGTCTGAGCGCTGGAATTGCTCCCCCGGCGCGTTCCCCCCGCTCCGATCGCAGCCCCCGCAAACCGAGCGGCTGAGGGTCCCCCCTGGAGCCCGGCCAAGCTGCCGCTTGCAGCTCCATAAACGCGGGCGAGGAGGAACGAGCGGCTCCTCGGGGCCAGACGAGCGGGAAAAGCAGACAGACGTGATCCCGCTCCTGTCCCGGGCAGGAAACATCGAACCACGCACTCGACCTGCAGCCCTGACCCGGGCAGGGACAGAGCGGGGGTGCGCCCGGAGCCTGGGGGACGCAGCAGGGAACGGGTCTGGATGGAAAAGGACTGAGTGGGAAGGGTTGGAGGGGTTCGTGTCCTGAGCAGGGATGGGGTGGGACAGAGCTGGGGTGTGCCAGGAGGTTGGGACACAGATCTGTGTGCCAGGTCACAGGGACACAGATCGGGATGGAAAATATTGGAGGGATTTGTGCTGAGTGCTGATGGGGTGGGACAGAGTTTGGGTTTCCCAGGAGGCTGGGGACACTGTAGGACACAGGGACACAGATCGGGATGGAAAATATTGGAGGGATTTGTGCTGAGTGCTGATGGGGTGGGACAGAGTTTGGGTTTCCCAGGAGGTTGGGGACACTGCAGGACACAGGGACACAGATCGGGGTGGAAAATATTGGAGGGATTTGTGCTGAGTGCTGATGGGGTGGGACAGAGTTTGGGTTTCCCAGGAGGTTGGGGACACTGCAGGACACAGGGACACAGATCCAGATGGAAAATATTGGAGGGATTTGTGCTGAGTGCTGATGGGGTGGGACAGAGCCACTGGGGATGCTGGCGGACCCAGGGACACAAACCTGGATGGAAAATGTTGGAGGGGTTTTGTGTGGAGCAGGGATGGGGTGGGACAGAGCTGGGGTGTGCCAGGAGGCTGGGGATGCAACAGGGCTCGGGTCTGGATGGGAAAATCGGGAGGATTTTATGTTGGGCAGTGATGGGGTGGGACAGAGCCACTGGGAACACTGGGGGACAGAGATCTGGATGGAAAAGTTTGGATGGTTTTGTGCTGAGCAGGGATGGGGTGGGACAGAGCAGGGGCATCCCAGGAGCTTGGGGATGCAACAGGGCTCAGGTCTGGATGGGAAAATTGGGAGATTTGTTTGCTTTGCCCCTGAGAAAGGAGCTTGGATGGACGGGCTTGGTCAGAGCTGAGCTGGTGTGGAGGGACAGCCCCGTGCTCCATCCCTGCTCCTGCTCCATCCCAGCGCTTCCCTTTCCCTGAGAGAGGAACCAGAATGCCAGGAGCAGGGCTGGAGGCTCCCACCTCCCTGCACGCCTTCCTCCTCCTCCTCCTCCTCTTCTATGTCTCCACAGAATCTGGGATTTTCCACTTTTCTCCCGAGTGTTTTCTTCAGGTTTTGTCATTCCCAGGGACTCCACACTTCTCTGCCTCCCTCTCCCACAGCTGCTGGTGTTTTCCTCTCCAAGGGCAGGCGTTTCTCCGTCCTCGCCTTCCCTCTGCACCCTTCCAGGATCAGGGCCTTCCCTCACTCCATGTGTCTCCCAAATCCCGTCCCATCTGCAGTTTTCATCCCACTCGGTTCGCAGGAACCGCTGAGGAACTCGGGAGCGGGATTTCAGAAGGATCCCCACCAGCCCAGCCTCATTCCAGCATTTTCCCGTCACTTGTGGGGATTTGAAGGTGGGTGTGGCCCTTGGGGACAAGGTTTGGTGGGAGAACTGTTGGACTCGGAGATCTTTCCCAACCCAAATTCCACGATTTCGGGACTGGTTTTGGCAAACCCTGCCAGCCCCTGGTGGCAGCTCCTTCCCAGCATCCCAGACACGGCTCCGGACGCTCATCCCAAGCCTGCCTCCCCTCAGAGGGCACAGAAACCCCGGATCCCATCCAGGGGAACGGGAATATCCATCCCGAGTTTCCACACTGCGGGACAACGCTCCCTGAGAGGGTGGGAGCAGCTCCTGCTGTGCAAATCCCGGTTTTATGAGCTCCCATCCCAGCACTGGAATTTAGGATTGGCTTTAGGATTTTTAAACACAGCTTAAAAGCCTCGAGGAACCCAAGGGCAGCTTCTTCCAGCTGCTGGAAAACCAGCAGAGTGTTTTCTTCCTCTCGCAGCATCCAAGGCTCATTTCTGCTGCACCCAAACCTTGAGTTTGCACCATATCCCAAATTTTACACCCCCGAAATCCTCCCTTCCCCATTTAGGCACAGATTTCCATGCCTCCAGCCTCTCCCATGCCTGGATTTCCCCTTCCCCACGGGCTGAGCCGCCAGGAGAGCCCCGAGCAGAGGCTGTGCACGGATACTCCACGGAGCAGTCGCAGCTGGACATCCCATTAATCGCAGCAATATTTGGGTTGAGCCGTTTTAATTGAAACCACGGCTGGGAATTTTTTTATTTTTTTTTTTTCCCCCTCCCTCCTAACCCATAGGCAAACGTGTTCCTGTCGTCCTTCCCAGGACAGTTATTGCTGGGAGACATCTGGTTTTTCCCAGCTCCAGCGGCGCAGACGGATTTCCACCGCGTAGTTCCTCGCCTGTTGACAGGGCAGAATTTTTTAATATGGGGTTACTATCATCCAGACTTCCTCCACCTCCTCGTTTCGGTGATGGAAACCTCTAAACAGTCCCTCAGCTCCTCCATCTTCAAGCTGCTGGCCCCGGTTTATGAGCTCACAGACACGACACCTCCGTGTCTGATTTCCCTCTTCCCTCCCCTCCGAGGTGAAATCCAAGCCCCAAATGTGAACCGGACCTGATGGGGTTTTTGTGGGTTTGGTTTGGGTTTTTTTTTGGTTTGGTTTTTTTTTTTTTTAAGCCCTTTTGTTGAGGTCTGTTCTGTAGAAAGCAGAGCAGCAGCTTGGAGCACCAAGGGAAAATCCTCCCGGTTCCGTAGGGGGGGATTCTACAAGAGGGAGAGGGGCTTTTATATGGACAGATCGTGGTGGCAGGACAAGGGGAAATGGATTTGAACTGCCAGGGGGCAGGGATGGATGGGATTTGGGGAAGGAATTCCCGGCTGGGAGTGTGGGGAGTCCCTGGCACAGATTCCCAGAGAAGCTGTGGCTGCTCCTGGATCCCTGGAAGTGTCCAAGGCCGGGTTGGACAGGGCTTGGAGCAGCTTGGGACCGTGGGAGGTGTCCCTGCCATGGCTGGGGTGGCACTGGATGGGGTTTAAGATCTCTTCCGACCCGAACTATTTCGGGATTCTGTGATCCTGGAGCTGCTTCCAGCATTTCCCTGTGACATCCATGGGAACAGCATCGTAGGATGGAGCTGAGACCCAGAAGGGTTTGGGTGGGAATCACCTTGATCCACCCCCAGGGACACTTTCCACATTCCCAGGCTGCTCCAAGCCCCATCCAGCCTGGCCTGGGACACTCCCAGGGATCCAGGGACAGCCACAGCTTCCCTGGGCACCCCATTCCCATTCCCATTCCCGTTCCCATTCCCATTCCCATTCCCTGAGTCCATGCACCACCCAGAGCTGCACATTCCCTGCAACAATCCCACCTGCTAGCCCAAGGTGCAAACTGGGTTCTTTATTTTCTTTTTTAGGCTTTATTGCCCCCCCACCCCCCAAAAAAAAAAAAAAAAAAAACAGGGCAAAACCCAGGGGGAAAAAAATATATATATATAATAAAAAAAGTAGAAAGAAGTAGTTATTAGGTAAGGTAAAAACAAACTTTACCTTTCATTCCCGCTTTTATTGGTTACTGGAAAATAAGTTTTACAAACTATCTCTTTGCAGAGGACTTGTTTGCAGCTAGTTTATATAGTAGCTTTTGTTCACATAAAAATTCAGAAAGCTCCTTTCCTCCTCTCCTTTCCCCCCTGCCCCCTGCAATCCATGAGGGAGGAATTACAGTGTGAAATATATCCAGCGCTAGCAGGGCCGCGTTGTGAAGCTTAAAATGAACACAGTAAATTCTGAGAAGGAATTTGTTTAACCTATAACCTTAAAGTAATAAGTGGAGTGCTAAATGTTTTGGCTCACACTGATATATTTTTATAACACTTGGCAAGGCAGCTCGGAGGCTGAAAGGAAAACTGGAGCGCTGCAGGAACAGCTCCCTGCTTCTCCAGCCCCCAATCCCGGCCGGGCACCGACCCCAAAAAATCCGTGCAAAATCCCCAGAGTAAAAAAACCACCAGGAGCAGGGATGTGCCACCCGTGGATTTGGAGCGTGGGTCACCTCATCCCACCTGCCTCCAGCTGCATTAGCCCAAATTAGCGTTTTTAATTTAATTAGGATCCCCGCGGAGGGTTTTGGAGCTGTGTGGGACCGTGGAGCCACCAGTGCTGACCCCGCGGGCCCCGCCGGGAGCGGCGATTCCCCTCCTCCCTCCCTCTGCACGCCTTTTCCCGAAGATTTAAGGGCGCAGCAGAGCAGGGGCCTGGATTTCCTTCACCAACACCCGCCCGGCTCCGGTGACGGCGGCCTTGGCCGTGCCACCGCCGGGCTGAGCCAGACGCGGATCCGTCCTGTGCCGAGCGCGGACACACGGATAATCCGGATCCAGGGGGGAAACACGGGCTGAGCCGCCCTGGAAACACCGGGAAGGGGTTGAAGGGATGGGATGGGATGGGGACCAGGAGGGATGGGGTGGGGAGCAGGGCAGGGATGTGAAGCAGGATCCATGCTATGCCATGGATCCCATCCCTGCCATTCCATCTCATCCCATTCCATGGATCCCATCCCATCCCATCCCTCCTCATCCCATGGATCCCATCCTATCCCATCCCATCAATACCATCCCATGGATCCCATGGATCCCATCCCATGGATCCTATTCTATTCCATTCTATTCCATTCCATTCCATTCCATTCCATTCCATTCCATTCCATTCCATTCCATTCCATTCCATTCCATTCCATTCCATTCCTTCCGTTCCGTCCCATCCCGTCCCATTCTATCCCATCCCATCCCTTCCCATGGATCCCATCCCATCCCATCAATACCATCCCATGGATCCTATTCCATTCCATTCCATTCCATTCCATTCCATTCCATTCCATTTCATCCCATCCCGTCCCGTCCCCATCCCATCCCATCCCATCCCATCCCATCCCATCCCATCCCACCCCATCCCATCCCATCCCATCCCATCCCAGGCTCCGTGTCCCCTGCAGCCTCCGGGGTGCTTTTCCTGCAAACCCACGCAGGTTGAAGCAAATCCCCCTTTCTTTCCGGACGTCCTCCCAGCCCGAGGCGATGTTTTTCCTGGGAAGATCCCAGCAGCTGGATCGCTGAAGGCGCTGCTGATCCACCAGGGCAGGGTTTGCAGGGAGCTGTGCGGGAAGGAGGGGCTGCAGCCCCAAATCCCCGCTCCTGGAAGGTGGGAGAGGAGGGATATCCCTGTGGGAAACACCCCGGGACTGAGGGCAGGCTGGGTGCTGAGCAGGGCTTTGGGATCCTCGCCGGGAATGAGGATTTTGGCGGGATTCCAGGGGAGCCTTCCCAGCCCTCCCAGCAAAGGGAACGCTGGAAGCACTGATGAAACACCGAGTGTCTGCCCTGAGATCCCACAGCCACCGGCTTCATCTGGGAAAGCAGCACCTGGAAAAGGCTTTCCTGCAGTCCTCGGCCTGGATTTGGGCAGTGACACCCTCAGCACCGAGCATCCATTCTTCTCATCCAGCCGGGACACTCCTGGGAGTTAGGAAGCCTCAAAATCCCGTGTTTAAAGATGGGGAAACTGAGTCACGGCACTTTTTAGTGGCTAAAAAGGTCTGAATTCCTGAATTTCCTCCCTGTGGGAAGCCCCGGGGCAGGTCAGGACGACGTGAGGAGCTTGGCTCATCTCTGTCACCCTCCAAAGCTCCAGGGAGGATCCATCCTGGCACCTCATGATCCTTTCTGGCTCAGGACATTCCAGGATCTTCTGAACCGGGGCATTTTCCCTCCCAGGAAATCAGGGAGCAGTGACAGCAGAAATGTGTCACCCCCTCCTCCTCCTCCTCCTCCTCCTCCTCCTCCTCCTCCTTCTCCTCCTCATCCCCCTCTATTTTTTATTTTTTTTCCCCCATTTTTAATTTGGCATTATGAATCTCGGGAGGGGAGGGGGAAGGGGCACGGGGTATAAACACCCTCCCTCCCCTTTCCCTGCCTCCCAGACCGTTTCCCGTGGATCAATATTTGCTGGCTCGTTTGCACAGCAGCCCGTGGATTCTCATCCCGGTGGCGGCAGCGATGTTGACTCGCCGAGAAGTTACGGGGGGCTTTGGCAAACCCCGGCACAAAGCAAACAGCGTGCGCCGCAATCAGCCTCAACACCTCGGCACGGAGCGAGGAGGGACATTCGCGCGGCTCCGATTTCCCCGCAGGATGAGGTGTTTGCCTTGTAAAGCCTCCAGGTGTGGGGACCAAGGGGAGTTTTGGATGGAAGCAAGGGAGATGGGGCTGTGGGAGCCAGGGTTCGGTAGCTCCCGGGGGCTGCGGCCGCTCCGCTCCCGCTTCTGCATCCCCACAGCGGATCCTGATCCAAACCCGCCCCCTCCAAGGATTTTCGTGCTGATCCTATTTTGGGGTGAGCCCTCCCCAGCGCTGTCTCCATCCAGGAGGTGGATCTGGGATCAAGGAGAAGGAGCAGGGAGCAGCGAGGTGACACCACATCCCAAAAACTCCTCTGCGCCCTCCCGGTCTGCCCTGGCCGCGTTTATGGCCTGGCTGGGAAGGTGTGAAGGGACAGCAGCGCGCTCGGAATTTCCTCCTGAATCGGTTCCTTGTTCGTCAGAGGTTGGACAGGGCCCAGCCCTGGCTGGCCTGGGCAGGCAGGAGCCGCTGGCTCTCCCTGGAAAAACCACCCTGGAAAAGCCACCCTGGAAAAATCACCCTGGAATAAAACCACGGCAGGCACCGGGCTGGGAACGTCCAGCCACAAGGAGCCTCTGGGGTGGCACCGGCACCGGCAGGGCCGGCGGAGCCGGGGGTGGAAACCACACCGAGCTCCGCTGGGAACAGGGACCGCTGGCGCTGGGAGGAGGTGTGAGCTGCTGTCAGAGATCCCGTGGAAAAAGGATGGATTGGGCAGCTCTGGAGGGATGCGGGGCGAGAGCTGCTGTTCTGGCAGTGAAACCCCTCTTGGAGCCAACACGGACAGCCCGGAGGTGCCTCGGGGTCTGCACGGTGCCATCCCAGCCTCTGGCTCTGTGAATCCCGGGAGTTTTCCCTGGAATAACTCAGGCAGCGACCCAGAATCCAAGCAAGAATCCCTCTGGGCCAGTTTGTGCCCACGTGGGGCAGCGGAGCCGTGGGGTCCCGGGCAGGCTGGCAGGGGCTGGAGGAGCAGCATCCAGGCTGGCAGGAGCCGGGAATGGGATGCAGGAGGCCGGGATGGCTGCCAGCAGAGCAGGGCGCCTGGCACAGAGAGCTCCCGGAGCCATCCTGGCTCCCAACCTGGATTTACCCCACGGGGGTGGGCAGGCAGCAGCACAACCCTCAGGCTTTCCCAACCCCATCCCAGAGCAGAGAATTCCCTGGGCAAGGAGCTCCCAGGGCAGCTCCCCATTCCCGCTGCCCCCGGAGCGGGGTCATGGCTGATTTTCGGGAATTGCAGCCGGGTTTTCTGTCACGGAGCAGGGACAGGGAGGTGGCCCTGGAGCAACCCGGCCCAGCCTGACTGGGAAAACTCTTCCCAGCAAAGCAGGGAGAGGTTTATCACCCCTGTCGGGATCTGGGAGTCAGAGACTGGCAGCACAATACAGAATCCCACCCCAGGGTAAGAGTTCCGAGCCCCTGGGGATAAGGAGATTAAATGGAAGGATTGTGCTCAGAGGATGGGATCTGCTCTGGCTGCCTGCATGGAAAGGGGCTCTGAGGCAGGGGCTGAGCTCCTGGCTGCTCCTTCCACTCTCCCGGGCCAGGCCCTGCAATCCCTGTCCCTCCAATCCCTGCTCCTTCAATCCACATCCCACTAAACCCCATCCCTCCGAGTCCCATCTCGCCATCCTGTCCCTCCAAACCCCGACTCTCCAAACCCTGACTCCCCAATCCCCCATCCCTCCAATGTTTATGTTTGTGAGCCCCATCCCTCCTAATCCCATCCCACCAATCCCCACCCCTTCAATCACCCTCCTCCCAAATCCCATCCCTCCAATCCCTGTACCTGAGCCCAGTACCTCCAATCCCACCCCTCCAAACCCCGGCTCGGGCTGCGCCGGCTCCAGCTGCCCCAGGATGTGGGATCCGTGCCGCTGGAGCTGCGGTGGGCTGGGATAACACCATGGGATGGGATCCCTGCTCTCCTCCCATTCCCTCCCGAACCTGCCTCTCCCGCTCACCGGGCTCCCCCCGGCCCTGCTCCCGCAGCTGCGCGGGGCTGTCTCCTTCAGGAGGAGCCAGAGGAACGCAGGAATCCCGCTGGGGCCGGGATTGACCCTCCCGGTGCTGCCCAATCCCTCGGGATTCATCCATGGATCCCCCGGGATTCATCCATGGATCCCCCGGGCTTCCACAGCCAGCGGCCTCCTGAGGACCTGAGGGCAGGGGGGATTTTTTTTTGGAAGAGATGCTGCGAAGTCGGGAAAAAGAGCTGTAGTTTCTACAGGCAGGGAAGTTCCTCAGCGCCGTGGAGAGCAGCAGGAAAAGTCGCATCCCTCTCAGCAAAAGGCACTTCTGGAATTCCTGGGATTATCCATGAGGGAGCACCGAGCCCCTCTCCCAGGACAGCTCCGTCAGAACGAGGGACTTTTGTTTGGCTCCTAGCGGGGCCATCCCCACTGCAGCTGGGAGGGGATTTCCCATCAAAAAACCCAACAAACCCTGATATTCCATGAATAAATCGGAGTGATGTTCCATGAATAAATCGGAGTGATGTTCCATGACTAAATCGGAGTGGCCAAGTCCCGTTTTGTGTTCCCCGCTGGGGATCCGGGTCCTCGGGACTTTGGGGATGTAAATAACTTCACGGGCTCCTTCTCCAAATGAAAGCCACGTTTGGCAATTCGATTTCTTTTTTTTGTTTTTTTTTTCCCCACTCCTCCCCTCTATTTTTTTTTTTTTAATTTTATGCAAATGATCTTCTGTTCTGAGTTATTATGTAAAGGAGCCAACGGAAATGGAAATGAGGGAACCCAAAGCATGCATCCATTAACTGGTGCCCGAGCTTCACACCTCCAGGAGCCGCACCGATCCCGCTCCCGCTCCCGAGGGAGGCACAGGCGTCCCCAGCGGGAAGATTTTCCTCCAGGACTCGGTGATTGCTGCAGCCCCGCAGAGAACGGCCAAAAGTCGGATCCAGGCAGCAATCCGGCACCGGAATTCCTGATTTCCCGTGTGGGAAAAGGGGTGGAATTCCATCAGCAGTGGTCTGGGCAGCAGCAGATCACTTGTCCTACCTCTCCTAATCTAAGAGATCCTGTGATGGAGGCGGAGGAAATTGGAAATTTCCTCGGAAATTCTTCTCTCCAAACGCTCTATTGCAACGGGGAATCCGTGGGGAAACCATTCCAGGACTGGGAGAAAGGATCATTCCCGAGCTCAGGTGATCCCGTGTAGGGTGAGATGCGCCAAGAGCGGCTTTAAGGCAGAGGCAAAGCCCATTCCCAAAGGTCTCCAGTGAAATCCATGGCAAAACTCGCTGGTTTTAAAGGAATTAAAGCATTTCTGCTTCCCAAAGCTGATCCCTGCTGCTCCAGGGGATCCTCGGCTGCATGGGACACACCTCAGGCCAGGAAAAACACCCTGAGGATAAGAACCACCAAAAATATCTTCATGTTCCACCTTCTTCCAGAGGTCAAAAGCATCAAATCCCCACCTTTCCAAAACTCCCTGAGAGATGAAGCCCAGCCCACGGAGCAGGGATGCCTCAAATCCCTCCGAATCCTGTGTCCAGCTGAGGTTTGAGGCAATTCCAGGCTCTTTTCCCAAAAATATGAAGCAGGTGTTGGACACAGAGGTGCTCAGAGCTCACGGGGGTGGCTGGGCTGGACAAACCTCGGCCAAAATCCACCTCCTTGTGTCCGACGTCGGGAATATTCGGCTCCAAACAACCTGGGACGCAACCCCAGGGATCCGGCTGTTCCCAGTTCGTATCGTGGGAGTGGAGTGGGAATCTTCTCCTCCATCCCAGGGCGCGTGGAAGGGAAATATCTGCAGCCTCTGGTTGGTAATTCAGTCGGAACTGGCAAATAATGGATAATTTCCTACAGGAAAAGCTCCCCCGAGCGCCTCGGCCTGATCCAAGAGCTCAGATCCAAGCGGCTGTGGAAGCTTTCCCTGAGCCGGCTGGGTTTGGAACGAGCCCATGGTGGTGATAAAAACAAATCTCCGCAATTAGGGAAAAGGGAAAATCCAAAGGAGGCCATTGGAGCTGTTTCGGGCTGGAAATCCGTGTCCTGAGGTTTGGGCTGGGAGCTCAGCACAGCCCGGGAACCTGCGGGAGGTGGGGACGGGGGAGCGCCCCTGGAATGGCAATTCCCAGGAAATTCCTGAGGGTGGGATGAGCGCACAACTCCAGTCTGGGATCCCAGGAAATTCCTGAGGGTGGGATGAGCGCATATCCCCAGTCTGGGATCCCAGGAAATTCCTGAGGGTGGGATGAGCGCACATCCCCAGTCTGGGATCCCAGGAAATTCCTGAGGATGGGATGAGCACATATCCCCGGTTTGGGATCCCAGGAAATTCCTGAGGGTGGGATGAGCGCACATCCCCGGTTTGGGATCCCAGGAAAGCCGCATTCCCGGACTCTGCCTGTCATTCCCTAAGGAAGCTCCAGCTGCTCCCCCAGGCTGATCCTTCCTTCCCGCAGGACAGCCCTGGCCAGGTTCCCTCACCATCCAAAATCCCGACACCATTCCACAGCCTTTCCTTGAGTGTATTTTCCTAAAGATTTAGAAATTTATCCATGGGGAGACCCAAAAATCAGGATTTATCTCTCACAAAGCAGATATTTCCAACATCTCTCTCTCCCAAGCAGACCTGGAAATCTTCCTGGTTTGGGGTCGATTGTTAAAATCCTGTTTTTCCTGTTAAAATCTCTGTTTTCCTGTTGAATCCCTGTTTTTCCTGTTAAAATCCCTGCTTTTCCTGTTCAAATCCCTGTTTTTCCGGGGGTGGTGGTGGTGGAGGGGTATTCAGTGGATCTTTCCTTTCCTAAGGATCTCCATTAACCTCCCCCCACCTTTTTCCCCCCGAAACTTCAGAGCAGCTGCGCTCAGCCCTATCAGCAAACTGCGATTCCCATTTGTTATTCCTTTTAAAACCCTAGCGCATTCCCCATGGGAATCACACCTACCCAGTGGGCCGGGCTCTTTCTCCTCCTCTCTCCCCCTCCCGTGTGTGTGTGGGTGTTTTATCAAAACCCGGCAGCGGCAGCAGCAGCAGCGCGGCCGCGGCCGGAGCCGCCCCGAAGGATGCGAGCGCGGGCAGCTCCAGGAATTTCCTAGCGACCAATAATTCCACTTGGCTGCTTTTCCTGGGGCTGCATCCTCCCGGCGAGGGGCTGGGGAAGCGCTCACCGCCCCAGCCCCGGGGGTTTTCACCGCCACGGGGGCTCCGGCAGCTGCGTGAGGCTCGTTGGGAATGGGGGGAAAGCAGGAAAATGTGGGGGAAAAAAAAAAAAAAAAAAAGGCAGGAGAAGTTTGTTCCTTCTTTTTTTCCTGGCGCTAAATGAAGCTCCTTCTGGAGAGTCTAAATATTTACAGCCGGTCCTCAACACACACACACACACACACACACAGAGAGAGAGAGAGAAAGCAAAATTAATAAAACTGCGCACGGAGCGAGGTTCTGCTTCCCCAATTATTTCAGAGTCGAAATCCAACACTCTCCCCCAGCCCAATCCAAAAAAAAAACAAAAAACAAAAAAAACCCAAAACAAACAAAAAAAAAAACCAACCCAAAAAAACCCCCAACAACAACAACAACAACAAAAAAGAAAATTAAAAAAAAAAAAAAAAATTCCCAACTTTGTTTGCGCATTCTTATTGGCAGCACAATGCCCACAATGGCTAAATAGACAGCAGAATAAATAGCCCCACAATGCCGACAGAAAGGCCTTTCTGGTACTGCATACAAAATATAAACTGTGCCATGCCATTATTATTCCGGAGCCCTTGCCGCAAACAGCGCAGTTGAAATTCCACCCCCAGCGCGCACCTAATCAGCCATTCAGAGCCCCTTAATGACTTGTCAGTTCTTTGCCCTGCCATTTTCTGTCCAATTAATTCTTTTATTGTGCACCGGATAAAGGAAGACAAAGGCCTTCCATGCAATAATGAATCATTAAAATTCAGCAGCTCCTCTCCTGCGCTCTTGGCTCCTCACCAGCAATTCAGGCTGCCGCGCATTCGTTATGTGCGAGGTGGTTAAAATTCACTCTTACCTCAGACGGGACCTTTTCCAAGAGTTTAACCCTTTCCCAGCCCCGTGCACCAGGGGAAAAAAAGAATAAAAAATAAAAAATAAGAGGAGGAGGGGTAGGAGAGAGAGGAGGAGAGAGGGGAGGAGAGAGGCGGGCAGAGGTGTTTTGGGTAAATGTTTTGGTGTCACTCTGACAGCGCCAATATGGCCTGAGCACACGGGCACAAACAAATCCAGGGCCAGGGAGACGAGGGTGGTGGAGAGGAGAGAGAGGAGGGGGTACGGAGAGGGGTGGGGTGGGATGGGATCCATGGGATGGGATGGGATCCATGGGATGGGATCCATGGGATGGGATGGGATCCATGGGATGGGATCCATGGGATGGGATGGGATGGGATCCATGGGATGGGATGGGATCCATGGGATGGGATGGGATGGGATCCATGGGATGGGATGGGATCCATGGGATGGGATGGGATGGGATCCATGGGATGGGATGGGATCCATGGGATGGGATGGGATGGGATGGGATCCATGGGATGGGGGTGAGATTCCATGGTGGGATGGATGTGAGGTGCTGGGATGGGATCGGTGAGAGATTCCACGCTGGGATGGGGGTGAGGGGATGGAATGGGATCAGTGTGAGGTGCAGGGACAGGTGCGAGGTGCTGGGATGGGTGTGAGATGCTGGGATGTGTGTGATGTTCTGGGACAGGTGTGATGTTCTGGGATGTGTGTGATGTTCTGGGACGGGTGTGATGTTCCTGGACAGGTGTGATGTTCTGGGATGGGTGTGATGTTCTGGGATGGGTGTGATGTTCCTGGACAGGTGTGATGTTCTGGGACGGGTGTGATGTTCTGGGATGGGTGTGATGTTCTGGGATGGGTGTGATGTTCCTGGACAGGTGTGATGTTCTGGGACGGGTGTGATGTTCCGGGACAGGTGTGATGTTCTGGGATGGGTGTGATGTTCTGGGATGGGTGTGATGTTCTGGGACAGGTGTGATGTTCTGGGACAGGTGTGATGTTCCTGGACAGGTGTGATGTTCTGGGACAGGTGTGATGTTCTGGGACAGGTGTGATGTTCCTGGACAGGTGTGATGTTCTGGGACGGGTGTGATGTTCCTGGACAGGTGTGATGTTCTGTGATGGGTGTGATGTTCTGGGACAGGTGTGATGTTCCTGGACAGGTGTGATGTTCTGGGATGGGTGTGATGTTCTGGGACAGGTGTGATGTTCCTGGACAGGTGTGATGTTCTGGGATGGGTGTGATGTTCTGGGACAGGTGTGATGTTCTGTGATGGGTGTGATGTTCTGGGACAGGTGTGATGTTCCTGGACAGGTGTGATGTTCTGGGACGGGTGTGATGTTCTGGGACAGGTGTGATGTTCCTGGACAGGTGTGATGTTCTGGGATGGGTGTGATGTTCTGGGATGTGTGTGATGTTCTGGGACAGGTGTGATGTTCTGGGATGTGTGTGATGTTCTGGGATGTGTGTGATGTTCTGGGACGGGTGTGAGCTGCCGTGCTGGGACAGGCCTGTGTCTCCCCCATCCCTCCTGGACCTCCCCTCCCTCCCCAGCTGTGCCCGTGCCTCACTTTCCCCCAACCAGCCCAGCCCTGGAGCGGGTTCACAGCACAGAGGGAATCCCTCTTATTCTGGATTAGGAGCAGCTTTGTTTTCATCCCTGATTTGTTTAAGATAAACTGAAAGAAGGGGTTTTTAAACCTGACTCAGTGTGTCCAACTGGCTTTTTTTTAACCCGGGCTGCCCTAAATCAGGTCAGCCCCGAGCCTGCAGTTAAGCCTGTGACACATTGGGGCTGCCCGAGCTCCGGGGCCATATGGGAACAGTTTAATAGGGGTCAGCAGCGATGCTGGCGGCTCTCTCAAGCCTGGGAAGGGCAGAGCCGTGATTTCAGCAGCAGCCACCCCCTTTATCCCAACTATTTCTGGGAAAAAGGCCCTGGGTTGGTGGCCAGCGTCCCATCCCTCTGCGGTGCGGGGCTGCAGCAGAAGTCTGGGGTCTGAGCTCTGTTCAAACTGAGCTCTCCCATGCAGATGGCGTGGTTTTATGGAAAAATGATGCCTGGAATGTCATAAACTCCCTTCCCACCTCATTCCCCAGCTGGAACCTCTGCAAATTCTCTGCGACAGCAGCCCCTCAGCCTCACACCCATGGTGCTCCACCTGTGCTGCCTGAAGGGCTCCCATTCCCGAAATCCCACCGGGCAGCAGCCCCTGCGCCCCATCCCGTGGCAGGGAATGCCCTGCAGCCCCCGGCTGGGCGGCCTGGAACGAGACCATTTGGAATATAAACCCCGTTTGCTGCAGTTTGGGTTTATCTCTGGGGGATTGTTTTTAGCTCCTGCTGACTGACTCATTTGGGAAATGGTTTCCCCTCCCCCAAGGCTCAGCCCGGTGCCATCCCAAATTCCTGCCTGGAACACGCAGAAAATGGCCTGGGAATGGCACAGCTGGAGAGGGGATGGATCCGGGGATGGATCCGGGGATGGATCCGGGGATGGATCCAGGGATGGATCCAGGGATGGATCCGGGGATGGATCTGGGGATGGATCCGGGGATGGATCTGGGGATGGATCCAGGGATGGATCTGGGGATGGATCCGGGGATGGATCCGGGGATGGATCCAGGGATGGATCTGGGGATGGATCCGGGGATGGATCCGGGGATGGATCTGGGGATGGATCCGGGGATGGATCCGGGGATGGATCTGGGGATGGATCTGGGGATGGATCAGGGGATGGATCCGGGGATGGATCTGGGGATGGATCCGGGGATGGATCCGGGGATGGATCTGGGGATGGATCCGGGGATGGATCCGGGGATGGATCCGGGGATGGATCCGGGGATGGATCCGGGGATGGATCCGGGGATGGATCCGGGGATGGATCCAGGGATGGATCCGGGGATGGATCCGGGGATGGATCCGGGGATGGATCTGGGGATGGATCCGGGGATGGATCTGGGGATGGATCCGGGGATGGATCTGGGGATGGATCCGGGGATGGATCCAGGGATGGATCCGGGGATGGATCCGGGGATGGATCCGGGGATGGATCTGGGGATGGATCCAGAGATGGATCCAGGGATGGATCTGGGAATGGATCCGGGGATGGATCTGGGGATGGATCCGGGGATGGATCCGGGGATGGATCTGGGGATGGATCCAGAGATGGATCCAGGGATGGATCTGGGAATGGATCCGGGGATGGATCTGGGGATGGATCCGGGGATGGATCCGGGGATGGATCTGGGGATGGATCTGGGGATGGATCTGGGGATGGATCCCGGGATGGATCCGGGGATGGTTCCGCTCTCCCTGGATCCCAGAGTCCTGCACAGGTTCCTCTCACTGTGTTAACGTGGTGATCTCCCAAAAACCCTCACGGAGCCCCTGCAGGGTCTCTGAGGAGCAGCAGGGCCCTGGTGAGGCCGTGGCATTGCCGTCTCTGGGGTTTTTCCCTGTATCCCTCATGGAATTGATGTGAAATTCCCCTCTCCTCCCACCCCCAAGAAAGGAGTTTGGAGCTCTTGGTCAATTCGTGTTTAGGAAATTTGCCATCAGAGCCCCAAATCCAAACTCACACCCCTGAAGGCTGCAAATAAGGCAAGGTTGGAGTTTCCTTACAGGCTTCCCAAAGGGAAGCTCATCCCGGCTCTGTGGGGACGGGGCTGTGTCACTGCAGTGCCACCTCCTCAGGTGGCCACCAAAACCTTCCCATGGCCACCAAAACCTTCCTATGATCACCAAAACCTTCCCATGGCCACCAAAACCTTCCTATGATCACCAAAACCTTCCCACGGCCACCAAAACCTTCCTATGATCACCAAAACCTTCCCACGGCCACCAAATCCTTCCCATGGCCACCAAACCTCCCATGGGCTCAGATGTGCTGCTCCTACTCCCAAAATCCCTCCAGCAGCAACGCTCTGCCCTCCCAGGATCAGCTGGAAAAGGCTTTTCCTGCCCTCCCAGAATACTCTCTGTATTCCAAGCGACATCACATCCTCAGGAGATTTTATTTTTATTTTATTTTTATTTTATTTTATATATATTTTTTATTTTTATTATTTTATTCTATTTTATTCTATTTTATTTTATTTTTATTATTTTATTCTATTTTATTTTATTTTGATTTCTTTTTCTTTTCTTTTATTTTATTATTTTATTTTAATTTTAATTTTCTTTTTTTTTTTTTTTTTTTCTTTCTTTTTCTTTTTTACCCCCCCCAGATCCCAGGCCACAGAGAGCATCCCGCCCTGGCAATGGGAATATTCAGGTGGCAGAGGGAAGGGGTCGATCCAAAGGCAGAGACATCCCCATGTGGAAGTTTATTAAAGCCTGAGGCTGTCATAAAAATGCCCTTTAATCATTTCTTTGCTGCAAACCTACCAAAAAAAAAAAAAAAAAAAAAAAAAAGTGTAACAGGAGTTGATGTCACTCCAGGAAAAATTAAAACGAGGAGGATGGGAAGGGACTTTTTCTTTTCCAGCCTGCAGAAAGAATGTGGATATGGTCTATAAAATTAATTTCCTCTTTCCCGCTAACCAGCACTGTCTGAGCTAAACAGCAACGCTCTTTATTCCCGGCTCCAGAAATAAAACCGGGGGACTTTTCTCGCCCGTGGATCCCTGCAATTATCCCGAGAAGCCTTTTTTGTGTCGGCAGCCGGGGGTCAAAAGGCGGCCCTGGTTCCACCTGATCTCATTGACTCTGCGGAGGCATTCCAGCCCCACGCCAGCGCAGAGCCAGCGCAGCACGGGACACACAATGCTGCCATTCAGGCCTGGAAAACTCATGGAAAATGCTTCTCCTCCTCCCCAGCCCCGGCTCGGCGAAAGGCAAGGGGAGGGCAAGGTGTGGAAGCGCAGTTGTGCGAGCAGCAGTCATTTCTGACCAAAATGCGCTTTTTTTTGGGTAAAAAAACCCCAACAATCTGTGTTTTCCTCTCGGAGAAATGAAATGGGAGATTCCTCAGAAATTGAGGAGTAGGGAATGAAATTCTGGAGATCTTGGGAACGTCCAGCTCCCCCTAAACCCTGAGTTTTAGCCCTGGATTATCCAGGATGCCGCATTTTACCTGCCGGGCACCTTCCTGAGCTTCCATTCTGCAACACCTCCGAGTTTTACCCGCAGCGAGTGTCCACAGCCCCACAGAATCCCAGGAGCTGCTCCCTGGAATTGCTTCCAGGGGCTCTCCAACACCTCAGCCCTGCAAGCGCCCAGGGCCAGGTCAGATGGAGCAGCCTGGGATGGTGGAAGCTGTCCCTGCCCAGGGTGGGACCAGGATGAGCTTTTAGGTCCTTTCCCAGCCCAAAGCAGTCCAGGATTTGATGATTCCAAGGGTCCTGTCACCCCTTGAGCCTATGGAATGGGATGGATCTAAAATAGAGATCTAGGATATCTAAAATCAGGATTGGACTTCCGTGACCCTTGTGGATCCCTCCCAGCCCCAATTCCATAAAACTGTAAAACACAACACAGATCTATATTATAATATCCAATTCAACCACTTTATTTCTGTAAACACCAACAAAAAAATCGATTTATTTTCGCAAAGCTGGTGGGAAGTAAAACCCACCGGTGCCACAGTGCGTGGATTTCGAAGCTGCCTGCTTGGGATGTGCAATCCTCGGGGTGAGAGCACGGCTCCACGCTCACGCCGCTGCTCCGGGCGTCACTCCTGTCACTGGGAGAAGGGAAAGGAGACCGGGAAGAGGCTGGGATCCATCCTGCTGGACGCACAGAGCCCCCATCAATGTGCTCTCCCAGGGGCGCTTCAGCGCAACCTTTAACATTTTGGGGTGATTTTCACTTTTTAACGTCATTATTTCGGGCACTTTTATCACGCACAGACGTTTCAATTCTGTTTTATCAGCTACCACTCCGAGCTGTACCACCAAAAACCCAGGAGAAAGCCAAGATCTCTCCCAAAGATATCCCCACCTCACCTTTTATTTCCTTTTTCCCCGCCCCACTCAAAGCGCTCGGGTTCGGAGACAAACCCCGAGCGAGGGCGAAGCCGGAACGCTCCCGTTTTTCCAGGCAGAAATCGGGATCGCGGCGAAATCTGCAGTGTCACGGCGGGGAGGAGAAGGGAATTACGCTGCGCTTTGGCTCGGGGCTGCGGTCGGATCCCTCTGCCAGGAGCGCTGGAAAGGAGCACGGAGAAAATGGTGTCGCCTTCCAGCCGCGCTCGGCAGAGGGATCCGCGTGGGATTCTGCTCCCCAGCCCTTCTTAACGGGCTGCAGCTTCATTAATTGTCATCACGTTGATTCCCACCTCGTGCTCCGGCTTTTTCTCTCGAGCAGGGAGGGCCAGAATTCCCAGATCCCAATTTTTTATTTTTTTTCCCCTCCCAGGTTGAGAGGCCTTTGCTCCCCTGAAGGGACAAAGCGCAAGGGGAGAGTTAATGTTTTCTGTAAGAAAGCAAAACAAAAGTTACAAATGTAACAGCTTTAATGACGGCGTTTGGGGGGAAAAAATAATAAAAAAAGAAATAAATAAACCAAGCCTGAAATGCAACATATAATTTGTAATGCAGAGGGATTTATTTACCGGGCCTGGCCAAGAAGAAAAGGGAATTTCTTCCTGTAAATTTCCGACAGAAGGAAAATCAGCCGGGGCTGAAACCACGCGGGCTGACCTCGCAAACCCAGCCTCACGTGAGCAGTCTGAAATCCTACGAAATCCTTGGGATTACGGGCATGGAAATGCCCTTCTTAAAGGAAAAAATCGAATTAATTTATCCGCGTTTCAAAAATATTTCAGAGTAGGACACAAAGAGCAGGGACAAGGAGCGAGGGGCGAACAACAACAACAAAAATCCAGACAAAAAAGGAAAAGAAATGCACGATGAAAATATTTTATTCCGAAGATTCCATCGCCTTTCCAAGCTGTTTTCCCAGTTTTGGTTTTTCCCCCGGCACAGGAAAAAGGCTGAAGCAGACAGAAAACAGAACACGTGTCCTTGATAAAAAGCACTTTTTAATTTTATCAAATGGATCTGTACAAAAGTTAGCATTGCTTAGTCAGAAGCGAGTGAAGAGAACAGATCAGTAACAACCAAAAGTCTTTCAAACTTTTATACAGAAAAATAGATTGCATAAAAACGAGCTTTTTCTTGTCTTTTCCCCCCAGCCCAGCGTGTCCCCGCCCTCCCCACCCCCAAAGGAAATATGCAAAAAAATATTTTTTAGAAAAAAAAAAAAGAGTAGGAAACGTAGAAAAGGTAAAAAGATGAATAACCTCTGAAAGGCGGGTTTAGATTTACAAAGGCTTTTAAAGGCACGAGTTCCCATAAAATAGACGGTTATTTATATGCTCAGCATACAATGGAAGAAGTAGAAATATATCAATGAAATATTAGTCTAAAAACTAAGTACCCTAAACCCAGGCTTTTGTTTTGTTGGGTTTTTTTTGTTTGTTTTTTTTTTTTAGTGGAGGAGATTTTAGTTTCACAGCTTGATGGATGATATCTGGTCCCTAGAAGCCAAAAATTAAAGCATAAGTCGATGGTTTCTCATGAAATTACAGCTCCTTTAAAGTAGTCCTGGTTGTGAAAGCCTTCAAAGACTCCTGAAATCCGATTTTAACAGCCCAAAACAGGCGGCCAGAAAAATCACCTGCCCTTTTGAGGCAGCCTTCGAGCCTCCCAGTGGAATTAGTGATTCCCCCCCTCGTTATTTGACATTCCCACTGGAGTTTCCAGGCGGATTCCTTCAGTCCCTCTCTCCAGCACGGCTCCTGCAGCGGCTCCAAAAATGAAAAAAACCCAAAAAACCAAGGAAAATCTATAGACTCATAACACCAGTTTATTGGATCATCTCCACTATTTTTTTTTAGGCTCCCTCCCCCATCTTTAAAATCTCTTAAAAATTCTACTTTTTTTTTTTTCTCCGTTTTGCACAAAATGACTTCATTAATTAAAAGACAAAATAATACAGAACATAAATACATATTTAACAGCTTTAAAAAAAAAAAAAGAAAAAAAGAACAAACCCAAAACAAAACAACCAGTAACATTTGAAGCTTCCAAAATAACAAAACCAAAATGAAATGTTAATTACAGCCGAACCTTGCTTAGAAGAACTCCTGACTGAAAAAAAAAAAAATAAAATAAAAATCAACAAACACTTCAGACACTGAATTGGTTGGTCCCATCAGACTCTTTCCCATGGGATTGTTCCGGGATTTTGGGGCTCATCCCTGTTGGTCCCAGTGAGTTCCTGCCCTCAAGGTTGGTCCGTTCCTCACATTGCAATAGACCCTGAAAGTCTCAAACAGCTTTTGTGTTGTTGTTGTTGTTATCTCCCCCTGTCTCTCCCCACCCCCTGCTCCAGGTTTTGCACTTGGCCAAACTTCCAGGCCAGGCGAGTTCGGCTGAGTCCTCCCGGAGGAGTCCAGAACGGTTTTGTCCTTCATTTACTCAAAAGGCATCGCCCGTCCTTTTCCTTCTGTTTGTTTGTTTTTCCTCTTTTTTTTTTAAATTTTTTTTTTAATTTTTAGTCCTTTGTTTGGTTGCTTAGTTTTGTTTTTTTTTTTTCCTGAATTTCTTAAATCCTACGAATCAAAGAAAAACAACAACAAAAAAACCCCAAACCCCAGAGCTCTGTCCTTTCAGGGGGGGTGGAAATTTCGAAGCAAGGCGGCGGCGAGCAAGAGTTCCCCACAGCGGCTCAGGAGGCACTTCGGAAACGCTCCGCGCTCTTTCCCCTCCCTCCTCATTCCTTCATTTTAGTGCATAATTCCAGGGGAGCCTCCGGGAATCCTTTAAGGCCTGGTCAGCGTGGTGTAGACGGGCTGCTCCCAGTTGGCGGTGGGGCTGTGCGCCGGCGGGATGGACAGCCCGTTGAGGATCGGCGTGGCGTAGGGGCGGCGCGACGAGTGGAAATAGGGGTACTGGTAGAGGCTGGAGGCGTAGCCGGGGTAGGGGTTGTAGTAGTTGGAGCTCTGCAGGTCCGTGTAGTCGCACTGGGAGCTGGAGAAGGACGAGGAGGAGGCGGCGGCCGGCGCGGCCGTGGTGGCGCAGGCCTGGCCGCCGTAGGAGCCGTAGGAGTCGGAGTGCGCCGGGGAGCCGTGGGGCTGCTCGCTGTAGTGGCTGGGGCTCAGCTGCTCCGTCTTGATGTGCGGCCGCTGCTGGCCCGGCTCGGCGGCCGCCGGCGACGCCGAGGCCGGGCTCTTGTGAGTCCACACCTGGGCGGCCGCGCCCGAGTGCGAGTAGGAGCCGGCGTAGGAGGCGGCGGCGGCGCCGTGCTCGGCCGGCAGCGCGGCGTGGCCGTTCAGGGGCAGGTACTGGTCGAACTCGTGCACGTCGAAGGTCTCCATGTTGTTGATGACCTCGCTGCTCAGCTCCGAGATGTCCACGTTGCTGAAGTCGATGTTCTGGCGGCCGCTCTCCGCCAGGCGCCGGCCCTCGTGCTTCAGCTCCTGCTTGCCGCCGTGGTGCAGGTCGGTTTTGGGCGTGGTGGGCGGCGTGGGGGGCCCGTGGGGCTGGCCTGGGGAGGAAGGGACGGCGAGGTTTCAGCAGTGACCACGGATCAGCCCCAATAATAAACACATTTCACCTATCTGTGGCCGCTCCTGTCGGGGATTTAAACCTGCGGCATCGTGTCGGACGTGGGTGATGTCCCCCCATGACCGCGTACCCCTGGGATGAACCTCCCATGTGAGATGGGATGAAGGTGGGAGCACAGCTGGATCACGCTCTGGGACACCCTGGCAGCACAAACCCCCCCGTGCCAGGGCAGCAGAAGCAGGGGTGGATTCGCAGAGTGAACCCCATGGTGGAGCTCACAGCCCGAGGCAGAGGGACCCAGCGGCATCTGAGGACGTTCACAGCGCTCCCAGAATCTCTCCTGCGCCTGCTCCCAGTGCTGGGAAGCTCCATCCCACCACCCTGCACCCCAGGCACTCTCATTAACCCTGATTAACCCATCCTTCATTCTCCCCATCCGGGGAAACCGTGATCCCGGCGCTTTGGGATCCCCTAGGGCACTCACTAAGGAAAAAACCCTGGCTGCGCTCCCGTCTCTTGGGACAGCTCCTGCCTTTGGGTGTCCAGGGTGAGGATCCCATCCCATTCCATCCCAAGGCACGGGATCAGCGGGAATGCCGCCCTTTACCTGCGTGGTCCCCGTGGTGGTGGGAGTCGGCCATGCCCCCCAGCCCCGTGTCGGCCTTGTAGAGCTGCGTGCCGGCGTGGTGGCTGAGCTCAGCCCCCGAGTCCGAGTCGCTCTGCCCGGCTTTGACGCTTTTCCTCCTCCGGGGCTGGTATTTGTAATCCGGGTGATCCTTTTTGTGCTGCACCCTGAGCCGCTCGGCTTCCTCCACGAAGGGACGTTTCTCGTTTTCGCTCAATAAGCTGGTTTTTGGGGGAAGGAGGGGGTTGTTTCAATAAGGAAGAGAGAGGGGGGGGAAAAAAAGATAAAATTCCAAAATTAGGATCTTTTTCCTTAGAAGCTTTCTTCTTGTTTTTTAGACTCGCACGTGCCCGCTTCCCGTGCGCTCAGCAAGTTAACTGCAAAATTAATTTGCTGTGGTAAAAAGGAGTTAAAATCCACGACAAAAAAAAAAAAAAAAAAATTTTATTAAAATACCAACTATGGCAGCGTGAAAAAAAACCCCCACCACTACAGACGGAGTAACTGGGCAAAAACAAAACCCCCTTCCCCATCTCCAACACGGTTACAAAACACAATTCCCATGTTTGCCCTGCAAATGCCACCCCCTCACCGCCACAAACATCTCCAGCTTTGTTCGGTGCTTTACAAAGAAACCACCGAGGCACCAGGGATGGGATTTATCGCTTTCCAAACTCTCTTCCCCCCCTGCCCACACCTCTCTTTGCAAACTCCTGGCGAGGCTCAGACCGCAGCGGGAGCATCGCCGGCCCGAGCAGGCAGGAAAGATGGGAATTGGGTACAGGCAGACACCACGGGATAAACCACACGGAAAAACGTGGCTCGGGGAAGAGCCTTGGAAAGCAAAGCGGGCTCGGACGCTGCCCAGCAAATAAAAGTTTGCATCCCCGGGCGGCGCTGAGCAGATAAGCAGGGAAATTAGCGAGCTCGTTAAAATAACCGCTAAAAGCGAGTTCAGTTGCGTTTACAGCTCGTTAAGCATCGAGCGAGCCAAAAGGAAAGGAAAAAAAAAAAAAAAAAAAAAAAGAAAAAGAATTAGGAAAAGCCATTAAAAAAAGTCTCATCGCGTGGGGACGGGGAAGCCGCAAGGCAAGGGAAGGGCTCGTGATGGAGCAGGGAAAAATCCACCCGCGGCAGGAGCGAGGGTGCCCAAACCCCAACCCCGCGCTCGGGGGATTTTTCGGTTTTTCGCTGCCTCCTTCAGCAGCGCTCCGGGATGCTCGGGGAGGGGAGGAGAGGACGGCGCTTGCCTTCGAATCTCCCCGAGAACCCCGAGGAACGGAGATCGGTAAGAGCCGAGCGGGCAGAAGCAGCTTTGAGAAGCAGCGCTGGCAGAGGGGGGAGCCCAGCCGCGCAGCCCCGCGGAGGACGCGGCGCGGGGGGATCCGCGCAGCTCGGGACTCACCGCCAGAGCTTGCCCAGCGTCTTGCTGAGCTCGGCGTTGTGCAGATGCGGGTACTGGTCCGCCAGCTTCCTGCGGGCGGCCTGCGCCCACACCATGAAGGCGTTCATGGGCCGCTTGACGTGCGGCTTGGCCTTGAGCGATCCGTTGCCGCGGACGGGCATGGGCACCAGGCTCCAGTCGTAGCCCTTGAGCACCTGCGAGACGGCGTCGCGGATGCAGGCGGGGAAGCGCTCGTCCACCTCGGCCGCGTCCACCTTGGCCCCCAGCGCGGCGGCGCCGGGCGGGCGCGGGGCGGGCGCGGGTGCGCAGCCCAGCCCCTCGGAGCCGGCGGGGGAGAGCGGCGAGTCCGAGTCCGAGTCCACGTGGGACATGGAGCTGGTGGTGCCCGCGGGGCTGCAGGGAGCCTCCAGCGCTTTGTCGTGCTCCTCGGTCATGTTGAGCATCGGCGGGGCGGCGGAGCCGGGCCGGCCGCGGCGCTGTGCCCGCCCGCTGGAGGGGCCGCGCACCCTCCGCGGGCGCCCGAGCGGAGGGAAAACGAGCAAAAAGCGATAAGTTCTAGAGGGGAGGGGGGAGTAAAAAGACACGAAACGCTCGAAACTCAGCCCAAAATCCGCGCTCCCCCCCCTCTCGTCGCTGCGCAGCCGGTCCCGCCGCCGCCGGGGCCCCGCGCTGCCCGCGCCGCGCTCCACGTCCAGTGCGAAACGGGGCCCCTGGCAACAAGTTACTTTAAGGGCAGGGCGAGCGGCCCCGCCCCCGCCGCCGCTCGCCATTGGTGGAGAGGGCGCGGTGATTTGCATGGGGGGCGTGGCTACAGACCGGCGGGGCCGTGCCACCACCCCGCCGCCTCAGAGTCCCTCGCTCCGCCGGACGGAGCTGCTGCCGCTGAGGGGTGCGGCTGAGGAGTCCGGCTGAAGGATTCCGCTGAGGGGTCCGGCTGCTGCTGCCCGTGAGGGGTGCGGCTGAGGAGTCCGGCTGAAGGATCCCGCTGAGGGGTCCGGCTGCTGGTGCCCCTGAGGGGTGCGGCTGAGGAGTCCGGCTGAAGGATCCCGCTGAGGGGTCCGGCTGCCGGTGCCCCTGAGGGGTGCGGCTGAGGAGTCCGGCTGAAGGATCCCGCTGAGGAGTCCTGCTGCCGGTGCCCCTGAGGGGTCCTTCTGCAGGGTCCGGCTGCTGGTGCCCCTGAGGGGTCCGGCTGAGGAGTCCGGCTGAAGGATCCCGCTGAGGGGTCCCGCTGAGGAGTCCTGCTGCCGGTGCCCCTGAGGGGTCCCTCTAAGGGGTCCCGCTGAGGGGTCCCGCTGACGATCCCGCCGAAGGCCCCGCTGCCGCCCGGGCCCGGTGGATGCCACCCGCCGCTTTTCCGGCTCCCTGTTCCGGCCGCCTCTTTCTGCTCCTCTGTGCTTTTGGTTTTTTGTTTGTTTGTTTGTTTGTTTTCCGCTGCAAATAATCCGGGGGCTTCACCGCCGCTCGGTACCGGCGGGGTCCCCCCGACTTTGGGGATGTGTTCGGTACTGCGGTGTGCAGCCGCTTTTCTAGCGGGGTCCGGGATGGAGCGGCCGGCGCCTTTTTCCAAGCGCCGCGGAAGGGGGATGCAGCGGGGAAAGAGGCTCGGTGGGACCGCCGGTTGTTTTAAATTCCCTTTCCGAGGGCTTTTGGGGGCGGTCGGTGCGTGGCAAGTGGAGGCAAAGCTCCCCGCGTGTCCCCCGCAGCCGATCCCGCAGCCCCGAGCGCGTCGCTTCGCCCCCGCTTCTCTCCAACGGGCGGGCGACGGAGGAGATCGGGGAATTGCTGGGGAAAAAAAAAAAAAAGCGACACGAGACCCTCCGCGTCTCTTCCCAGACTCTTCCCTCCTCTTTTCCCGCAGCCTTCCCGCAGCGGGCTCGGTCCCGAGCACCGGGAAGCGCCCGGGAGGTTCCTGCCGGAGGAGGATGCTGCAGCTCGGGGTGAGCCTTTGGATCGGGGAAAGAAGGGAGGGTGACCCCCAAAATCTCCCCCGTCAGTTCAAACTGCCCCTTTCCGAGGCAGCCCTGCCCTTCCAGCATTTATTTGGAGCATTTGATTCTAATTATCGGCGGAATTCAGCCTCCTAATTGCGACTGGGGGGGGGGGTAGGGGGGTGGGGGGAGTTGGAATAAAAGCAACTCCCCAAATTCCGGTTTTATCCGCTGCTTTCCCCCAGAAAAATCGAGAGTCACATGTAAGATTGACAGGGGAAAAAGTAAGAAGTTTGGGTTCAAGCGTTCCAGCGTTTAAAAAGTACCAGGAACGTGGTGGGTTTTGTTTAATTACTGTGATGTGTAATAAATAAACTGTACGCTTTGACTTCAACTGCCTTCTATGTGAAAATTCATTTATTATCTCAAATGGCAAAACAGGATTTAATTTTATTTAAAAATAAAACAAATCCCAAACTGTGGGGGTTTTTTTCCAGTTTTCAGCTTTCCGTTTGCAGAGTTACCTCTTGACATATTTGAAATACAATTTTGAAAGCGTCTTTAAAAATATATGTATATATTAAGGCTCAAGGCGAAATAAATACGTTGGACTTGTTAATGAGGGATAATTGAAATTTTATTCTAATGCTTAATGAGATTGGGGATGAGTTTGTTTCCCTGGGCTGTGGATTTGACTGCAGTGCTGCTGGACACTTGGGAAAATCTTTTTTTCCCCCTCTCCTGTGACACATAATTAATGTATATCCCTATAAATCCTGTCTCATTGGGCAATTTACTTTGACTCACAGGATTCCAGTGTTTCATCCATTTTAGCCAGGGGTGAGTCCAAGCAATAATCACTATTTTTAGTCCATCTTTCCCAATCCAGCCTCTCCTGCGGAGCACCTTCCTCGGAAGATCCCGACCTCAGCGCGTGACTGAGGCTGGGAAGGGATTTGTGGGATGCTCAGAGTTTTGGAGGTAGGAATGGGAACAAGAACCCCTTTTTTTCTGCTCCCTGTCTTCAGCTCCAAAGATTCCTGCGAAAGAAGCCCCCAAGGACAGGAGGAATTACAGACGCTGGTTTTCTTCCCTGCTGGCTGCTGCCTTCCAGGGCTCCCCAGCCCTGCCTCAGGCAGGGAATTGCATCTCCCAGCCCACAGGCTTGAATTCCTCTTTGTCCAGCTCAGGTAGAAGGAGGAAGATGACTTTGGGAGGTTGTTTCCTCTTCTCCCAGCGATGGGCACGGGGATGAGGCCGTGCCTGGGAGCGGGGCAGGGAACGTGTCCTGCTGCACGTCCGGCTCCGTGGCCCTGCACCAACCATCCCGTGTTCCCGTGCCACTCCTCGGGGCGTGCGGCAGAATTCCCTGGCCTCACACACCCAGGACGCAGGGAGCTGGAGCACCTGGAGGTGCTCAGGAGCTCCGGTTTCCTGAGGAGTTCACTCATCCATGGAATGAGATAACGCTCAGGGAACGAGCGGGTTCAGGTGGGGCCGATTGTCCTGTGGGGTCTCGTGGCTGGATTTTGTATGACAAAGGATGGGGGGTGTTTGCCCAGGGACTGCACGGGCTGGAGCTGCAGGGCAGGGTCCCACAGGATGTGTCACGCTGGCCTGACACAGCCGGCCCTGACATCAGCATTCCCAGGAAAAGGGTGCAGATCCGGGAGGGAACAACCGAGCTTCCTGTGGCCCAGTGGAGCCTTTAGGAGAGCACCCAGTTCAGAGAGGATATGGGGGAACAGATCCAGCTCTTCCTGACGGAGTGGGCACGGCAGAGGTTGATTTGGAATATTGCTTTATTTACTGACGTGGCCTCCACGTAAAGTTCCTGGCCAGCTCAGCCAATGTTTCTGGGAATCAGGCAGTAAATCCAAGCTCTGTGTGCCTGCCTCCATCGCATTCCCGTTTGGGAATCCTCAGCATCCCTGTGGTATGGAGGCTGCTCGACCTCCCATCCCGGTTCCTCTGTTCCATACCCCTTCCTCCTGCAGGAACAGGAGTGTGTGTGCGCGTTGGCTCCAGAGCAGGCAGAGCCCTGCTCGTGCCAGGAAGGAAAAATTTCCTTTCCAGTGGCAGCCAGGGAAGGCATTTTTAGAGGATGAGAGCACGTGGCACTTCTGTATGTGCTCTGGGATGCACACACAGAGCGTGCTCCTCCCAAAGGTGAGCTCCATCCCTCATCTGATCAAGGGGAAAATTCCCATTTATCCCAAGCTGGCCTCCTTTGACCTGCCAGCAGATTGCACGTGGGAATTCCAAGGAGCAAGGAGAAGGAGTCTTATGGGGAATTAAAAAAAAAAACCCTGATCAGATACAGAGGAACCTGCGCTGTTAAAATCAGCCCGTGACACCTGCAGGATTCACGCTCAGCCCAGAGGACGTGGCAGCTCTGAGGCTGCTGAGAAACAATGTTCAAGCCTTTCCATGAGAAAAAAATCCCGATATCTGAAAAGAAGGAATAAAAGGATGGATGGTAACTTCAATTAATTTCAATTAAAACAAGCTTTGCCCTCGAGCTGGACAATAGTGGTGGGCCCCATCCCACACTGGGTGCTTAGGAAGTCTCAGCTGCCTGCTCACACAATTTTAAGGCTAAATTTATGTGGATCCATTCCTTGCAGGTCACTTCAGGTCCCAAATTTGCCTTTTTTTCCACATAAAAAGGGCCTTGCCTCACCCAAAGCTGTGGCACTTGTGGACTGGGGTTAAGGGTGGCCTTGGCACTGGATGATCCAAGGGGGCTTTTCCATCCTAATCCCACAATTCTGTGACCTGCAGCAGCTCTTTTCCAACGTTTTACCAGTATTTACCTGGTGTGGATAAAAAAAAAACTCCACGCACCTGCACTGGGCAGGACTCCACTGATTTCTGTCCTTCCTGCTTGGAATGCACGTGGGGAGGAGTGCCTGGGATTCCTAAATCCTTTTCTAGGTTTCAGCAGTGGATACCAAAGAAAAAAGACATCTGATGTCAATATTTTTATTCAAAATGTATTGAATAAAGTTTATTTGCGATCTATTCAAGTGCTCGAAGATCCCAGCAAGAAACCAAAAATATTTTTGCAGGATCAAAACCCACCCATGTATGAATTACACATTAAATGTCAGGTGAGGTGTTGGAACAGAATCTCTTCTTTCCCCCTGCACAGCACAGCCCGGATGGCATCTTTTCAAAATAATGGGGAATATTGTGATTAATTGTGATTATTGTGATTATTAATTGCTTGTCCTGTGGTACCGCTTGAGGTTCCCTCTTCTGAACCAGCCCTTCCTCACTAACTTGCACGAACACATGAGAAAAAAAAAGGTGATTCTTCCTCTAAAAATCCTTTCCAGCCTTAATCCTGGCGTTAAAGAGAGGGAAAATTGGGGATTTTAAAGGGAAGAGTTATTACTGCTGGAAAAAAATAAAAACAAAAAAACCCCCAAAAACAATGGATCAGCAGAAGGAAGCTCCCGAATCCTTTGTGACGTGCCCATCTCCCCTTCAGCAAACGCAGCTGAGCGCTCAGTGTGTGCCTGCATTATTCACAACTGAATGTCTGTTCTCTTCAGAGGAGCCCCCCATGCTCACGCCGCCTCCCAAGCTCCCCATTTCGGCTTTATTTTTTTTTTCTTTTTGCTCCCTTTCAACCCAAATCCTGGCAGCCAGAGGGGCGAAAGGCCGGAGCTGAATGAACACAGGGCGATTTCGGGTGCCAGGGCCAGCCAGCGGGGTTGGGGTGCTGCTGGGGACAGCTGCTGGCTGCTGTGACAGTAAAGGCTTGTTCCCCTGGCGCTCCTGCAGCTGGTTTGGAACACAGCAAAATAGGGGACGTGGCGCTGGGGGCGGCTCGGTGAATGAAGATGAGTGCCAGCGATGCCCCTGCCCGCCTGGCATTCATGAATTGCCTTCCCCGGGAGGCTTGAAAGGCACAAAATCCATTCTGAAGCGCCTTGGCTGAGTTATTCTTGCGCTGTTTTCTTTCCCGAAGCCGGCAGGTGAAAATAAAAGAAGAAATCGGGATGTGAGCAAAAAAGCCAGCGCAGGTGATGGTCCCCGGAATCACGGAATATTCTGAGTTGGGAGGGTCACACAAACATCCTCGAGTCACATTTGGGACAGAAAAGACGTCATTTGGTGTCCTAATCAACCAGTTTATCACATGTTTTTCTTTCTGTGTGATGTGAATCATCTTCCAGGAAAGCCAGGAAAAGGCTTCCACTGCCTGCTATGTGAATCGAGGCCTTGTTTGTAACGACATATTTCTGCTGGTTTAGGCTTAAAGTGATTTATTTTTTTATGTAAATAATTAAAAAACTTATTTTAAATTGTCCTGTCACACAATGTCCCCAATGTGGTGCCACCACCCCACCCCGTGCATCTGGCACATCTCGGAGAGACCCTCGGGAAGGAAAACCGACCCAGCTCAGCATTCCCTTCCCAGCCCCAATTATTCCTCCCTCTTTGCTAAATCTTCAGCCGAAACCCTCCACTTTCCCGCAGTAATTTCCTCAATTATCCAGTTTGTTTTACAGACATCCCCGTCTAACGTGGAATTTGCTGTAGAAGACCCCACAAAGGAAACCATTAGCTCCCATCTATTTAAATTTTCCTCTCCAAAGCCCGTGGCCGGGCAGAACTGCAGTATTCCAGAGGCCTTTAACAAACAGCTGATTTTTCCTTCCCTATACAATGCACCATTATGTGGGATTTTTTTTTTTTTTTTTCCTAAGGAGAACAATTCGAGCAGCAGTGATGGGAAACTGGAAAAACAAAAGGGGCATTTAGAAGGGACTGGTTTCGAGGCCGAGAAGTGTTGAATAATGTTACACCTGATAGCAGATTCTTTCTCAGCGACCGGCATGGAGGTGTTTTACTAAAGGGATACTCAATGCATGTTTACGCTCAAAAATACAATTTATGAACTCCATGCAGCCCGGTGTTTGATGTCCGTAAATTATTTAAAGTGAAAACCATGGCAGCGTCACAAGTACTGAATTTAAATGGGATTTTTAGGAGGAAATGCTTCCCTGTGAGGGAGGGAAGGGGCTGGGATGGAATTCCCAGAGAACCAAGGCCAGGTTGGATGGGGCTTGGAGCGCCCTGGGATAGCGAAAGGTGCCAAAAATTGGAACTGGGTGAGCTTTAAGGTCCCTTCCAACCCAAACCATTCCGTGATTTTATGAGGAAAACATGAGGAATTTAACTTAAAATGATCCCTCAGTCCAGGCAGGTGACAGAGGAATGTGTCCAGGTGGGTTTGGGATATCTCCAGAGACACATCCTCCCCCGCCAGCTGTTCCACGGCTCTGCCACCTCCACAGAAATAAGTTTTTCCCTAAATTGAGGTGGAATTTGTCGTGTTTATCTGTCCTGAGCTCAGCCGGTCCAAGCATGGGGCTGATAACTCCAAAGTTATGGATTCAATTCCTGTGTGAGCCATTCACTGAAGGGAATCAATCATCCTTGGGGGTCCAAACCAGAATATTCTGCGATTTGGATTCTGGTTTACCTTAGGGTTATCACTCCTCATCCTGTCACTGAGCACTACCAAACAAGATCCTTCAAAACACCTTGGAAATATTTGGACGCATGGGATCCCCTCTCGGCTTCCCTTCTCCAGCTCCTGCAGCCTCATCACAGAGATGCTCCAGACCTCTCATCACCTCCGCTGACTTTATTTTATTTTATTTTATTTTATTTTATTTTACGTTTTTAATAAAACTCCGCGTTTTCTCGCCGGTTGGCAGAGAATTCTCCCCGTTTCTCCCCTACTTTCTCCCTGTCCCCGCCGTGTCCCCTCACATACACACTCTCTGTGCCCAACACAGCGATGCCGCTTTGCAAAGCGTTCTCCCCGTTTCTGCCCATTTCTGCCCTTTCCCCCCCATCTTTTCCCAATTTCTGTCCGTTTCTCCCCATTTCTGCCCGTTTTCCCCAGCTTCTCCCCATCTCTGCCCTTTTTCACCCGGTCCCCGCCGCGTCCCCTCACGCCCCGCCTGGCCGCGCGTACTCGCTGTGCCCGGCACGGCGGCGCCGCTTAGCAGTGCATTTTCCCCGTTTCTGCCCATTTTAGCCCATTTCCCCCCGATTTTCCCCGTTCTCTCCCCGTCCCCGCCGTGTCCCCTCACGGCCCGCCCCGCCGGGCCGCACATGCTCGCTGTGCCCGACATGGCGGCGCCCAGCGCGGGGCTGCGCCAGCGCCTCCCCGGCCGGGCCCGGGCCCCCGATGGAGCTCCCGGAGCGGCCCCCGCTGCTTCCCCCGATTCCCCCGAGCCCGGGCTCGGTACCGCGGCCTCGCCGCTCTCCCCGGGCACTTTCTGGCTGACCCGCATCGTGCTGCTGCGCTCCATTGCCTTCCTGTACTGTGAGTGCCGGGCGGGCGCTGCCCCCGCCGTGTCCCCGAGTTGGGGCCGGGGACGGCGCCCAGGGAGCGGCTGGAGCTGTGCCAGGGAGGGGTGGGGGAGAGCAGGGAAAGGGTTGGTTTGTTTTTTGGTTTTTTTTTCTCCCTTCTCTTAGGGTGGTGGGGCGCTGAGCGGGCTTCCCCAGGGAATGAGCACATTCCCAAAGCTGCCAGAGCTCCAGGAGCTCTTGGACACCGCTCCCAAGCACGTGGTGACATCCTTGGGGACGTCCTGTGCGGGAACAGCGGCTGGACTCCATGATCCTTGTGGGTCCCAGCCACTTCATCATATTCTATGATTTAACGATAGTTGTGAGTCTCCTCCAGCTCTGCATATGCCATGATTCTCTTTTCCACTCTCCTGGTGGCCTGGGGGCCGTGTGGCTGATGGCTGGACAGGGTTGGTGATGCTGGAAGCTGAAGGAGAAGTTTGCTCCCACCACGGGGCTGGTGCCTCTCAGCAGAGCTGCTTGGAGCTGCTCACCCTTTCCCTTGGAGTTCTGAGCTCGCAGTGCAAGAGAGGAACTCTTTGTCTTACGCAGAAGCAGGACTGGAGGGACAGATGCCATCCCTGGGTGCCAACACCACCGACAGCCAGGACCTAGAGTCAACATCACCTTAAAATATTCCACAGTAAAAGCAGTTTCCAGCCTCTGCCGTGCTTGTCTGCCTCTTCCTTTGGCACTGAGAGCTGTTCTCAGAGCCCGCTGGTGCGCTGCTTAAAAATATTTACAGTGAAACCGAAACTGACAAGTAACACACTACGGTACAAATTCTAAACTTGCCCCAGATTTGTCCACAGAATCGTTAGAATTTGTAGCCCGCCAGCCTGCTTAGATTATTTTGCATCAAAACCATGCAGAAGTTGTAGTTTTGTACGGTTTTGACACGTGCTCTGGTTCTAGTTTGGTTTCAGCTCTCGGTGAAATGCGAGGTTATGACTCTTTCAGTCAAAATGAAAGCGATTCCGATATTCCCCCGTGTGTAAATCCAGGCTGCCGAGTTTCACGTGGCTCAGTTTGCAGTTTCCTTATGAAAAACTGATTAGTGCTCTCTGCTGTGCCTTCGGTGGAGGCCGCCGCTGCCCGGTGGAGGGTTTGGGGTGATAAATGTGCCAAACCCGGGACCAGAGGGGGTGTGGGAAGGGAGCAGGGGCTGGCTGGAGGGCCTGAATGGGTGGAAATCTAAAGTGTGGGCGCTTGTGGTGAGTGGGGCAGCCAGGTGGGGAACAAGGATCTCGTTGGAAGTCAGGTGAGTTACAGGTGGAAGTGATTGGAACTGATGGGCTGCAGGAGAAAAGGAGGCTGGGAGGGGCTGAGCCAGAGGGTGAAGTGGAGCTTGCAGGTTGGTGAGTAAATGTGGGATAATAAAAATTAAAAAAAAAAAAAAAAAAGCACCAAAAAACAGAACAACAACAAAAAAATAGACTATTTTGTGGCACTTTTTCAAGTGGGAGAGAGGATGGGGAGCGCCAGGGAATTGCTGAATGATGGGGAGACCCCAGAATGTTTTTGCAGGGTGGAATGAGGAAGCCTTTTAGGGAGTGGGGTGGCAGAGGGACAGTTTGGGGTAGTGGAGCTGGAAGGAGCAGGGTGGGAGAACGTTTGTGTCTCTTGTTAAGGGAAGAGGTGGAGGAGAGGAAAAGTTCACCTGCTTGTTGTGCAACTTGTGCTTGGCTGCGCTCAGGCCCCGGGGGGGTTCTGCTGCTGGTTTGGGGTGAGCCAAAGCCAAAGGATCCAAAGCCAGGAGCCTGGGGCTGCTCTGAGCCAGGTCATGCTCTACTGGCAGTGCAGGAGAGGTGCCTCACGAGGATTTGTGGGGTGCAAAGTGCTGCTGGTGTGTGAGCTGGAGAGGTTGTGAGCAGGCAGATTCCCTCTGACACAGCCCCGGGGTGCTCTAGAGGGAAGGAGCGTTGCCCTTTGATCTCTTTGGAGAGCCTGGGTTTAGAAACAGCAGAAATAAATTCCGTGCCTCTGTGCCGAGCTGCTCTTCCAGGATTTTTTTTTGGTTGTTTTTTTTTTTCTGGAGATGGAAGCATTTACAGTGACAGCTGATTTTTCTCCCAGACGCGGCGATTCTGCGCGCCGAGGCTCAGACTCGCTGAGGAGACGGTTGATGCCGTTGTGACAGTTTGACATTCCTCAGCCCTGGGATGTTTTCCCCCCTTCTTTCGTTTCACCCTTTTATGTGTAACCCTTTCCTTCCTGCTGGGCTGAGCACCAAGCCCTTCGGGGAGGGGGGATTTGTGTTAAGGTGTTGGGGAATGTGATCGGAGCTCCTCTGGGAGCTGAGCGATTGTTCCTCTCCTGCGTGGAAGGGATGGGAAAGTGGAGAACCTCGAGGATGGGGTGGAGGGAAATGTGATTTGGGGCGTACAGTGACTCCAAAGTGTGCTTTGAGGGTTTGTCACCTCCTTCCTGCCCCCACCCTATTCCCAGGGGGTGTTCATTGCCTTGCTGCAGGCACGGGAGAGGTTTTCCCTGAGGATTTTCCCATGTGGAAGGAGGACAGGCAGAGCAAGGCAGGTGTGGGGTGTCCTTCTCTGTGCCCTCCCTTCCCCTTTGCTTATAAAAACTCTCCCCCTTTTTTTTTTTTTTTTTTTTTTTTTTTTTTTTTTTGGTGTCTTTTGAAGGGGTTTTCCAGAAGCAGCCCGAGCCTGGGAAGTCCCTGGCAAAGCAGCTGCTGTGTGAGAGGCAGGTTGGAGATGGGAGAGGTCAGAGACCGACCCCACCTGCTGTTGGGAGGGCAGGGAAAGTGGATCCAGCTGAAAGGCTTCTGTGAGTTTTGGTGTCTACAGCACTGTCCTGTCCCTCCATCCCTTGGAAACTGCCTCTCTCCGTGTTTCCTGATGGCTCCTTCAGGCCCTGCAAGGCCACGCTGAGCTCACCCCAAAGCTTCTCCTCTCCAGGCTGAACAATCCCATCCCTCGTCCATCCCCTCTGCTCATCCTGGTGCCTGTTCTGAGCTGTCTCCAGCAGCTCCACGTCCTCCCTGCGCTGGATTCCTGGAGCTGGAGGCAGCTCTGCAGGTGGGCTCTCACCTGAGCAGGGCAGAGCTTTGGCCAGATGTTGTTTGGAGATTTGCAGCTTTTCCATCCTGGTCTTGCCCTGTGTGTTTGTTCCCCGTGACGGGGATCGGTGTTTTGGCAATCCAGAAATATTTTGAGGTCTTGTTGGAAGTGCTCTTGCAGGTAAATAGCTGGTCCCAAAGCTCTAGACGATAAATGTGCATTATTTTCTCCTTTCACCCTCCTTCTAAATCATTTTTAAGTGCCCTTTTTGGGTGATTACCATCATCAGATTCCAGCTGTAGAGATTTCAGTAATTAGATACCACCCTCCCCAATCTCAGCCAGGCTCTGTGGAGAGCTTTGAAATAAAAGCTATTATTTAAATCCAGTTTATCTTCCTTCTCCTTATGTATTGTTTGATAGTATTTTCTTTCCCCAGCGCCAGACCTACAGGAGGTTCACGCTCCTTCTTCCTACATCTGAAATCCAAAGCTCTCTCGGGGGGTTTGGCTTCCTGTAGGCTCCTGGCTCTCCCCGGTGTCCTTCCTCCTCTCTTTCTCTGCCATCTCCCCTGCTTTCCCTTCCCTGGCTTTTATTTAAAGGTTCCCAGTAGCTTTCAGCCTGCCCGGTCAGGATTAGAGAACATCTCCAGTGTCTTTTGGTGCCCTGAAAGGTTTTTGTTTCTGCTCTTTAGCAGGGCTGTGCAGCACCAGCGGAGCATCAGCTCTGGGTTCTCTGAGCGGCTGCATCCTCCTGGAACGGGAGAAAAGAAATGACAGAGGTGGAGAAGGGAATCTCTGTGCCAGTCTTCTCCTTGCCCAAAGCCCCTCTGGAGCAGAGGGATCTTCCCAGGGCATCCTTCAGCTGCAGGCTGGGGTGGTTTGAACAGCCTGAGCCCCAAAGGGAAGCTTTTTCTATTTCCACACCTTTCCAAGCAGGGAGATAAGCACTTCAAAACCACCCCGAGGTGTTCAGCTTGGCCGTGAAAGGCAAGAAAACAAAAAAGGTGTTAAGAGCAGAGCGCTTTGTTGTGTGTTTCTTGTTGGGTGCTTGGCTTCACCCTTCGCTCAGTGCTCCGGTGTTGTTGCTTCTCGTGTTGCAAAACTTTGCAGGGGAATTCGTCAATTGAAAAAAAAAAATTTTTTTGATTCATTTCCCTGGTAATAAAATACCAGGAATATTCTGCTCTTTCTTCTTTGCAGCAGTACAACCTCATCTTGCAGCATCTAGCTCAGGGCATGTTCAAATGCCTCCTTGGGTCAAAGGGGCACTTGATAAACTGCTCCAGGCAGAGTTTTTGTGTGTGTGCAAAATGTAGTTTGGCTTTCAGGCAAAGCTCTGTGCTCTCGGTTCAGTTCTTCTTGTGGTTTGGGCATCAAGGAAAAGTTAAAGACTCCTTTTAACGAGAAGGGGGGAAGAGAGGAAAAGCCATATGACCGGAAAGTTTTGGATTTCACATCTTTAAATCTTTCCCCAGCACGAAGAATGGGATTCTCTCATTCTACCCATGACAGGCTGAGCCTGGACTGGGGGGAAAGGAGCCGAGGTGCCAGGGAAATCCAGACGGAGCGAATCCCTTTGGATGGGGACGCTTGGGCGGTGGTTACTGGCCCCCTGTGGGGTTGAAGAAGGAACATGCCGGGTTTGGGGGGAGAGGGGGAGTTAATGGAAAAGTACAGTGAGGTGAGGATAAGTAGGGAAGGTCTATTAGCAGCCCCGATAATTTGCATGTATTATGTAAAGCTCAGCTGGCAGCAGGGAGAGCTCCCATGTGAGCTGTCAGAGCTCCGCAGTGGGAGGCAGACCTGGAGCTGCTCCGCTCCTGCCACCTGCACAGCCTGGGGAACGACAGATCCGGGTGGAACGGAGGGCTGAGCGCTCCCAAACCCCGGAATTGTCCGTGAGAAGCGCGGGCGGGGAGCCCAGGGGTGAGGGAAGCTCGGTGGGGTTTGTGCCGGGTCTGGAGGGGTGCAGGATCCCGGGAGAAAGCTCCAGGACCAAGGAGAAGTGGGACAACACCAAACCCAGCGGGGTGGTGATGGTGCCGCTCAGTGCCCAGAGTGGAAGCAAAGTTGTTTGAGCTGGAGGGAGTGGAAGGTGCAGAGTGGAAAATCCCCAAACACGAGGCCACAGGGGGAGAGGTTCCAGAATTAAGGAAGAAGCACAGACTTTGGGGGAAAGGGGAATTTTTTACCCCCTGACCAAGCCGAGGTCAAAGGGAAGGATCCTGGGGAAGGCATCAGGGTCTGTTAGACTGAGTTTAAGGCTCCAGTTTCTCTGGGGTTCAGGGAGAGGAAGCAACGACAAGCTGATAAATAACTTCCCTTTTCTCCCCTCCTGGATCTGGGCACCTCCTGTGTCGCCGCAGTCCTTCGCGGTCTCTGTCTTCAGTTCCTGATCTTCCAGCAGCACAGGAGAGGGGAAACCTCAGGAGATGGAGCAGGGATGGATGGAAATGGGAGCTGAATGAGGGATGAGCCCTTGGGAGGTGCCCCAAAAGGTGCTGGAGATGGGTGGAGAGGGAGCCTGGAGTGATGCAGGGACTGAGCACGGGGAGTGTCCAGGAGAGGGAGCTGGATCCGGGATGGAGCTCTGGGAACGTCACCTGCCAGGTGATGGATGGAACACAGGTGCGGATTGCTCTGGGGAAGGTGAATCCTCCTGAAATCAGGGCTGGTTTTACCTGGGGGAAATGGATATCCTGGGAGGAAAAACCCCTTTGGAGCCCGAGCTGGGCCACCCTAAAATCTGCATTTCATGGCAACCCCAACCCAAGGCTTTGCTGCCTGCAGGCTCGGAGAGGCTGAGCAGGAGTTTGTCCATCCAGCGTGCGCTCTGCCGGAATTGCTGGTGTTTGTTTTGTTCCTAATTTACCCTTTCCTTGTTTGTCTCGCGTACGGCGCAGGGGTCTAATTTGGACTTTTTTTAGGCAAAAACCTGCTCAGCATTTGTGGGTTGGGGCAGCAATTCTGGAGCATTTAGAGGTGAATTTGATTAGCACTTTTGGAAAACCGTGCAGCAAATTGCAATGTTAATCGCGGGAAATCAAGCCATGGAGTTTTAAGGCAGAACTGGCTTTTTTGAAGCCAAAAAAATGAAGATATTAAGCTGTCTGAAGCTCAGAAGAATTTTATTTCTGCTGGTTTCGTGTCAGGCTTTCTGATTACACAGTTGTGCAGAGCGGAGCGTTGGTAGAAAAAGATGGCTAAAATAGAAAACACTTAATTTGTGTTCCAGAACTGATCATGTAGCGTTGGAAATAGCCTTTCTCATGTCTCTCCCTGCCCATAATTGAGTAACATAATTAAAGAAAAATGTCATTTATTGGTTAAAATCATTCACTGTGTACAAAAGATGGATGGGAAGAGACACAACCAATTAACTCCCGACTTTATTGTGCCATCCCTGGGGTTCAGGATCTGCTGGAATCAAAGGGAACCCTCGCAGTGACCTCTGCTGTGTGCTGGAGGATGACTTTTAGTGGTTTTTAAATGAGAATAAAACCCGTGGCTGTGTGCAGAGAGCTGGGGGAGTGTTAAGTGGATTAAGTGGAACCCACTGGAGACCTTTGTCTGGGGAATGGGACTTTCAGTTGGATTCCCTGGGGCTGCAGACTTTGGGTTGCTGCTCCAGACTTCAAAGAAGCGGGAATTTGGGCTCTGATTTCACACAGCCTCTTCTCCCAGTGAGGGACACCAGATGAACACCAGGGTTGTTGTTTGCAGAATGCCGGCATCGAGATAAGGGAGGAAGCAGATTTGATCATTAACTGGGGAGGGGAACAAATCGGCTTTTTCCAAGAGCTCTGGTGCTGCTGCCCGTGACGTGGCTGGTGCTTGGGTAATGTTTGAAGGATGGGTAAATTAGTGGATGCAGCCTAATCAGGAAATGTTGGCCTTCCTCATTTTTTTTTTTTTAAATTTCTTTTTCCCCCCCGAGACATGGAGATTACTGGAGTTACAAACTGCAAATTGGTGACTGCGGGAGATGCCTAAAATATGAGATAATGCCTACAAACTGCCCGACTTTCTCTGTAGGACATCAAATGCTAGGTCTGCGATCTGTAATTAAATTGCTGATGTGCTGTTAAAAAAAGCAGCTGGCTGGTCTGAGATTGGGCAGGAGCAGAGACGCTATAAATGGGACAGCTGTAGGGACATGGAAAAAGTGGGAATTGAAGGGGTGGGAAAACGTTGAGATCTTGGATTTCTGACCTTGCAGGGTGTGAGAGGATGCAGAGGGTCAGAGCTGCTGTTCGGGGCGGTTGTGGTGGTGAACCGTGAGCTCAAAGGGCTGCCTGTGCTTTGAGCAGCCCCAAGGTCCTCAGCAGTGGAATTGTTGGAGCAATTCCAAAGGCTGGAGCTGGGCCGGGAGAGCTGGGGTGTTTTTCTGGAGAAGAAAAGGATTCAGGGACACCTCAGAGCCACTTCCAGGGCCTAAAGGGGCTCCAGGAGAGCTGGAGAAGAGCTGGGGACAAGGGATGGAGGGACAGGGCACAGGGAATGGCTTTGCATTAACAGAGATTAGGATTAGGTGGGATATTGGGAAGGAATTCCTGGCTGGAATGGTGGGGATGGAATTCCCAGGGAGGCTGTGGATGTCCCTGGATCCCTGGCAGTGTCCAAGACCAGCTTGGAGCAGCCTGGGGATGTGGAAGGAGTCCCTGGCATGGCAGGGGTGGGATGAGAGGGATTCCCACCCAGCCCACTCTGGGGTTCTATGGACACCTCATTAATGGTGCAGATGGGTTTAAGCTGTCTCATTAACCATGTTTTGAGATGCTAAAACATATTTTGATATGAAAGCATATTTTGAAAGTATTTTAATATTTTCAAAATAAGGAAAATATTCTGGTACTTGGTAGATGCTCAGGTAATGTCGTGTGAAGGTGGAGATCTGTTATCCTCCAAGGCCAAGACAGGATTTATAGAATTCCTTTGCCTTCTGCATTGTGGTTCATAGAAACCATGGAATCCTGGAATGGTTTGTGTTGGAAGGGACCTCAAAGCTCCCCCAGGTGCACCCCAGGGACCCTTCTGCTGGGCACTGTAATGACTGCGTTGGATTTTAATGGAGATAAGGGCTCGGGAATAAATTCCTTCCAAGAATTTCTTCTCTAACTGGGGATTCAACTCAGCTCCTGGCCACTGGGACACGCTAAGCAGTCACACGCAGACAAGAGATTTGCACAGGGCAGAGACTTCTCTGTGCCAGCTCAAGCTGAGACAGGGTGGAGAGAGCCTCCTTGTTTATTTCTTACTTTTTATACATTTGTGGGTCTGGCTAAAGATTGGCTTCTGGGGTTAAACGCCCCTCAGCCTCAGTGGCCAGACCAACTGTCAGTTACAATTGTTTTCAGGTTAGAAATATGCAAACAAAGGCCAGAGAATGAAAAACAAAGGATTTGTTTATGTTACATACGTGGGAAAAAGATAGAAACTGCTCCTAATATTGACAGTAGCTAAAAGATCTGACTCCATTTTTCTGAAATTCAAAAGGCTTTAAACAACTCAGAAAAACCAGGGTAGCAAGCTCCCTCACCCTGGGTGGTTCCTCACGGTGTTTCTTCCCCTCTCCTTGTTCCCCTGCAGCCGTGGCCTTCCTGGTGGCGTTCCAGCAGAACAAGCAGCTGATCGGCGAGAAGGGGCTGCTCCCCTGCAAGCTCTACCTGCAGGACATCAAGAGATACTTCAAGGGCAAGGTGGGCCTGGATGCCCTGAGCTATGCACCCACTCTCCTCTGGTTCCTGGACTGGTCTGCCATGGACAGCACCTTGGATGGGCTGGCCCTGGCCGGGCTGGCGCTGGCAGCCTTGGTGCTGCTGACCGGCTGTGCCAACATGCTCCTCATGGCCCTGCTGTGGCTCCTCTACCTCTCCCTGGTCAACGTTGGACAGATCTGGTGGGTTCTTGGTCCCTCTGCTCTGCTTTTCCCTCCTTTGCTTTGTGGGACGCGTTGGTTTTCCCCCGTTGGGATTTGGATTTCCGATCCCAGTTTGTGATTGCTCCTCAGCAGAGTGTCCGTGGGGGGAGCGTGGGGTAAGGACACAAAGGATTTATGGGGATGTCCCAGCTCGGCCTTCCCTGGGACATCTGCCCTGACTTCTCCTCTGTTCATTGGTGCAGGGTTGGAGTTGGTGATCCTGGTGGCTCCCTTCCCACTGAGGCTATTCCAGAACATTCCTGGCTGTGTTGTCCCAGCTGTGCGGCGCTTCCCCTCATGGCTGTTGCAAGGGAATTCCCTCAGTAATTGCTTTTAGGGTGGTTTCTCAGTTTTCCTAAGAGAGGAGAACTCTCTCCTCAGTCCAGGAGAGAGCTGGAATTCTGTATTTCAGAATAAATACAGAACCTTGTGTCGGGGGGAAAAGGAGAAACCCTGACCCTGCTGCAGGGAAGGGCTGTGGTGCAAAAAGAAAGGCTTTGGGTTGTCTCTGCCCTTGCCAAGGCCCCAAATACATTGTTTGAAAGAGAATGTGCCCTGAAAAACCCGAATTTCCTTAGGTCAGCTCCTGAGGTGTCTCTCTGCCTGCATGAGGAAAAGGTTCTGCCATCGAGAGGTGCCCAGGGATGTTCTTCCCAAACTTCCTGGCTTTACAGCAGGACACCTTCTCCACAGATGGGCTCAGTGGATTCGATTTGGAGGGTTTGCATGTGCTGCCCCGTTCATTCCCATCCTACTCCAGCTGGAATGTCAGTGGGTGAAGGAGAACAGCCTCTGAAAAGCTCCATTCTCTGAACTCTTAACTCAGCATGAGCCCAAAATTGTGAAACCGAGCCACAGAGCTGGAAAAATAACTCGCTGGATGGTTTTCCATTGCATGTTTCCAAATTTTCCAGGGTTTGTCTGTTTTCTTGATGTTTTAACATGAAAGGGCAGGAATTCAAGCATCCTCTGGCTTTCAGGGATACAGGAGCAAAACCTGGATGTGATGCTTGAATTCTTTCTCTTTGTGTCTCTGTTTGGAGGGGAGAGAGGAGAAAAAAAAAAAACCCAACAGCCTCCCCCTGAAGCTGCCAGAGTTTTGCAGCTGAGTGCTGGAGCTGCGGTGGCTCCTAGGCTGGAGGTTTGAGCTGTTAATTCCTGGAGCTGTGGCATAATTAAGACAGGCTCTATCCATTAGTGCCCACAGCTCTCTGGAGTGTGCTGGTGCTGTAGAAGTCTTATATTTTTTGGGTTTTTTTTATTTTAAAAATCCCACCTGGAACGTGTTTTATTTTTTCCATGTCTTGGAGCAGCATGTGCCGTGCTGCTCCCGCTTTTCCTGGGTGTGTGGCTCCTCTGCCAGTCCCGCAGGACTCCTGAGGTTTTTTTTCCCCAAATAATTCTAGTGGTGAGCTCTGAGTGGCTGCTTTTCGAGGCATAGGGTGAGGGACACAGAGGAGCCTTTCCCTCTCCTCCCCCAGCCCCTCTCCAAACCCCTGTTTGAGCTGGGGTCCCTTCCCAGCTCCAGGACAATCCTCTGCCTGGCAGGAATGCACGTGGATCCTGGAGTTTGGATCTGTTGTGGTCAAAAGGAATTGACTCTTGGTATTGAGATAAGGCTGTCTTTTAATTGATTTTTTATTTCTTCTTCTCCCCTTCCTTTGCTCCTTTAAATCTGAGGGGTGAATTTCAGCCTGGTGCGCAACAGAAACACACCAAGGGGGGATTGGAGATGTTCCCTCAGCTTCTTTTCTTCTTGATAATTCTGTCTTAAGCAGGAAATGAGGTGGTTCTTGTTGAAGGGCTGAGGGAAAAGAAGCAGCCCAGCTCGTTCAGCTGTGGGCTCATTTTCCATCAGATCCCCTGGGATGGGTCCCTGCGTGCTCAAACCCGGATTATTCCTGCAGCGTGAGGTGGAATTCCCTGGACAGAGGGGGTCCTGGCTGCTTCCAGTGCAGGGAAACCCAGGGGAAGAGCAGAGCAGGATCCACTCAGTTCTCCCTGTCCTCCAGGAATTGTGGTGGTAGAAAGGGAGGAGCTCAGAGCACCCAAAATCTGCAGTATTGTCCTTAAAACCGAGGCTGGCTTTAAAACTCCTCACACGGGTTTGTAGGTGGGGTTAGGTGGTGCCTTGGTTGTTTTGCTCCCAGTTTGGGGCAGATTTAGGAGATTTAAGTTCTGTTGCTTCCCCAAAGCACCTGCAGGAGGGCAGAGCTCTCCTCAGGTTGGGGAGGACAATTCCTGGCTGGAGTGGTGAGGCAGCTCAGCAGAGAGGTGTCTGAAACAAGGAGGAAATTCCTCCTATGGCCCCAAAAAAATTAAAAAAAAAAAATCCATCAAAATAAACCCATTATTCTGAGGTTTTGTACAATCCTGCTGTCCCTGTTCGCTGGCCACCCCCTGTGGGTGCTCCAAAATCCTCAGCTGAGCTTCCCTGGGAAGCCCCTCCAGGGAAAATCCAGCGTGATCAGCAGGAATAGAGCTCTCCCCTCCAGGCCAGCGAGGGACAATTTATTCCTTTTATTGCCTTTTTGGCCATTTTAATTTTAAATGTCCCTATTTGTTTTGGGCTGCTGAAGGAGCAGCTCTTTCAACTGCTGCCCAGCCGCCTTGGGCTCAGCCAGGGGAAGCTTCAGAATGGCAGAGGGTGACCTTTGAAGGGCAGGACACATCCCCTGCCTGCCCTGGCCCCACCTGGAGAACATCCACCAGCCTGGGGACACCATAACCAGGACCTGCTGAGGGCTGGGAGGGTCTTCAGACCCTCCAGAACCTCCTGCTCTGAGCTGTTTGCAGGATAGAGGAGGATTTTGGCAGCCTGAAATCCCAAGCACCAGGTTTCGTGCCCCTTTTTGCCAGTTTGTTGTCCCTGACTTCTGAGCAGCCTGGAGTAAGATGCGCTTCGGTGGTTCTCAAAATTGAGCGGCCTTGCAGAGAAATTCACTGATTTTTGGTGCCTGGGAGATGTGGGGTCGAGGTTCCCGGTGCTCTGCAGGTTTTTGTGTCGTTGGGTGTTTCCCAAACCAGCTGTGGCTCTGTGCAGGCCGAACCTGGATGTGTTTGGGGTCAAGGCCACCCATGTGATGGTGTCACGCTCCCGTCAGAAGCTCAGTGTGTCTGCCCTCACACACTGGATTTTTTTCCTTTTTTTTTTTCTCCATCTGCCACTTTGAAGTTTTTCCTTTTGAAGCTGGAGACTCTCAAGAAGCTCAAAATCTGCCAGGGCAGAGGAATATTTAATATCTGTTGGGTGAAGTGCTGAATCATTGTTTGTTTTAACCTTGATTATTCCTGTCGTTTGTGCAGGAGTAAAATAGGAGTAAAGTGACAGTAGCCAGTTTGAGTAGAGCAGAAGCTATTTAAAGAGGTTTTAAAAAGATTTTTTGTGGGAATTACTCATTGTCCAACATCAATTTCTGCAGCCTGCAGCTCCACAGCTCCCTTACAAATGGCTTTGCTTTTCCCCCACTTCCTCCCTCCTGGATATTCCTATCACAGATTTTCATCCATTTCAACAAGAACATGGGAAAAGCTCCTTGGTTTAATCCAAATCCTTGCTGCAGGTGACCCCACGAAGCCTTTGTGGTGCCATTCCCTGCGGGATTGGTGTTTGTGGGGATGAGCAGGGAGAGGCTTCCAGCAGGAATTAAATCAGTTTTTGCGCCGGGGTCGCTCATGCCTTTCTAAAGTGGGTAATTCTGGGATAAATTCACTTTTATCCCCCAGTTAAGGTGTCTCCAGAGAGCTGTTACGTTTTCTTATAGAAGCAAACTTCTCAGCTACTCTGCCACTGACCTCCTGTTGTTTCCTTCCTCCCAGCACTTCCAACTGGCATCTGAAAACCCTTTCTTCCCCTGGGTTATTGTGTTCCCAAAACTCACTGCCCAGATTTCAAAAAAGCCCAAAAGCTGGAACTGTGGGATTTTTAAATCCCGGTGCCTTTATTTTCTTTCAAGATTCTGGTCGAGTTACAGGAGCTGGAGGGGAATTTAGTTAAACAAGGCAATAAATAGAACGTTGCAGCACGAGGTGGCTGCAAGGCTTTTTTAGGTGTGTTCTTCCCTTGTGGAAAAGGGTGGAGCAGCTGCTGCCAGCAGGAATTTGGGGTGAAAGGGGAGATCCCGGCAAGTGTTTGGGGTGAAAGGAGAGATCCTGGCAAGTGTTTGGGGTGAAAGGAGAGATCCTGGCAAGTGTTTGGGGTGAAAGGAGAGATCCCGGCAAGTGTTTGGGGTGAAAGGAGCCCCAGCAGCACCTTTTTTATCCTGCAAGGAATATGAAATGTGCACTTTGAAGCCCCAAGAAATTGCACCGAGGGGAGGAGACGTCTCAGTTTCTGCCCCCGAGTTCCTGGTGGTTTTCGGTCTTGACCAGCTGGGGAGTTTCGCGTTAAAGGAGATTTTGGGGGGACGAAGCGTGCAGCAGCTGGGGAAGGCTTGGCTCTGAGGCAGTGGATTATTGCAATTAAAAGAGTTCCCTCACAGCAGAGGGAGAGGAAGGGCTGGTGTGGGGTGGAGGGTTTGTGGGGTTTATTCTCGTGGAAAAGCACCTGAAGCCTGCAGGATTTGGTCAGGCTGAGCTCCAGTGGCTGCTGGGGCTCAGGAGATGCTCAGGGAGTTTTCCCTCTCCAGGAGGGAGTTAGTGGCCATTAAATGAACCTATTCCCATCCTTTTTCCTCTGATTTTTCTACACCTTTGGGTTTGTCCGGAGTGATCTGGCCCAGTAGAGGCTGGAGATGGATCTCTGAGTTTCCTGTTCCAGGCTGGAAAGCAGCCAGGGGGTGAATCAAGGCTGGATTTGGTAAAACATTCCCGTTTTTAAGCACATTGGTCTGTGACCCTTTGGTGGTGAGGGCACAGGAGTGCAGATAGAATCATCCTGGGATGGTTTGGGTTGGAATTTAAGGGTGATCCCATTCCACCCCTGCCATGGGGTGGCTGCCATGCCACCTCCCACTATCCCAGGTTGCTCCAAGAGCTGTCCTTGGACACTTCCAGGAACTCACCATCCTCACGTTCCTTCCCAATATCCGACCGTGCCCCGTGTCAGTTTGAAGGCATCCCTCCTTTTCCTGTCACTCCATTCCTCATAAATCCTCTCCATCTTTCTCGCGGGCTCCCATCGTTCCCTCCCTTCCATTCAGGTCCTGGCAGGTCACAGTTAGGTCACCCTGAAGTTTCTCCAGGCTGAACAATCCCAGCTCCATCCCGGGATCTTCCTCTGGCCTGGAGGAGCCCTGTCCTGATGGAAAATCCCCTTCTCCCAGCAGCACAATCCAGCTGCAGCAGGAATCAGTGGAGCAGGATTTCTTTTTTTGTTTTTTTTTTTCAAGCAGTTTGGATAATTCAGGAAGACTTTTTTTTTTCCCAGACCCTGAAAGTTCAGGAGCTGTGAGGGAAGAGGAATGGCAACCTGGGTGTCCTGGGTTTTATCAGGACACGTGGGAAGTTCTCAGGGATCACTGCACAGGCAGGAGTGGATGTGGCAGCTGTGCTTGACAGGGTGACCTTGGCAAGGGCTTCCCATCAGTCTCCATCCTGCTTTATCATGTCTGCAAGTGATACAGGCTTGTGCTGAGGGGCTGTAATTCTTAACTGAGACCAGCTTTCCGTTGGAGTTGAGAGCAGGAGCAGGAATTCCAGTTCCGTGTATTAAAAAGAAATCCCTTTAGATCGGTCTCATTAACCAGCATCACCTGGGTGCCTCTGCTAAACTGGAGGTTTTCAGGGCCTGGTGAACAGAACCCTTTTTGCAACCTGGCTTTATTTTCCCAGCTCTCCAAAAATATCCCGAAAACCCAACAAAAAACGAGAATATCTTACTCCTTTATCAGGCCTTGGCTGGGGAGCTCAGGAATTTCTTTGTTATCGCAGCCTCGCATCCCTTTTGCTCCGAGCCGCCCTCCCCGTGTCCCCGGCAAGAGAGAAGAAGATGATCTCTGCAAACATAAAGGCAGCGTTGCAGGATCTCGGGGGGTCATCCTTCCTGCCCAGGAAGCCGCTTTTTGGCGCTTCCTCCCCGCCCAGAAGAGAGGGAAGGGATCGGTTTCAAAGAATGCTGCGAGCGGCCCTGAGCGCTGGAGATGACACGTTAATGAAAACAGAGATTAATTCCATGTGACACCGCTGCCTCGCCGTACAGCTGGGAGCTAATGAAGCTAATGAGAACCACGTTCGGGGTGGGAGATTAAAACTGAGTCGTGCCTGATGGCAGAGAGGAAGCAGGGAGTGTTTTTTCCCTCTCCGCTCCTGCCGTGGGGAAGGTTTTCCCCCTCCTTGCCCCGGGTTGGGGTGTTGGGGGTAGGAGCGGTCCTGGAGAGATCCCAGTGGGATCTGCCCGGCTGGAATTGGAAGGGGATGGGCAGGAGGAGCTGCTCCATGGCTGGATTAGTGCTGGAGACCTGGAAATGGGGGAGGTGAGTGCAGGTGGCACGGGGTGATCTCGGTCTGCTGAGCGCTCGGCAGCAGAGAGATTCATTAAAGCAATTAAAGGATTCCTGTTTTAATCAAGCAATTACTGACATCCTGTTTTCCCCGGGGTTTTACCTGCAGGACCTTTCTGCTGGTAGCAGCAGGGTCACAGCAGCGCTCAGGAGGTGATTCCCACTTGTTCCAGGTCCTGCATCCCGAGCTTTTCCATCGGTGTCCCAGCCCAGCCCAGGGAGGCTCAGCCTGGCTCTGTTCCCATTTTTCCCTGGGCTCGGTGTCCAGCCTAAGGAGCAGCTCCCAGTGGGATTCCCAAGGCTGTCACCTCAGCGTTTCCTTTTGGCACCGGCAGGATTTGACCAAAGCAAAACCCGCTGGAGCCTCACAAATGGAGCAACCACCTGAGCCCGGGTGCAGAATCGTTTTTGGCTTTGGAAAGGAGCGTGGGCAGTGATGGTGAGTGCTGGGGCTCAGCTGCATCGTCCACATCTGCTCTCTTGACCAGACCTGGCACGGTGGGATGCTTTTGGGAAGAGCCAGGATGGCAAATCCCATTCCTCACCCCCTGCCTGCCTCCAGCCCTGCCCAGGCACCTTTCCCAGCACCGAGGAGCAAACCTCCTCCTCATCCTTTATTTTTAATGTTAGCCCCATTCCTCCCATTTAAACGTGGATTTTGTAATTGTAGAGCACAGGATCCCAGCTTTCAGAGCTCTGTGACCACAAGAAAGCGAATCCAGAAACCAGACTGGTTTCATTTGCTCCCCTTCCAGCTGATTTCCTCCCCTCACCGTGGCTGTGCAGTGCTGAAGGCTTGGCAGGGACCAAAACCAGCTGTCAGGAAGGTTTCTTACCCCCCACACGTTTAAGTTAATGATGTTCTGAAATTAACGGTGCACCAGGCTAATCCTGGATCTCATTTTGGTGGATTTTGCCAGCGATGTTTCTCAGCTGGGCTGGGGGAAGTGAATCCTTGGGTTCTAGGAAAAAAAACAAAACAAAAACTGGGTGTTTTTCCATCCTGAGTGTTTACAGCTTTAATTGGGTTGGTACATTGTGGTTTTCCAGTGAGCTTTCAGTCACTTTTGGAAGCGGTGGATGAGCTTTTCCACTGCTCCGAGCCAGGGAAGTGGCAGTGCCTGGCTCTCCCTTTGCTCTGGAAGTGGCTGCAGGCACAGGAGAGGCTCAAACCTTGGCACGGGGAGGGGAAAAGCGGAAGGAGCTGAGTTGGATTAGCTGAGGGAAAATTAAAAAAGCTAATTAAGTTAATGAGCTGAGGGAAAGGAGATGGAGAAAAAGTGTGTGGTAGCAGCAGAGAGGCTGTGGATTCATCCTGGAAGTGTCCCAGGCAGCGCTGGACAGGGCTGGGAGCACCTGGGGCAGTGGGATGTGTCCCTGGGTGAGCTCTGAGCTCTTCCCAGCCCAAACCATGCTGGGATTCTCTCCCCTGTCCTGTCTCCCTGTGCACAGGACAAGCAGCTGCTGGTTTGTGTGGTGGGAAGGAAGATCCAGGTCAGGCTTAAGGAAAAGCCTCCTACATGTCCATGTGGAATAATCCCAGGCTGGATGCCTGGAGAGGGAGGGGAAATCTCCATTTCTACTTGGCCAGGCCTCTGGCTCTCACAATCCTATCCTGGGACAGGCGCATTTCCCACATCGTCTCTGCTTCCGTGGCTTCACCCTTTCTAACACCCTGCTGGATTTGTGGCAGGTGCTTTCCCTGAAATCCAGCTTTCCCCGAAATCCAGCTTTCCCCGTTGCTGGAATTTGGGAAGGGAGCCTGCTGTGACCAGGGGCTGCTCCAGGGGTGTGATGATCCCCTGCTTCCATCCCTCCCTGCCTTCCCAGGGATGGGAGACCTCCTGGAAAGCTCCTTCTGGGGACCAGATCCTGATGGAGAATAGGAAATGTAGCCAAAGGACTTTTCCCTCATCCCGAGCTGCGGAGCCCAGGGAAGGAGAGGGATTGGGGATGGAGATGGAAGTTGCCATCTGGGCTCACTTTCCCTGGAGGATGCTCTCGTGGGGAGCAGCAGTGGGAGCTGTTAACGCCAGCTGCAGCTTTAGGGGCGAGCAGGGAATTCTGCCTGTGGAAGTGTGGCTGGAAGGAGCTGGTGCTGTTGGGCGCTGCTGGTTTTGCTCTGTTTTTATTACAAGTGCAGCTGGGTTTAACTCAGAGCACCTTACTCAGATGTAAAGGTGAAATCTGCCTGGTTTATCCTGGTTTTTAATGGACTCTATTAGGAATATCGTCTTGGGAATGTTTTGCAGGTTTGGAGCTCCCTGTCCCCACCAATCCCTGCGTTAAATACCCTGTGCAGCTCTGGGGTGGCTGAGCAGAGAAGGAAATGTGAATTTACAGGACAAGTCTGGCTGATGAGCTGCTCCTCCTCCTCCAGCAAATAAAAACCGTCATCCCACGTGCTTTGCATGCAGGGAAAAACGGAATTCTCTGGAAAAGTTGGCATTTTGTGTCGGGTGGGTCTGGGAATTCCTGCTCCCTGGAGGGTTTTGCAGAGCTGTGTCCTCAAACCCCTGGGAGCAGGAATTATTCCTTGGGAATAATGGGACTCGAACCAGGTTTTGCTCTCAGTTTCGACTTTATTTATTTATAAGCTAAAATTAATCATCGGGACAAGGTGGTGAAAACAATTTAACTCAAATATTCAATGATGTTGATGATTCCCAGCTGATCCAGGCTAAGTGGGACATGGATTTTTCCTCCCCCTGACAGGTCATGGCTAGGAATGTTGTCTCTCCTGGCACAAAAGAGCCGTGACATCACTTTTTAATGGGATTTAGGCAATCCAAGTGGAATACACTTTGAATCAGCAGAATTTCTGGGTTTGACAGAAAGTTCTGCTGGTGAAATTTACCCCTGAGCCCGCAAAACCAAACCCCTGTTTTTCCTGATCATCTGTTGGGGATGTTTCAAATATCAAAACGTGGAAAGAAACCCCCAAACCCCCACAATTTTTAAATACTTCTGTAAACGCGTTCTAGACACCCTGAAAAGTTAAACCGGTGATTAGGGTCCAAACTCCAACCTGAAATCTGTGGGAATTGGGCACCAGCCCTGCTTGTACCTATTAAAAACGAAGAAATCCCTGCAAGAATTCCCGCTGTTTTTATGGATTCGGAGCGGGCCGTTTGGTTTGGTTTCCTTGGCATTTTGTCTCGCAGGCTTCTTTGGAGAAATAAATCCACAAGTGTTTGCCTGTCATCACATGACGAGGCCGGGAGCCTGGATTGATGTAATCAGCACCAGACACACGTCAGAAAACTTCATGTGGTTCAGCAAAATACAATATTTTATTAATTCCTTGGGGTTTTTTTTTTTTTTTTTGGGGGGGGGTCGTTGTGTGTTTCAAATGAGCCTCAGGGGGTTCTTAGCTTGTGCCAAGAAATGGGAATAATTCCAGAGAGTTGGGGTTGAGCAGCACCAGGGGCGCGGTGGAGATCAGCAGAGCGAGGCTCCCTTAATGACAGATAACTTCGTCAAAAGCTGCTTTTGTTATTAATTAAATTACTAATTGTCCCGCCTGTCTTGTTTCCTTTGTACACCAGTAAATCTGTGGGAAGTTGTTAAGTACGGTGCAAAATATTGAGGCTGGTTAGTTCAAAAAACCCATCAGTGATGAGCATAAAATATATCTATTTATATATATATATTTAAAAATTATAGATATGATATTTATAATTATATATGCAATATGTAGTATTATATAATATATATTCTACAATCGTATATTACAATACAATATACATTAATATATTATATGTTGTTAATTATAATAATTATATCACAACATATATACACATATAACATTCTATTTTATATTAAGATACATATTATGCACGTTATAAATTCTATAATATTTATTATTACAATATGTATTATACAATATAGTCTAAAGTATAATTTTATAATACATGTTTTATATTAATATATAAAATTTTCTATTATATTAATATATAATATATGTTTTATTTTAAATATGTGTAATATATATATATAGAGAGAGTGTCATAGCAAATCCTTCTAACAGTCTTTGAAGCCTGTTGTGTTTCTCAGTATTGGTGGTGGCTTTTGGGGTTTTTTTGGGTTAGTTTAGTATGCTGCAAATACAAATAAATACATATAAATCCGTACCAATAAAGCCCTGTCGTGGGGATGAATCCGTGCTGGAAATTAACACAATTCGAAGAACAGCATCCTAAAACTTGCTGGGCTTTGGGATCAGAAGTGGGTTTTACTCAGAATCGGTGATGTTACAGGAAATCCCCGTGGTGCAGGAGGGAATTCCGATGGGAGAAGCGGCAGGGATTTGGGGCCGGGGGCTTCCCTTGGTGTCTGCTGCTTTATCCCAGGGAAGGGGGCAATTCCTCGGAGCGCTGAGGAGCCCCAAAATTCAGGAATTTCCTCTTTTTCCGTTCTCACGCAGCAGCGTTTTCCCGATTTCCGTTCCATCTGATGGGGTTCAGGGCTTTTCTCTGCTCCTCGACAGCGTCCTGAGACTCCAAAGGTTGGAAGGGAGGAACGAAACCGACGCAAGGCGTCGTTCCCTCGGATTTATCGGCGCCCATTTTAATTCTCGTGCTTTCTCTTCGTTTTGTTTTGCAGGTATTCCTTTGGTAAGTGACTTAAAATGAGCCAAAAGCTGCAGTTATATTTTATTGATGCCTTTGTGGGTATGTAGCTTTTCCATTATTCCACCTCGTTTGCTCCTTCCTCTGGCCTGTTTAAATGTTTTTTTTCTTTTTTTTCCCTCTTTTTCTCTGGCATGTTTAAATTTTGATTTTTTTTTTTTAATTGAAGGGTATTTTCATGAAGTTTATTTTTAAATTAAGCTTTTGATTGCTTTTCACTGGATTTATTTCTGCCCAAATGCCCTTAAAGAAAGGAAATTGTGTAAATTGAGGCTGAGGAGAGTTGGTGGAAGGGTTGTGTTTGAGATGAAGGGAATGAAGGACATTCCTGGCAGGGAATCTTTTCCTCCCAAATTCCCTTTCCACAAGTGATTTGGATATCAGGAACCTTTTATTCCCATCATGGCCTTTTTCCTGGGATGAGCTGCTCTCTTAGAGGTCAGATTTTTTTTTTTTCCCCCCAGTTGGATTTATTTTGAGTTTTCCAACCCATTCCTAGATGGAAGGTCAGGAATCCTGCTGGAAGCGTTCCTCTCTGTGGAGATATTAGGAGAGCTGCTGGTTTTCTGGGAATTACTGCCGTGGAATAACGCCTTTGGGTGTTTTTTCTGCCTTCAGGAGTGTGGGATGTGTGGGTGGAGAAGGGCTCTGGATCATGGGTGGAAATGGGATTTGTGTTCCCAGATGGAACGTGGCTCTTCAGAGAGGAGGCACGAGAGTGGTTCCGTTCCATTTGTGCGTTTTAGGGAGGTTTGATCCCTTTTCCTCCTGGGAACTGCAGCTGTCTCCTCATTTCCAGTGGATTGGTTTGGGATTCAAGTCGGTGCTTGAGCTGTCTGAGGGTTTCTGGGGAATGCTGAAGTGGAGAACAGAAAATGGAGAATTTTCCATTCTGATCCACGAATTCCAGCTAACCCTTCCCAGTTAAATGTGGATATTTAATCCAGGACAGCACAAACCCGGAGTTTGGAGTTACTCATCCTCTGGATGTGTTGCTGATGGGTGTAGAAAAATTGTGGGGTTTTTTGTTGTTTGGTTTTTCAAGTGGAGTTTTGTATTTTTTTGGCTTTTCCTCGTGTCCCAACTGGAGATCCCCCTCCAAGGAGCCCTTTGTACGCAGTGGGGTCTCTCCCTTCCCCGTTTTTGGCGTGAGGGCTCCTTCGGAATGAGATGAAGGGGATGTAAATCTCCAGTTCCTTTTGTCAGAATACAGGAAAACCACAATATTTTTGTTATAATATAGCTGAAACAACAACATTGTCATCCATTGCTGGGGCAGTGCATTAAATATTGCTGAGCTCTGGAAGCCTCATTCTTTGGGAGCATCTACTTCAAAGCAAGATCCTTAAAAAAAAAAAAAAAAATCCTGGAGAGTTCTTTGTAAGTGCTGACTGTTTCCTATCCCCCTCCAGGAAGTGTGGGGTTTTTTTGTTTTTATTTTTTGCTGCATCTCAGGATGGATTTTGGTAGCCTCTATTCAAACTCCAGGCTGTCCCTGTGAATTTTAAAGAACTCCAGAGCCTGGAAATAACGACGAGCCGTGGGATCAGCTGGTAGTGCCACAGGTTTTGCTCTTTGCTCTTACTCCTGGCAGGGAAAATTGATTAAAAACCCTCCTCACTGTGAGAATGAGCTGGGAAACAGGAATGCAGAGCTCCAGGCTGGGTTCTTTATCCCTGGAAGGTGAGGAATCGCTCTGGGATGCAGATCCTGGAGTGGGGCATCAGCCAGGGCTTGTGCTGCCCTGGAACCAGCTGAGCTGGGATCACGTTAGGCCGAGTTTATTGTTCCCACGTAAACCTGGCTGCGGACCCAGCGTGGTGCCCTCGGTGTGGGGGTGGTGGTGGCACCTGGCTCCTTCCCTGTGCATGTGCACAGATCCAGGGCCACTTCTCCTCCTTGTTTTTGGAAGGGCACAGTTCTGGTGGGACTCTTCCTGGCTGGCTTTTTGGGATGGATGGATGGATGTGCTGCCTGCCCTCACCGGAGCACAGCTGCAGGGCCAGGCTGCTCCTCCAGAGCTTTCCTGGCTTCTCCATCCTCAGCCTAAATCTCCTCCTTGGAGAGGAGCTTGGCTGTTCCAAGGCCTTTCCCTCACGTTCTCCCTGCTGGAGCCCCTTTCCAGGTGTCCAGGTGTCCTGGCTCAGCTCAGGCCCTCTGTCTCCAGGTTCCCCCAAGGCTGACTTGCTGCTTTAACCTTTCCGAAAATTCAGGAGCTGTGTTCTCCTGGCTTGGAGTGAGACCAGAACTGCCTCCCCAGGTCTGTGGTGGTGCCGCCTTCGCTGTTCCTGGGTTCTTTCCTAGAGCAGGAGTTCCTGGGGAAGCTTCTGCCTGGGATACCCCCAAGGACTCCTATTTTTTCCCCAGTGGAAGTCTGATTCCATGCAGGGATTTGTTATTCCTGCTCTAGCAGAGGCTGCTCTTTCCCAGCCTTTCTTTTCCCTCTTTTTTTTCTGCCCCAGATATTCAGAAGAGACTTTGAGGGTCCTGAGTCTGTCCTTGGTCAAAAAAGAGGTGGAACCAAGGAGTTTAAAGCAGGAAAACTGCAAGGATGGAGTGAGTCGTAGGGGATCTGTGTCGAGTGGAAATGCAGGGAAAATGAGGTCACTGTCCAGAGAGATCCTGAATTATCCCAGAGCTTCCAGGATCCCTGTTCCCAGCGAGGAGCAGGCAGGAATGCATCAATGGGATCATTAAGCAGAAAGGATGGAGGAGCAGCTGATCCCGTTTGACTCCTGATGCTCCAGAGTGTCCTGCTTGGAGCCAAAGCAAATGTTTCCTTAGGGATCATTCCAGGGAGCCTGGCTTCTGCACTCCTTGCAGGCCAGAATTAGAAGCACATTTTAAAAGCAAAAGCTTTGTTTTGTTTTGTTTTATTTTTTCTCCCTCCTCTCCCAGTAAACTTCCTTGTTAATTTTGGTGTGGAGAGAAGACAATCCCGGAACAAACTCCGGAGGTTTTTTTTTTTTTTCTCCCCATTATCTGTAAACATGGAATGAGCAAATACCTGAGTTCCTACCCAAAATGCCCTCCAGCCTGATACTGCATCTTTTAGCTCAGAATTTGAGCTGAAGTGTGTTTTGATTAGAAGTAGAATAAAAAGTTGAGAGCCGAGTATTTGTAATTCTCCATCACTTGTTAAATCCTCACTCTTTGCTTCAATGCAAATTGTTCCAAGGAGGATTTTCTTTTAAAAGGTCTTCAGGGATCTCGAATTTTAGATGTGCATTGACATAAAATTAAACGCTGGAGCGCACAGCTGGGGTTCTGGGTGAGATGGAGGAGATATTTCTGCTCTTTCCCAGGGAATGGGGGGAAGTTTTCCTTCAGCTGCACCGGCCTGGAGGGCGGCTCCGTGGTTGTGTAGGAGAATGAGAAGAAAATGAAAGGGTTGAGGTCAAACCTCTCTGGTGCGGGTCCAGAGCTTTGGCTGAAGGTGGGGATGGGCTGAGCCGTGCTCAGAGCTGGAGATTCCTGTGCAGGGGAGGCTTCCCAGGATAATCCATCCCCTGGCTGAGGAGCTGTGGATGCTCCATCCCTGGAAGAGCCCGAGGCCAGGCTGGAGTAGAGCTGGGACAGTGGACAGCTGCCCATGGCAGGGAGTGCAGCTGGACCAACCTCAAGGTCCCTTCCAGCCCAATCCAGTGTGGGATTCTCTGGTGTCTCACAGAATTCCCGTGCTGGCATCCCGTGGCTCGGATGGCGTGGGGAGACGCTGGCAGCAGGGCTTGGTCTGCTCTGCGTTACTCCCGGAGATCTTTGCTCCCTTCCCAGCAGGACACCCCAGATCCCAGTGTCCCAGAGCCCCTGGGGGTGGCTGGACACCCAGCTGGCCACGGGCTGCTCTTTATTCGCCCTCCCCACACCAGGGTGGGAGGGCTGGAGCTGCTTCCCGACCTGTTCCTGTTCCTGCCTGATATTGGGATCTGCTGTTGCGGGTGTAAGAGTGGGAAACTTTTTCTCTCTGTCTTATTAAATCTATTTTTCAAGCTGTCACTTAAGCAGGTCTAGTGACAGAGTCGGATGTTTATGTGGCCCTGGACACTTGAACTCTGGTGTTTTCAATCACAACAGCACCTTTTGCCAGCCGGTCTGAATTAAAAACTCCCCCTGACCTTTTACCCCTGGCCCTCTTAAATTCATGCTTTAAAAACAGCTTAATGAGGGGTTTACTGGCCCAATTGGAAGTTTTTATTAAAACCTATTAGTGAGCTGGAGTAGCCTGCCTGAAGGAAACGATTAGGCCGGAGCAGCTCCGCTCGGAGCTGGCCCTTAGCCACTCCAGGTTTTCCCCAAACTGCTTCCAGACCCACGTTAACCCCAACGCTGCAGCCTGCACGGAATTCATATCCTCTGCTTTAATTTATGGCTTGTCTGATTCCCTGCCCAGCCTCGCCCCACGGGTGGGTTTGATGTTGTCAGGCCTGCCTTAAAGGGCAGCGGTGCCTTCGCTCCAGCCTGGACCCCTTGGGATCCTCACCTGGGGGAGGTGTTTCTCCCAAAATCTTCTGCCTGGATCCTTTGGGTTCCTCACTTGGGGGAAGTGTTTCTCCCAAAAATCTGCCTGGATCCTTTGGGTTCCTCACTTGGGGGAGGTGTTTCTCCCAAAAATCTGCCTGGATCCTTTGGGATCCTCACTTGGGGGAAGTGTTTCTCCCAAAAATCTGCCTGGATCCTTTGGGATCCTCGCTTGGGGGAAGTGTTTCTCCCAAAATCTTCTGCCTGGACCCTTTGGGATCCTCACTTGGGGGAAGTGTTTCTCCCAAAATCTTCTGCCTGGACCCTTTGGGATCCTCACTTGGGGGAGGTATTTTTCTCAAAATCTTCTGCCTGGACCCTTTGGGATCCTCACTTAGGGGAGGTGTTTCTCCCAAAATCTTCTGCTGCCCCAGGGATGAGGTGTGCAGCCTGCTTGGGCAAAGCCATGATGCTCCTGGGGGAGTTTTCCATCCCAGCGCGGTGGAGTTGGAACGGTTGGGCTTGGACGTGAAATTTGGGTTTTATGGAGGACGCAGACCTTGGGATCACAGGCAGGAGCTGGAGGGTGGAAATCCCGGCTGGCCTCTGCTGTGAGCTTCCACTTGGATCTCAGCTCTTGTTTTCTGTGTTTGATGTTAAAAATTAGGCCAGTGGTTCTTGCCTATCTTCAAAATAAACCTAACACGGCTGATGAAGCCTTGGAGATGTTATCTCCATGGATTTGAGGGATACAGGCCAGAGCTCCAACTTCTCAGAGAAGACCTCTGGTGGAAGGTGGCCCTGGCCGTGGCAGGGCTTGGAATGGGATGGGCTTTAAGGTCCATTCCAACCCAAACCACCCCAGGGTTCTGTAAAGCCAAACCAAAGGCTGAGATTTGGACTTTCCCTTCCAAAACCTGGTTTTAGCCTGGAAACGAGCCAGATTCCCTCCTAATAAGACAGCAGTAGCAAAATTAACGTGAAAAAAAAAAAAAGCAGGAAGTTCCCAATATACCAATCAGGCTGCTGACTAATTGACAAATGTTTTGGTTCTGGGGTGCACCTTGAGCAGGATAAAGCAGAAATAATCCCAAAACCAAAAGCAGCTGGTCCCTCTCCACACCCCACATTCCCTGAGTGTCACCTCCTGCCTGTTTTTTTTTTCTCCTGGAACACGGATGCACCGACCTGGGTGCGTTTAAAAAAAGAATGTTTAAGGAAAAATCTGCCATTAAAGTTATTACTGTAAAGTAGTGCCTTTGATTGCGGCAATTATGCAAATGAGCTGAAGGGATGAAATACTCCTTAACGAGGCCTGATGGAAACGGTGGTGCCGGGAGGAGTGCAGAACTTCTCCAAAGAGCTTTCCAGGCGTGGAATTTTCTTCCAGCCCTTTGCCATGGTCCTGGATCTCGACCTGTGTCACTGCTGACCGGCCTGCGGATGTGATTTTTATTTTCCCTTAATCCAGGAATGTAAGTGGGTGGAATGGGAACGCTGGCCTTGCAGAAACTGGGAAAGCCTTTCCCTAAGCAAATTGTTTCTACACAGCTCTTGTGACCGACTTCTGGCCCGGCCTCGAGAAAAAAGAAACAAACAAAAATGCCTTTTGCAGGCAGAGCTTTCGTTCTTGGGAGAAATTCGGGAAGAATTTCCCCATGGAAAGGGTGGAAGTGCCCAGGGAGGTTTGGAGTGCCCATCCCTGGAGGCGTCCAAGGAATTCCTGGAGGTGGCACTCAGAGCTCTGGGCTGGGGACAAGGTGGGGATGGGCACAGCTGGGACTGGATGGTCCTGGGGGGCTTTTCCAACCTCAGGGATCCTGGGATTTTGTGATCTCACTTTAAAAAATGAACTTGGTGATCCTGGAGGTCTTTCCCAACTTTTATGATCCTGGCCTTGAGTGATTTCCATGAGAAAAGGTGAAGTGGGCTGGGTGAGTGTCAGGGCTGGGGATCTCCTTCCTTGAGGCTCTGAGATTGCCGAGTTAATTGGAATTGTTTCAAAGCAGAGAGCTGGATCCTGATCCCCCATAATTTGGGAAGACGTGGCCTGCAGTTAGATGGGAAGTCTCTGGTGTTGGATGTGGCTGAGGGAATTATCTCCCTGTTTGGACTGGGATAAAAAAAGAGGGAAAGGCACTTTTTATATGGATTGTGACAGGATAAAGGGCAGTGGTTTTCAACTGCCAGAGGGCAGGGTCAGGTGGGATATTGGGAAGGAATTCCTCCCTGTGAGGGTGGGGAGGGTCTGGAATGGCTTTCCCAGAGAAGCTGTGGCTGCCCCTGCATCCCTGGAAGTGTCCAAGGCCAGCTTGGAGCACCCTGGGATGGTGGAAGGTGTTGGGGTTGGAGCTGGAGATGCTTTGAAGTTACTTCTCACCCAAACCATTCATGATTCTACACTAGGGGAAAGGCAATTAGCTTAATTAGCTGTAATTTCTCTTGGTGTGTAAGGCTGGCCCTGTTCACAGGTTCACCTGCAGAGTTTGCTGCTGGCCCTGAGCTCTCCTGGGCTCCTTATCACGCCAGCACTTGTTCTTATCTCGCAGGAGCCTCTCTGTTATCTCTCCTCAGCTTACCCTGGATTTGTGTTAAGCCTCCCATCAAACCCACGCCTTTCTGCCTGTTCCCAGCTCTCCTTCTGCGCTAGAGCAGGAGCAAGCCTGGGCTTCGGGGAAGTGCCAGCTCAGTTCTTTGAAAGATCCCAAAATCTTAGAGCAGCCTCCTGCCAGCGAGGCGGATCTGAGCTACGGCTCACGTTCCGGGGAGGATTCGATGTCCAAACACCCCGGCTCGGGCTGATCGCTCCCTGTTGGGGCTGGAAAAGGGATTTTTTTAACCAAGAAAAGCTTGTTCCCAATTCACCGTAAACCTGGGAAGTGCTGCCGGGCACCAGAATGCTGCCAGCGCTTTGGGGTGAAGTTCAGATCAGGGACAGTGCTCGGGATGGCACGGGGTGACCTGGGCACAGCACACACCTCTCTGGGGTTCAGGGAGAGCCCATGGAATTCCCCAGCTGGAATGTGGCTGGGGGGGGGGTGATTGGCTCCCCCACTCCTTCAGGGAGCGGAAATTTTAATGTATTTTGATATCTTTTAATAGATCTTAAAATATATTAAATTACATTATTTCTGTAATATATCTATAATATAATTCTATATGTATATTTATATAGATGTTATCTATTTATACATATATTTATTTATATAGAGGTTATATATATTTATATTTATTTATGTTTGTATTTATATTTAATGTATTTTAATCCTCCCCAGCGATACAATCCTCATTTTGTGCACCCTTCAGGGCAGCTGAGCCCCCCCTGCCCCGAGGTGTGGCACAGCCAGCGTCACCACCTGCAGGGTTCTCCCGTCTCCTGTGGCTCAGAAGGATCTGGAAAAGAAAATCAGGGATGTGTGACCGCTCCGAGCCTGCTCTGGTTGTGGTCACAAATATCCCGGGAGTCGTTGCTTCTCCCTCTTTTGGCTGCTCCCGTTTCCTTACAAAGGATGAGTTTTCCCTCTGGAAAACCACAGAAGTCCCCTGGCAAGGCTGGCTCCTGGAAATGTCCTACTGGGTGATCATTTTCAGAGCCTTTTGCTCTGTTTTTCCAAAAAAAAAAAAACCCAAACCCAGACAAGCGTTTTAAGGAGGGTTTCTGGCAGGTGTTACAGCGGCTGCAGAGGGCACTGGCTTTATTGTTTGGAATCATGGAATGGTTTGGGTTGGAAGGGACCTCAAAGCTCATCTCATTCCATGGGCAGGGACACCTTCCACTATCCCAGGTTGCTCCAAGCCCTGTCCAACCTGGTTTATGGAATTCTGCTGGATTTTAAACCTTTGTGCTTGAAGGATCTTGAGATTCCAGGCAATCTGGGCACTTTTTGTCCCGGCAGTATTGGCCAGCTGTCTCGAACTCCAGGGAAAACCCACCTGGACACAATCAGCTCCAGGGAATGTTCTGTGAGCCCAGAACCCACCTGGAAGCAGAATCCACCTGAGAAGTGGGAGATAGGAAGGTTTTCTCCCGATTTTTGGTGAGGAAGACGAGCTGGGGGGGGCTCCAGTGAAAACAAAGGATCGGTGCTGGCTCCCACAGGCTGAGCTGTTTGAATTCCCTGTGCCATCTCCAGGTTTGGATGGAGGCAGGAGGAGAGCTGGGCAGAGCCGCCTCCAAGCCTTGCTTCCATCCAGAATTCGGGTCTGGCACGGGGGAAGAAGTTTAATTTTTTTTAATTTTATTTTTGTTTTTTTCCTGAAGTGAAATAAACCTTGCTGTGCAGAGTAACCCCCGGATGGTCACAGCAGACCAGAGGGCATCCAGGGAACTGCTGGAATTTTTCTTTTCCGTTACCCGCTGTTGTTTCCATCCTCTGATTTATCTGTGGCTCGTTCCCATTCCATGCCCTTTTTCTGCCCTGATCTACGTCCCATCAAAGTTTTCTGGCAGGGATTTCTGAGGATGATTCCAGCTCTTCCTATGGGGTCTTGGAGCTCTGTTTTTCCTGGGGATGATGAGTCCTGGTGGAAATTCTTCTGTGGAAGAATTATTGATGAAATAATTGAGATCTTTGCATTGGACGTCTCAGGGCAGCTGGAAGTTGTGTGGGGAGCTCTGAGGAATGTTGGGCCCTTTTTGAGGAATCCAAGTCTTGGGATATTCTCCATCCTCTTAACTGATCTGGGGTGGGGAAGTCTGGGTGGAAGTCCGTGGATTTTGGTTGTTTTCCATCAGGAATGTTTGATGAGCAGAGAGGAAGGGTCAGGTTAAATGGCCTTGATTTTTTTTTTTTTATCTTTTCTAAATTAGTGACAGGACTGGAAAAGCTCCTGGTCTGGGGCACCTTCTCCATCTCCCTGCAGGATCCCAGCTGGAAGCAGCCACAGCATTGCAATGGAAATGGAAAAAAAAAAAAATTATTTTCCTGCCCATTCCTCTCTGGTACTTTCTTTTGGCCGTGGATTAAAAACTCATCGGTCTGAGCAATAAAATCAAGGCTTTTTTCCAGGACATTTGTCCTGTGTTCTTATCTATTCTTATCCCTTTTCTTCTTCCTGCTGGAAGGAGGAGGAGGAATGGTGTGGGATTGTTTTTTTCCTCCCCTTCTTTTAAGTTATCTTCTGAGGGATATTTATTTGACAGCTCGATGCTACTGAAGGTTAAATATTGTTTAATTGTATTTATGCTGGCTGAGCCCCTTTTGGAATTCTCTGGGATTCTTCACAAGTCTCTCTTTTGAGGTTTATTGCGCTTTCTGTCTTCCCTCCATGCATCAAAACCGGTGGCAGTGAGAGCCAGGAGGTCAAGTTTGATCTTCCTCTAAATCCAGGCTCCTTGATCTGCCCGGAGCAGGGAACAGACTGTCTGTGGATTTCTTCTGGAAGTTCCTTTGGCCAAAAATGTTATTTCCTTGGTGTTATTTGTGGGAGTGCGCTGGGGTTGAGCAGGTTTCTGGATCGACAGGAGGGAAGTCGGGGTTTTTGGAGTTGGTGCAGTTCTTTTTGCCTTGCCATCTTTGTGTTAGGAGGAAAACGTGTGGTAGTTGAGAGATAAATACAAATTTAGACTTCAGCGGCAGCAGAAATTGTGTGGTTTAGTGAGTTTGTGCATGTGAGGAACGTCTTAGCAACCAGATTTTCTGTATTTCCCTGCCTCCCCTCCCTTTAAATGGGAGCAGGAGCTCATTAATGCCTGAGCACAATTAAAAATCAGGCTTGGAAGGGCCTTCATGGGCTTTCACTGCATCATCTAAACCCTGGTTTGGGGTTAAATCAGTCCAAGATCCAACGTGCAAAAAACAGAAAGTGCTTGAGCCGTGTCCCAAAAACACAGGGAGCTCAGGCACGGAGCTGCCCCTTTCCCTGCTGTCCCCAGCGTTTGTTTGGGGACAGGAATTTCCTGGGAGCTCTGAAATCCTTTTGTGCTTTCCCGACGTCTGTGGCATCTCTGCGCTCCGGTCCGAGCCGCTTCCTGCTGAGCGCTGTGTGGGCTGCCTCGATTTCCTGAGCTGTTCCCCCAGCCCTGGGGTGTCCCAGACTCACGTTCTCATTCCTGGTTTTCACGGCAGTGCTACCTAGCCAAACATTCCTGGCCACCCCCTCGCTGCACCCACCGCCTTCCCCGAAAACTCCTGGAGAGCCGGCATTCATTTATTTACTTTGAGCCCAGAGAAATCATTTTCTCATGGGCTTTTTTTTTTTCTCTTTTTTTTTTTCTGTCCCCGAGCCGGGTGAAACCGCAGTGTTAAGCCATGCTCTTCCCAGCCATCCCTGGGAAGCTGGAAGGAGCCAAGGTACATATTTGCTGGGACTCCCAGCAGATAAGTGTCGGGCTTTCCGAGCGAATTCCGAGCTCTCTGCTGCACCTCGGCTCCCCTGCCCGGGCTCAGCCGCTGCTTTTTTGGCAGCTCTCCGGTGTTTTCCTCTTCTTTTTGAAGGGGTGGGCCTGGATGAATCCCAAAATTACCTGTCCTTGTTACAGCCTGGTGCGGAGAAGGCTCCAGGGTGACTTCATTGGGGATTTTGGCTCCTGAAGGAGCCACAAGAAATGCGGCGCTTAGCTGCGCTCTCTTCTCTTTATTTCCATGCTTTTAGCCACTTCAAAACCAATTTATCTTTAACCTCTGTGATTCTGTGCCCACTTAAGAGCGGGAGGAAAGGATTCTCGGAGTGGGAGGAAAGAGCCATGGAAAAGATGAAGGATGAGGGGAGGAAACCTCCAGGGAAATGGTTCTTGTCGTGTTTTGGGGGAGAGCATCCCTCAGGAATGCTGTTATTTTGGGAGGGAGAACGTGTGTGATGTCTGCAGAGTGACAGCAGAGCCCTTTGTCACCGATTGCCACCAGGGCCCTTTTATTCCGTTAAATACAGGTTGGGAATCAGCAGGGGGAAACCCCGGGTGTAAACGCGGGATAATGTCAGTGCCGTGCTGGATACCTCAGGCTGGAGAGACAGAAATTCCCAGAGGGACGGGGAGGGGAATGCCCAGGAGGTGTCTGAGCGGATAACGCAGAGCTGTAGCTCTTCCCATCTGTCCTTTGCTAAGCTTTAAAATCCCACTTTTCCTCCCCTTTTAGCACAAGGTGTAATATAAATATTTTCCATTCTCATTTACATGGCTTCTTAATAATCCTAATAACATTCCTCTGGCTCATTCAGCTTTTCAAACAGTGACCAGGGAGAGGAGGAGAAGGATTTGAAAGTCAGGGTTTGATGGTTTAGAATCAGCCCTTTAAACGCGGGCTGCAGCGGATCCAGCTGTGGGATTGATGTTCCCACGGAATGTCCCCGATGTGAGCTGGCCGTGCCCGAGGCTGGCGCTGGCCCCGGGGCCGTTCCCACTCTCCTGCACCTCCGTGGGCACAGCACTGGGAGCTTTGTCCCAAAAGGCTCCAGGATTTCCAGGTGTTTTGGCTGTCAGAGCCTCGGGATGGGAGCTGGAAGCCGTGGGTGCTCCGAGCCTGGAGAGGTTTCAATCCCAAAGTGTCATTTGGGATTTAAAGTCACCCCCTCCCGAATCAGCAGTGATCCAGATCTCAGAGCAGGGATAAACCCTCATCCCTGGGTTCTCCATGGGCTGCTGGGTGTTTGATCCGTGCTGTAGCTCCTTCTCTGTTGTGGAAATCCTTCCCTCATGTTTGTGTCAGCCCTAGGATGTAGCTCCAGTGGTGATTTCATCTCTTTTTTTTTAAACTTATGTTAAAAGAAAGTCACTGGATGGTGATATCTGCCCCTCCAGGAGCAGGGAGAGCTCAGGGATCTTCAGGGAAAACGCTCCAGAGAAGTTTAATCAGGGGAATTTGGCCAGGACATTCTGGCACAGAGCTTGGACAGTTCAAATAATTTATTAGAATATTTCCCCATCTGTTTGTCATTATTAAATACGAAGGACTGGTGTTGCACAATCGTACCTCTTTTGGATTTACGGCCAGGAGAAATCGATGGAGGTTTTTATTGAGTACCTTTTAACTCTCTGACTCAGTCACAGACAGCATTTTGAACTTCCCCTTGGTGAGGTTTTAAAGTGAAACGAAATGAAAGCAGCTCCCAGCACGTGCTGCTCTTTCAGGGTCAGCACTTTCTCCTTGGACAATTATCCTGCGCGGGAATACATCAAAGTGTTTGATTTCATTTTTGAGTCCTGGGATGCCACGGATGCTAAAAACTCCCCTCTCTGCAGATGCATCAGGAAGAGGATCTGGGCTCTTCTTTGGAAATGCAGTTCTTGGGAAGCTTTGCTGTGCTCTCTCTATTTACACATTTTTAGATAACTTCAAAAAAACAATTTATCTTTAATATCTGTGCTTATGTGGTCACTTGGAGTGGGACACTCACTTTATAAAGGGTTGATCTCTTAAATCCTTTTCTAGCCCAGCTGAGATTTTGGAATTAGATTATTTTTAGGGTCCCTTCCAGCCCAAATCATTGTGATCCTATAAAAGAAGATTATTTTTTTAATGCATAAAACCCAATCCCACTTAAAAACTGGCTGGGTTAGTAGTTATTTTACCAAATAACAGATAATTTTCAGTTTGGATTTGGCTCCCTTCTTGCATCCTCTTCCACCCAGGGGTGTTACTGGGGTGCCACCCGTGGCCTCAGGTGGTTGATAAATCACCAGGATAAGCGGTGCTGGTGTTCCAGCTGCCTTCCCACATGGTTCCAGTTAGGGAATTCCAGCCCCCAGCCTCCCTGACAAGCTCCCCATCAATGATTGAACGTTTGCATCAAAGCCTGGGCAGTGATTTCTGCCGAGAAATTGAATTCGTTCTTGGAGCAAGAGCTGCTGCCATCCACTTGAAACTGCAGGATTAAAGCAAGATATTTTCCCAGGTTTCGGGGTATGGATGAGTTTTTCTCTGGAGAATCCCTGAGCTTTACCTACTTTTTACAGTTTCACAATTCCAGGTTAGTTTTATGTTGCTGTACACTCTCAAAACTGATTTTTTTTTTTTTTTTTTTCTTGGATCCTTCTGTTCTGGGGCACATCCGATGATGATCTCGATGGTCCCTCCCACCCCAAAAGCAGTGCGGGATTTTCAGCCTGATTTAATAAGTGCAGAGTGAGGACTGAAATCATTCATCTGGTTCATTTTAGGCACTGAAGTCATTTGGATTCCTTACAGGGCGAACAAGTTTTGTGGTGCTGGGACATCTGCGAGGAGCTGTTTAATATCACTTGTCACTGCCCTGGCCGATTGCTGTTTTCATGTGGTCGATTCCAGCGGTTTCCAGCCAAATGTAAAAAGCCGCTCCTCCAAATGAGAAGCAAAAATCCTTAATTATACGGCGGGGAATGCGCTCACAAGTGGCCGTGATGTCACTGGCGTGGCAAAGCCACCACCCAGGCTGCCGGCGGGGAAATCTTGGGCTGAGCCTTTCCAGGGAGCTGCTGGGCTCTTCCAGCTGGCAGCAGCGCTCAGGGAATGGGAATTTTGGGGGGATTTTTGGGGGGAAATCGTGCTCCTTTGCTGCTCTTTTTACAGGGAAGGCTCCAGCGGGGCTGGAGGAGGGGATCTTTGGAGCTGCCCTAGGTGGGTTTTTGCTGGGTTATCCAACCTCCAGGAGCTGTGAAAATGAGGCTGGCGCAGATTCCCAGAGAAGCTGTGGCTGCCCCTGGATCCCTGGCAGTGTCCAAGGCCGGGTTGGACAGGGCTTGGAGCAGCCTGGGACAGTGAAAGGTGTCCCTGCCCCATGGAAAGGAGGTGGAATGAGCTGCCCCTTCCCACCCAAACCATCCCAGGATTCTCTGAACTTAGAATTCCCACTGCACTCTGTGTTATTTCATGAAATGATTGCTGCACTGGTTCTTTTGGGGGTTTTTGGTGGGTTTTTTTTTTTTTTTTTGGATCACCAGGTTGATTTTCTGCCTTGGCCCATAATCCAGGTGTCTGACCGTCAGCATTTCTGCTTCTGTGTGTTTTTGCTCCTCTCTGCACTGTGCAGGGAGAGAACAACTTCCTAACCCAGCTGATCTTTTGCCATTTGTCCCATAATCACCAAAAAGCCGCTGCTTCCTCCTCCTCCGTCCCCTCAGATCTCTTTAAAATCAGCTTCTGAAAGCAGCTCCTTTGATTTCCTGAGATCCACGTTTGGTCTCCTCCCTCCTGCTCCCCCTTCCTTTGTTCCTGGAGGTTCCTGGAGGTTCAAGCTGTGGGTGTTGGGGTCGCTTTGGTCACCTCTGAGCTCATGGTATTGCAAAAGGCCTGGATGAAAGCAGCCCTGGATCGCAGCAGATTTCCTGCCCCGACGCTTCCTTGGAGCTGGTTGAGTTCCGTGAGGGGTGGGGCCGAATGGAGACTCCTGTTTGCTTTTGTTGGGATGGAGGGGTGTCCTGAAGGACCTGGCAATACCCATTTCTTATTTACCTGTAGTCCTGAAAAATACCCTTGAGTGTGGACAGAGCAAATCCCTATTTTAGAATCAGGAAAGTTATATTTATAGATACCGGAGTGGTTTTGATTCTAGTTTAAATAGGATTGTTTGCTGTTGTTTGGTCAGTTTGGGGATTTATTTTTTTTTTTTTAAGGTTTTGGGTGTGAAAGATGGTGCAGGAATCCTGGGATCATTCAGGTTGGGAAAGACCTCCAATTCAGTCCTTACCTTATCCACAGAGCACAATTACAGTTTCAGGTGATGAGGTCCCATCCTCCCAGTTTGCTCTCCTCAATTTGCTGTTTCTTGCACCTTTTGGGCCCAAAGCTGCAACAGTGTCCTTGGTTCTGGGGCTGGAAAAGGATTGTTTTGTCTGACTGAGCTGTGAGGAGAACCTGCTAACGCTTTACATGAAGTTCAGAGTTATGTCCCAGTGCAGTGCCGAATCTGGAAAATCTGAAAGCTAAAACTTTCAGGGCGAACAGCTGCTGCCGGGTTCTGAAGCTGCCAGAGAAGAAGAAAGATTTAACACCCAGCAGAACACCTGTTTGGAGCAGTTAGCTCCTCGGGCGCATGGCAGGGGGCCTGGCCGGGAGGAGCAGATGGAATGAGCGTGGCAGGTCGTGCAAAAAGCTGGGAATCGCTGTGGGATGAGCGGGAACGCGCTGCCCTGTCCTGGTGCGGTGCTGAGGCCGTGCTGTGGGATTTCAGCTTTTCTATTTCTCCTGTGTTTGTAGCGGATTTGTAGCTACAATCACCTGCTGCTGGTGGTGTCGCTTGTCCTGGGCCTCTCCTGCCTGGCTGTTCCCGTTTCTCAGCCACGCTCTTCCCATTTAATTTATTCCACGGGCTGTGTGTCCCACGAGCTCTGCTTTTCTTCAGGTTGCACACCAGGAGGAATTTCCCCATGGAAAGGGTGGTGAGGCACTGATGGGGCTGCCCAGGGAGGTTTGGAGTGCCCATCCCTGGAGGTGTCCAAGGAATTCCTGGAGGTGGCACTCGGAGCAGGGCTGGGGACAAGGTGGGGATGGGCACAGCTGGGACTGGATGGTCCTGGGGGGCTTTTCCAACCTCAGGGATCCTGGGATTTTGTGATCTCACTTTAAAAAATGAACTTGGTGATCCTGGAGGTCTATCCCAACTTTTATGATCCTGGCCTTGAGTGATTTCCATGAGAAAAGGTGAAGTGGGCTGGGTGAGTGTCAGGGCTGGGGATCTCCTTCCTTGAGGCTCTGAGATTGCCGAGTTAATTGGAATTGTTTCAAAGCAGAGAGCTGGATCCTGGTCTCCCATAATTTGGGAAGATGTGGCCTGCAGTTAGATGGGAAGTGTTGGACTCGCTGACCTTGGAGGGCTTTTCCAGCTTACATCCTCCCGGGATTCTGCCCCTTTCTTTGTGGCCGGTCTCACCCCGGCTGTCTCTGAGTTAGGGGGAAATCCTGGGAATGCTCTGCCCTCTCTGGGCTCTGAGCCATTCCTGGGGCTTGTTCCCCTCACTCCCTGGGATTTGAGGCACAGGCCGTGTGAGGATTTTCAGGGATGGTCGAGATGCTGAGAATCCTGGAATGGTTTGGATTGGGAGGCTCCTTAATCCCACCCAGTTCCATCCCCAACACCTTCCACTGTCCCAGGCTGCTCCAAGCCCTGTCCAGCCTGGCCTTGGACACTTCTGGGATGGAGCAGCTGCAAATTCTCTGGCCAAGAGGATTTCAGGGAATGCTGTTTCCCATCTCCAGGGACATCTCACCCTCCCTGACCAGTGTCAGACCTTCTCCTCACCCTGAGGCCGAGCTGGAGAGCTCCTGGTGCCCCTGGAGTTCCTAGGAGCAGGGCTGAAACTTATTTTCCTTCCTTGAAGACAGAGTAATTAAATCCAGTATGTACAGATCCCTCAAATTGACAGCCGCCCACAGAGCTAAAAACAGGAAATCCATTAACTTCATTATTTAAAAAATAAAATAAAAATCCTCCCAACTGATTCCTCTGTCACTTAAAGTTCTGCATGGAAGGAGGGCTAATTTAACGCTGCATTAACTCCCTGTTATCACCCTCCTGTTACCTAAGTAGTTCCTAATGACTACCCTGGAGAGCACTTGGAAGCTTTTAAAAGTTTTTATGCTAAATTTTATTTTATTTTTTTTTTTTTTCCCCTCTCTGGGTAGTTTATACTTTAAGAACAAAAGTTCCTGCTAACGTTCTCCCAAATCTTCCAACGACAGCCAGAACTTTTCTGGTGGCTGCAGGAATGTGGAGTGTCCCCAGGCTGAGGTGACTTTGGCAAAGGAGAAACGGGAAATGTTTGGTGGTGGTGGTTGAAGATGGGTTTGGCTGTGGGAGGCTGGGCCAGATCTTGGGTTTGTGGTGTCCTGGTGTTGGGATGGAGGGCTGGGATTAGCAGCTCCGCCCAGGACGTTGTCCAGAGGGGATTCTGAGCTTCAGCAGAGAGTTTTGGCTCTCAGAGCCCCGTCTGTGAGAGGTGTCCCTTTGTTTTGGGGCCTGGGAGTGAGGGGCTCTGCTGAAGGAGAAGCAATAAATCACAGCCTCTCCTCGCTGTCTCCTCCTCACAGGTCTGATGGCCAATTTCTTCCTTTTTTATTCGTTTATCCTTTCTGTGCCTTGGCCCAGCTCTGCTTCTCAGAGCAGCACCTCAGAATTTGGCGGGGAGGTTTTTTTTGGGGGGTGACCTCAAAATGAATCATCCTTGTTGCTCTGCAGCAGTTCTGAGTCATAAAGTTGAAGCTTTCTGCTTTGTCTCGGTCAGAAAGGGAGCTTTGCTGTGCAAGTGCCCAGGCTTTGCTTTCCCACTGGCTGGAAAACCGGAATTCCTTCAGTATTAATCCTCACACGTGTCCTCTGTTGATGGAGGGGATTTGGGAGCTGCTCCTTCAGGTTATTGACAGGAGTTTGATGTTTACAGGTTGTGAGTGTTGGTCTCTCCATTAGGAGCCACCACAAATCCTGTCCAGTTAGAGGGAGACTGGGAAAACTCGACATCAGCTGGAGCATTTCTTGTCTTTGTGCCTCTGTTTGTTTCTACTGATACTGGGAAGCTGGGGAGTGGAGGGAGGGAGTCTGGGAGGGCTTTTGTCCTTCTGGAAAAGGGAAAATGGCTGGGAAAACCAGCTCGTTCCAACAGGTGGTAAGTGGGACCTGTGAGAGCCAAACCCAGCTGTAACTGGGGTGGTTCTGGTCTGAGTGGGACTGATGTTCCAGGCTGGAGATAAACGAGGTGTTTGTGGTGAGCTGGCAGGAGCAGGATTTGGGGCATTCCTGGGATTCTGACTGGTTTTTGACTGGATGTGCTGTCCAAGCAGCTCTTCTAGGGATGGAGCTTTACTTCTCTTTGAGGAGGTTGTTGAAGGATGGAAGGATCCACAGGGAACATCCAACAGTCCCACCCCAACAATCCCACCCCGGGAGCATTGTCCAAACCCTCCTGGAGCTCTGGCAGCCTCGGGGCCATGCCCTTTTCCCAATATCCCACCAACACCTCCCTGCCCCAGCTCCAACCACTGACCAGGGAGAAGAGGAGAAGGATTTGAAAGTCAGGGTTTGATGGTTTAGAATCAGCCCTTTAAACGTGGGCTGCAGCGGATCCAGCTGTGGGATTGATGTTCCCACGGAATGTCCCCGATGTGAGCTGGCCGTGCCCGAGGCTGGCGCTGGCCCCGGGGCCGTTCCCACTCTCCTGCACCTCCGTGGGCACAGCACTGGGAGCTTTGTCCCAAAAGGCTCCAGGATTTCCAGGTGTTTTGGCTGTCAGAGCCTCGGGATGGGAGCTGGAAGCCGTGGGTGCTCCGAGCCTGGAGGGGTTCAATCCCAAAGTGTCATTTGGGATTTGAAGTCACATTTTTATCACATTGAAAGGAGCGATCCAGACCCTGGAGCAGGGATAAATCCCGTGGTCCCCAGCACAGCTCAGATATTCCCAACAGGTGCTTTAAGGCTGGAGCTGAAACCAAACCACGCTGGGTTTCAGGGAGGTGGGCTCGGGAGCAGGTCTAATTCCAGGGAAAGTCAGTCTGGATTGGATCTCCCTCCCCGTGGCTGCTGGGCTGTCTGACACACAATATCCACAGGGAGACAGCTGCGCTGGGAGCTGGAAAATCTGGATCTGTTGGAGCAGCATTTGTCTGTGCTCTGCAAACGTGCCCCGTGTAAATTTGATGTGTGGGTGTTTCTGTGCAGAGGGGAACAACTGGCCGCTCTCACCTCATCCCGTGTTTTAGGAAGGGGGATTAATAAGGATTAATTACGTGAGCTCTTTCTAGCATAGCCAGGTATGAGGGTTGATTTTGGCCAGGTGATTTTTTTTTTTTTTTTTCCACTGAGTCAGAAAAACAGAAAATAAGAAAATTCACTATCTCTGGACCTAATTTTTTATCTTCTGGAGGCTTTCAGCCCTTCCCTCCCTCGCTGCTTTCTCCCTGATTGTCCGACAGGTTTGGGGTGAGGAGATTTGGGGAAAGGATTGTGCTGAGTGCTCTGCAGCCATGGCCAGGCTGTGGTAACTTGGGGTGGTGAATTTATTTATGGTAAATAATAATAAAAGTATTAATAATTATGGTAAATAATAAATTTAAAAACTGTACATCACCTGACCTCGAACTGCCAATACAAACCCTCCATTGCATGAGGGGTTTGAGCATTCAAAAGAGGTAAAACACTCGAAAACCCTGAAAGGAAATAGGGGAAAGCGAATTTAGGTTTGGGGTTTGCTTCTTCCCATCCGTCCTCCCCTTTGGCACATCCTCCCTGCTCCTCCTCCTCTTCCCCTGCCCCAGCAGAGACCTCTGGAAAATCCCAAACCCTGGATTTTGCTGCACCAAGTTCCGAGCGCGTCCCAAACTCTGGGAGCGCGTGTGGGGCGGGCGCAGCCGCCATTGGCCGTTGATTTTATTCTCATTTTTATTTTTTTTTTTTTCTCCCCGAAAAAAGAAAAAAAAAAAACCCAGCCCGTGGCTCCCTCTCCGGCTGCGCCAGAGATAACAATGAGGGGCTTTGTGCTGCCCTGCAGCTGCTGAAATTTGACGAGATCCAAGTGAGGAAAACAGGAGCAGGTGGGTCAACAACGTGACCCTTTCGTTCCCAGCAGTATCAGCGAGCCCCGGGATGTGGAGCCCGGGGACAAGGATGCGTTGGTTGGAGCTTGGAGGGTGGGAATTGTCTCCTGGAGAGAGCCCTGGTGGGGTTTGCTGCTGTTTATGGGATGGGTTTCACCCCCAGAACTGCAGGAGTGGGGGGATGTTACTGGGAGAGATTGTTGCTCCCTTCGTTCCCAGGTTGGTCGTTGGTTTTTTGGGATGCTCCGTGGCTTCCACGTGGATGCTCCTGAAGCTCCCAATGGCCGATATCTGCCTTCCCAGCCCACAGCCCCAAAGTGGGGCTGTCCCAAATGTGGCTGCTCCATCCCTGGCAGTGTCCCAGGCCGGGCTGGACGGGGCTTGGAGCAGCCTGGGATGCTGGAAGTGTCGCTGCCATGACAGGGGTGGCACTGGATGGGCTTTAGGATCCCTTCCAACCCAAACCATTCCATGATTCTATCCCAGTTTCTTCTCTGAGTCCCCCCGGGTCATGGAGACGACTCCTTCATGCCTGGGTTTTCTCCTGCCCTTCCAAATGTCAGGAGTGGGAATTGCTGCAGTCGGAGGAGGGTTTGGGATGTGTTTCCCAGAGAGTTCAGTGCACGGGGAGGACGTGGCCATGTTCACCTCCTGGCACTGCCACATCGGCAAAGGCATCCCACCGTGGGATCCTGGAATGGCTCGGGTTGGGAGGGACCTTAAATCATCACCTTCCTCACCTTCATCACCGCTCACGTGTGAGAGCAGCAAGAGGAGGGCGAAAACCAGCAGAGAAATCCTGGAGTCAGTGAGGAATCCTGGGGAAATCCTGGAGTTAAAGGGAAGGTCAGTGAGGAACCCTGGAGAAATCCTGGAGTTAAAGGGAAGGTCAGTGAGGAACCCTGGAGAAATCTGGAGTTTAAGGAGGGTCAGTGAGGAACCCTGGAGAAATCCTGGAGTTTAGGGAGGGTCAGTGAGGAACCCTGGGGAAATCCTGGAGTTAAAGGGAAGGTCAGTGAGGAACCCTGGAGAAATCCTGGAGTTTAAGGAGGGTCAGTGAGGAACCCTGGAGAAATCCTGGAGTTTAGGGAGGGTCAGTGAGGAACCCTGGAGAAATCCTGGCGTTTAGGGAGGGTCAGTGAGGAACCCTGGAGAAATCCTGGAGTTTAGGGAGGGTCAGTGAGGAACCCTGGAGAAATCCTGGTGTTTAGGGAGGGTCAGTGAGGACGCAGCTGCTCCTCAGGGCTGCCCTGCAGGTGGGGTGGCCTGGCTGATCCCTTCAGGTGTCACGGAGTGTTTGGACGGCCTTTGGAGGTGACAACACTCAAACCTCAGCAGGGACCTGGCTCCAGCCTCAGACCTGTCTGGGAATCCGAAGGATTTGGAGCCTGGGGCTTTCAGGGCAGATGTGAACAACTGCGTGTGAGTCAGCGGGGAGGAGCGGGAGGTTCTGCCGATGGATTTGGTAATCTTGGGCCTGGTATCGTCTTACAGCCCAGTGAGGGTGAGCTGCAGCCCAGCTCCCCCCTCATCCACCGAGCTGTGGAGTCACTTCTGGTGTTCAGCGTGTTCGTATCCTCAAATCTTCCCGACTGAGCTGGAATTTTCACAGAAACCACGGCACAGGAGCATCTGGGATAACCCCACCACCCCCAGTGGGGCAGGGGTGGTCACAGAGCTGCACCCAGCAGCGCTCTGTTTGCACGAGATGAAGCCCGAGAGAGGAGTGGGCTCGGGGGTCTTGGAGGTCTTCTCCAAGCTTAGCGTTTTTCTAGGAATGACAGATTATGGTCGGGATGAGTCCGTGCTGGATGGAGAAGAGTTTGGGGACACAGCTTTGGCCAGGAGAGGTCCAGGGTGGGGATGGATGGATGAGATAGATGGATGGATGAGGGTTGGAGAGATGGGATGGGTGAAGGTTGGATGGATGGATGATGGACGGATGGACAGACGCTGGGAAGAAGCACAGTGGGCGATGTATCCCAGAAAACTGATCCCACGTGGGCAAGCTGTGGTGACTCCGTCCCTCAGGAAAGGGGGTTGTGAACAAATCAGAGCTCCTCTGATTGATATATTTATTTATAATTTATTTATCTCTCCCAGCTCATCTGCCCCTAAACCCGGTTTTACAGGACCCTGTGAGGAGCCCCGAGGCAGGAGCCCAGCCCCACGTACCACACCTGCCCTCAGCAGGGAGCATCCAGAGCCGGGCAGGATTTACCCCAAACTGGGGGCTTTTGGGGGCTCAGACTCCTGCCCCGGCCCGTGAGCGGAGTTTATCCTCGGCCACACTTGTGGTTAAACCCGGCTTGGGGCCGGCTTATCTGCGGAGCAGCCGGAGATGCCGGAGCCCTGTCCCGGCAGCTGGCAGCGCTGTTTACTCCGTGCCGGCCGGTGCCAGCATTCCAAAGCCATCCCTTTGGGATAAAAGCACAGGTGCAAGGCTGAGCTGGTGGGCCAGGGAAAGCTTGGATCCCCCTGGAGCCGCGGGATGTGCGGGAATTGTCCCGCAGGGTCGCAGCATCCTCCCGCGGCCCTCTCCCGGGGATCGGGGTTGGAAATGAAGCGGGAGTGCTGCGGGTGTGCCCGGCGGGATGGATGCGCTGGGATGCGGGAGTTGGGATCAGGGTGCTGATTACCATATGAAAACGGGGATAACAGTGGGATTCTTGTGCCGGCAGCAGGAATGAGGGAGATCTACGACCCTCTTGGTGCCAGTCGGCCCCGGAGCCGCGTTCAGGCACAATTAACCTTTCACTTTTGGGATGAGCCGCTGCTTTCCTGCTGCAGCTGCTTTTGGGACAATATTCCTTACTTCTCCTCGCAGGAACGTTAATTTGGGCATCTGGGGTGGTGGGTGGTGGGGGGCTGTGCTGGGAACCAAAGGATGTGTGGAGGGAGGAGGGGGAGTTTTTTAGTGGCTTTGATGTGTAATAATTAATTTAAATTAAATAATCCGAGTTTTGATTTAAGGGGTTTTTGCACATCAAGATTAAAAAAAAAATAAAATATATATATATATATAGAAAAGGAGGTTTCACGACTGGTATTGGAAATATTTTAAAGCAAAATCGAAGTGTGTTTTCTTGTGTGACAGCATCAAATCGGGCTGGAAAAATCTTGGGGTGGGGGATCTGGGGGCTCAGGCTGAAGCTGGAAGTGATGGATGGCTTTGGGATTTTTCCCCGCCTGTTTGGGCTGGGTAAAGGGAATTGTTAAGGATCAAGCTGGTGAAGTGCCTGGAGAAACCTTGGGAAGGAGCAGGATCCATGGGCTCTGCCTGGTTTAATTTATGTTGCTGAGAGTATCAGCGCCTTAGCTTGGCTCCACCAAGGAATTTTCAGGAATTCTCGTCACTAATATGAGGAAATTTTTTTTTTTATTTTATTTTTTTTTATTATTACTATTTTTTCATGGTTTCAGAGTACAATTCTATCACACAGAAATATTTGAGAATTGGAATAATCCGGAGGTGGGACAAAGCCGGAGCAGTTTTGTTTTGGCAGGGATGAATTGGTGCTTCCAGACGTGGTGGGGGTTGGACTTCACCTGTCACAACAGAGCTGTGTGTTCTGCCTCTCCTGGAATTACCATGCCAATGTTTTGAGGCTGGGATGGAGGAGAAAATGCAAAATGCAGATTTGCATGGATTAGGAGGAGTCTGTCTGCTCCAGAGGATCCAGGGAATGGATTCACGGTGGGATCCCAAGGCCCTGCTTTGAGCTCAGTCCAGGGCAATTTGGTTAAATCCAGGGATGTGTAAAATCCAGTAATTGGTAAAAGTGGCCTGATGAACCATTTTGGTACCATTTTGAGGGGGTTTTTTTAATTTTTTTTTTTTTTTTTTTTTTTTTTTTTTTTTTTTTTTTTTTTTTCCTGGTGATTAAAATTCCAAGTTTCTCATTGCACCGAATGTCGATTCAGGATCTTAATCTCTATTTTTTTGAAGCTAAAACTGCCCCGTTTTGGCACAAATCCAGCCCACTCCATGGCACTGCTGGATCCATCCGTGACTGGAGGATCAGTGGTGCTGCTCGATTGTCCCGTGCCACTTCCCTGGGCACTTAAATCTCTTTTTTTTTTTTCTGCTTCATAAGAAGTTATTAATTTTTGTAAAATCCCCCCTTTTGTGCAGTTTGTGCTTGGAGAAGAATAACACAACCCCAAAGCTTCAAACCCCTCAATCCCCCCTTGTGGGATGTCTGATTTCCCCCAAATTAACCTTAAAAAGCATTCAAGGTGTTGTGTTTTTTTTTAATCCTCCTATTTAAATTTAATTCTGGGATAACTTCCAGCGCTCACACCGTACTTATTTCCTTCTTCACTTCTTGTTGGCCCTGCAGGATGGGAATCACAGCTCCTGGAGACGGGATTCCTGGGAATATTCCTGTGCCCTCTCTGGACCCTGTCCCGCCTGCCCCGGCGCTCTCCTCCTTCCAGAATTGTCATCTGGAGCTTCCGCTGGCTGATTTTCAGGATCATGCTGGGAGCGGTGAGTGGGAGTTCACCTTTGGCTTCCCTGGAGGTGGCAGCAGCAGGAATGTCCCATCCCAGCTGGGAACCGTCCCAACCCAGCGCCGTTGGTTTGGGATTTTCCCCGGTTCTGCTCTGCTCCTCGGGATCCTCCAGCTGGCTCCCGGCGTGGTTTTGAGGAGGAGAAGCGGGAGGGGATGGTCTCTGTGGCTGTGTTGGTGCTGCACCGAGTGGCTCTTCCAAGGGAATGAGAGGGAAGTTGGGCGCCGTGGCTTTTCCACACGGCTCTTGGGACGCGGTGGGCGATTCCCAGCTTTCCCCGGATTTCTCCTGCTTAGTTTGTGCTTTGCTGAGCTGCGGCTCTCTGCTCCGTGGTTCCAAACAGAGCAATTGCTGCAGAACAGTCCCGCTGCCGGAGGGAATTCCCGAGCAGTTTGTAAGGGAGCTTACAAAAATCCATTAGGATTTGTTAGGGAGTTTACAAATCCATCAGGAGCTGACACATCCCTGCTAAAATCTGGGTGTGGCAGGGGCATTCCCCCATCAGCTCCATCTGCTTGGAAGTTCCAGAACATCCCAAAACTTGAAAGCTGAGGATCCTCACTGTAGGAGGAGTGGTTGGGTTTTCTGGAATTTTGCCTTGGGATTTTTTCAGGGATCTCGGGGTGAAGGTTTTACTTGGGGCGTTTTTCACCAAACGGCAGCCGAGGTGCTCCGTCCCTGAGGGGTGCAGGCTGGATCCCGGGATCTCAGTGCTCCTTTGGATTCAGGGAATGCCTGGACATGGCACTCAGGGCTCTGCTCTGGTTGGCAGCGTGGGGATTGGTCACGGGATGATGATCTTGGAGGTCTTTTCCAGCCTCAGCAATCCCGGGATTCTGCGGTTCTCAGCTGTGATGCGGATTTTGAGTGAACCGACACCGAGCGTAGCAAAACATCCCTAATTCCCTTAAAAACAGATCTAATCACCAATTTCCATTCCTGCTTTCCTTCTAAACTGGGACCTGCCTGAGCTTCTTTTCCCGCCGATGCATCTCATATATTCTGAGTTATGGGACAGGCTGGATGTGAAGGAAAACTGCGCTTCCCAAACATCTCTGTTCCCGTTATCTCTGCGCTGCTCCAGGAGAGCAATAACTCCTGATGGTTTTTTGGGAAGAGACGCGTCCCCATGTGCCTGGGACGCTGATATATCGCTAACAGGCACAGGAGAGGGAAACATGGAAAGGTCATTAAACGGGGACCCCCAGAAGCAAGTGATTGATGGGATCTTTAATGCTTTGGGGCCCGAACTCGTGTAGGATTTCTGCTGGCAGGCAGCGGGAAGGGGAAGGATCCTCCTGGAATCCAGGTGCACCTGCTCCCAGTGCATCTTTGGTTTCCTCCTGGGCTGGCCAGGAGCTGAGCACGTACCCCGGTGTGTCTGAAGGAGTTTTTCCCAGCGGTGGGATCGGCTGTGGTTGTGCTTCCTGCAGCTTTCCCGGGATTCCTCGGGCTGGTTGGGGTGAGGCTTTGCTTGGGAAATCCTCCAAGCGAGCAGCATTCCCTGGGGGCAGCTGGGCTTTCCTCACCTCCTGCTGGGTGTCAGGGGAGCGTTTTGGAAATGTTCCTTGGGTGGGCGAGGTGCTGTCTCCTCTCCGGGTTCTCATCCCAGCGCTCCGCTCTTTTCCGTGGTCGCTGCCCGCACCACGGGGCTGATTTCACTTCCCAGCCCCTTTTCCCTCCACTCAGGATCTCGTATTTGGGATCTTTTCCCACGTGGAGCTCTGACAGCCAGGGGCTTCGTTCTGAGCAAACCCAGTGTGGTTTGGAGGAGGATGTTGGAGGAAAGGTTGGAACGAGATGATCTCCGAGGTCTCTTCCAACACAAACCCTCGCATGATTAGGGAGTTTTGCTGTTTCCTGCCTAAACCTCCTCCAAAAAATCACGTCCAGGCCTTGTCTTACTGTGCACAGGAGCTGGCTGGGCTCGTTTAGGGGTGACCCAGCACGGGAGCAGCGGGATAATTCCGGCTGTGGTGGGAGGCTCGGGAGGAGCTCAGGCAGGCTCTGCTGCCGGGGTTTGATTGGCAGCCAGCGCTGGGCTGAGCTCAAATATTGCTGCCTTTTTTAAAAGGCGTAATTACGTGATCCAATCTATATGTTTGATGTTCCTAATCATCCATTAGAGCGGGATGTAAAGAGGGATGCTTCCCAGGAATAGCGGCTCTGCGTGTGAGCCGGCAGTGAGCGATGCAAACGTTTGCAGGGCTGCTTCTCCTCAGAAGAGCTGGGAGGCTTTGATGGCTTCATCCTTCTGTTTGTGACTCCCTGTCACTCGGATTTCTCCAGGCTTGGAGGATGCAGAGTCGGGGTTTGTGATGCCATCAGAGCCACCAGGTGTGTGCTGAGATTTTCTGCCGCTCCTCGGGTGAGGGGGTGAGAGGGAACAGCCTCCACCTGCGCCAGGAGGGTCAGATTAAACATCAGAATTGATTGTTTTTCCCTGAAGGAACACTTAGATTAAACATCAGAATTGATTGTTTTTTCCCCTGAAGGAATGGTCAGATTAAACATCAGAATTGATTGTTTTTCCCTGAAGGAACGCTCAGATTAAATATCAGAATTGGTTTTTTTCTGTGAAGGAACACTCAGATTAAGCACCAGAATTGTTTCTTGATTTTCCCTGAAGGAATGCTCAGATTAAGCACCAGAATTGTATTTTTCCCTGAAGGAACGCTCAGATTAAGCACCAGAATTGTTTCTTGATTTTCCCTGAAGGAATGCTCAGATTAAGCACCAGAATTGTATTTTTCCCTGAAGGAACGCTCAGATTAAGCACCAGAATTGTATTTTTCCCTGAAGGAACGCTCAGATTAAGCACCAGAATTGTATTTTTCCCTGAAGGAACGCTCAGATTAAGCACCAGAATTGTATTTTTCCCTGAAGGAACGCTCAGATTAAGCACCAGAATTGTATTTTTCCCTGAAGGAACGCTCAGATTAAGCACCAGAATTGTATTTTTCCCTGAAGGAACGCTCAGATTAAGCACCAGAATTGTATTTTTCCCTGAGGGAATGCTCAGATTAAGCACCAGAATTGTTATTTTCCCTGAAGGAACGCTCAGATTAAACACCAGAATTGTATTTTTCCCTGAGGGAACGCTCAGCACTGGGATGAGTTGTCCTTGAGGCGATGGAGTCACCCTGGCAGTGTTTGAGGTGTGGCACTTGGGGATGTGGTTTAGGGGTGCTGGTTGCGCCGGATGGCCCTGGGGGTCTCTTCCAATCCGGATAATTCCGTGATTCCGTGTTGGCCAAGCCATGGGGACTTCCCAGGAGGAGCAGCCCCGCTGCCAGCAGGACGCTTGGTGTGGTGGCACTGAGGATTTTGTCACCTGCAGCTGCCCAGGGGCTCTGCTGTGCTCTCCAAGCCTTTTCCCCCTCTCCAGTGAACACAGATGTTCGATCCAGAAGGCAGAGTTGGTTTTCCAGCTGTTCCCTCTGGAATGGTGCTGGATGGGTTTGGGGTGGTGTCAGCCCCTCGCTGGGGGTCCTGAGGGGGCTCCTTTTCCCAAAGTGCAGAGTTTAATAACCCCTGATTCCCAAAAAAAAGGGATTGGTTGGAGCTGTGCTTCCCACCTCCCTGGATCTTGAGGATTCCCAAAGCTCAGTCTCATTGGTGCCAGCTCTGCCAGGAGCTTTTGGGGGAGCTTCTGATAGAAGGAGCCCCCATCCCGTGCTTCCAAGGCTCTTCCCTCCCAGCTGGAAGAGTTTCTGCTTCATTTTTGGGTTGTTTTGGGGTTTTTTTTGGGCAGCAGCCTTGCCCTGGAGCTCTCCATCAAATACAATTTGTTCAGCAAACCTCAGTCCTGGGCTTTTCCTGCCAGGCCTGGGAGCAGGTGACAGCTTGATGGAGTCCATACATTCTGGGGAATTCCCTGCTGCTGGTGAGCCCCAGGTGCTGGGGGAGCCCAAATTCCTGCCCAGGAATTGCCAGCAGCATCCTGGGGAAAGCCTGGAGCAGCTCCTTGTGCCCTGAAGGTGCCCGGGGATTGTTAAAAGTGAAACCCAAAGCAGAGTTTCTGTTTCTTCATCAGTGCAGGGGCTGAGGGGAGCTGTGGGAGCTCAGGAATGTGAGGATTTGGTGCTCAGCAGTGCTGGGCACACCTGGGAGCTGCAGGAGCACAGGGAACGGGATGGGAGCAGGGAATGGCATCCCGGGGGGTTTGGGAAGGGTCCTGGAGCAGCAGGTTCGTCCTCCAGCCCTGCAGCAGGTGAGGGAGGCAGTGCTGGGGGGTTTCTCCTGCTGTCTGTGCCCTGGGCTTTTCCTGGATTGCAGGATCAACATTCCCTGACTGATCCTTGGGAATCCTGGGGTGCTTGGTTGGCATCTGTCACCGAGACACACAAAGCAGTCACACGCACACAAGAGATTTTCACAAGGCAGAGGTTCTTCCGATCCCAGCTTACTGCTGAGAGAGCAGAGAGAGGAGGAAGAGAACCCCTTTGTTTATTTTTACTTTTTATACATCTGTGGGTCTGGCCAAAGATTGGCTTTTTGGGGTTTCCACCCCTCAGCCTCAGTGGCCAGACCAACTGTCAGTTACAATTGTTTTCAGGTTAGAAATATGCAAACAAAGGACAGAGAATGAAAAACAAAGGATTTGTTTATGTTACATCTGTGGGAAAGGTAGAAAACTGCTCTAATATTGTACAGGAACTAAAAGATCTGACTCCATTTATGAATTCAAAAGGCTAATAAAGAAACTCAGAAAAAACAGGGTAACAGGCGTCCATCAGCATTTCCCGGGATCTCTCAGCACCTTCTGGGATGTGTCCGTTATCCAAAGGGCTCCTGGCTCACGTGTGCCCACTTTGTGGTGTCCTGTACAAGGAATATTATCCTGGGATGGTCTGGCTTGGAAAGGATCTTCGAACTCATCCAGGGCTGATCCAGCCTGGCCTTGGACGCTCCCAGGAATGGGGCAGCCGCAGCTTCTCTGGGAAACAGGGAATAATTATCCCTGCTGGGGATGCGCAGAGGAGGTGGGGCAGCTTTGAGCACCCGGGGGTGCAACAGCCCGTTGGAAAACTGGGAATAAACCGGGAATGAAGGTGCCTCGCAAAGGATCCCGGACATATGGAATGAGTTACCAGGGAAGGTGGCGGGAGCAGCGAGAGTGACTCTGAGACATCTTGATTAGTTTCTGCAGGAAGGGATTGAAGAGCGGAGTGAAAAACCCAGGGAAAGGGGATTTAAAGCACATTACCACTTTAATTTAAAAGTGCCCAAAGCAAGGAAATTCGGGTTTAAAGCTGCCAATCTCTGCCTGGCTGCTGCAGGTGTTGGGGCTGGGAGGACTCCGGGGTCTGTGTCCAGACGGGTCTCAGGGCCGTGAGCCCAATCCCAAACTTCGGGTTTGTCCCGGGAATGAGATCCTTTAATAGCTGTGATCTGTAATAATTTTATTCTTTATATCAGAAATGTATTTTTCTTTGATAATCTGCCCTGTGTGCAGTGCCCTCGACAGTTTCTCTGCGTGGTGATGCCGTTAGAACTTGCAGGATCCGGGATGGGTTCCCTCGGGAAGGGTTTTCTTCCCCTTGTTATCTTCCCAGTTTGGAGAGCCCTTCCCAGGAGCTGCTCCCTCTGCTCCTCCTCACATCATACACCAGGTCCTGAGGAGGAATTTAGGGGGAGTTTTGGGAATTTAGGGAAACCCAAGAGCATCTTCTGTACTTGGGATTTGTGACTTGGCCGTGCCTCCCTTTGCTTCGCTCCCTGTAAACAAAATTTCTCTCTCTTTTTTTTTTTTTTTTTAAATTCTATTTTTTAATTTTGTTTTCCTCCACTTCCCAGATTTCCCTTTCTGTCAAAGTGGCCCCCCTCTTCCCAAATCCAGGCTCAGCTGCTCTGAGCTGTTCAGGAGCATCCTCGGAAGTGGCTGCAGAACACAGGAGTTGGGAGCAGTTTTTGGCAGGCAGAGAGTTAGAAAATCATTTCAACCCTTTGCTGTTTCAAATCTGCGCAAGAGATATCTTCCCCTTTTGCAGGGGGGATAAAAAATCATTTAAAGCGACAGTTTTTTGGGAAAAAAGTAGCGCAGAAAGAATTATAATAATCAGTTTCTTTCCCCTTAAATTATCACGATTTTTTCCTGTGGGTTTGTTCGTCTTTTCTCCGGGATGTGTTTTCACAGAAAAAGCATCGATTCCTTCCAGATTATTTGTACATCACTTGATATTTAATATGCTTTTAAACGGTTTTGAATTGTTTTCTTCGCTGTTAAAAAAAAAAAACCAAACCAAACCTCTTTTAACCCACTGCAGCAAATCCTTTCAGAACCTTGTGGTTGATGTGAAACTCTTGGTGTTCTTGTTTTGTTTTTCTTTTTTGCTTGGAGCCTGTTAAAAGTGTCAGGACGTGGGTGGCATTTGAAAGGTTACTGGAAAGGGTGGGGCTGTGATTAGCTAAGAAGGGAGATGAACTTTCTGGCAAAAAAAAAAAAAAAAAATTAAGGAAGACTTTGAAGCAAACAGAATCTGGATGCCTGCAGTAAAACGGGATCAAATAAAAGCTGGAATTGGGGCGATCCCGAAATGCGAAAAGCCGGGGGGGAGAGCGGCAGCGGAACGCGGCGGATGTAGATGTCAGCTCGGTGACAGGCGTGCCCCGATCCTGGGCATTATGGCCCTGAAACGGAGAATAATTATTCTAATTTGTTTTATTACATTAGCGTGGGTAGGAGGGAAGAAAGGGAGCTTTCTTCGCCGCCTTTCTCATTTATTCCTCGGCGAGCGCGGCGGGGCCGGCTCCCGGCTCCCGCGCCGGGCCTTCATGGGAATTTTTGGAAAATGATGTCTGCAATGTTCTGACCTTTGCCGTCCCAGCTGCAGCCTCCTCCTCTCTGCAGGGATCCCACACTTGACTCCTTAGCAACCTCCTTTGTGCCTCTGATCTCGCTCCATTCGTCTGGTAATAGCCCTTGGCAGCGGGACTTGTTGTTCCTTGGTGGCTGGAAAAGGCAGGAGCCGCCGATGCCAAGGATTTTGCAGAATCCCTTTCACCCAGTGCTGCCTCCAGAGCAGCCCCCATCCCCCCCGCCGCCCCCAGATGCTGCTGGTGGCTTCTCAAAGGGGCTTTTTTGGGGGGTGCTGGAGGGAGGGGAGCAAATGGAAGGAAGCAAAGGCAACGGCGGGAATTGCGCGGGGCTGCGGCGGCGGCGGCTCCGGTTTGGCGCCGTGCTGGATGTCCAGGTTCACCCGAGCTCCCGAGATCCGTCCCGGGGTCACCCCGGAGCCCCTCTGTGCAGGAGGGACCGGGCAGGTGGGGTTTGCTCGCCTGGATGGCGGCGGGATGCTGGAATTGGGAAGGATCCTGGCGGCAGGGACGCCTCCAGCTCTCCCGGGTGACTCCAAGCTCCGCTCGTGAGCGTGTGGAAGCGCCAGGCTCGGAGCTGGACAGGGCTGGGAGGGCAGAGCCAGCCGGGGAATTGGGAGTTCCATGGAATGCTTTGGGTGGAACAGACCTCAGGGCCCATCCAGTGCCGCCCCAGGGACGCCTCCCACCATCCCAGATTGCTCCAAGCCCCATCCAGCCTGGCCTCAAACCCTTCCAGGGACGGAGCATCCCGGCATTCCTCCCTTTCCATGGAAGAGGCAGCAGGAATCTGAAGGCAGTGAGGTTGGTGGGGACGTCAGGGGCAGCTCTGGTCCACGTTTTTGGTTTGCTGCTGTCACAGCTGTGGCAGGAGCTGTGTCACCTGCTGCTCCCTGTGGGATATTCCCTGAAGAACAGAAAACCCGGGATCCAGCTCATCCTTCCTGCCCCTCGGTCCATCAGCAGGGAGGGACATGTGGAGGGTCTGGAGTCCTGGGGCTCCGAGGGGATTTTAGACCCTCAGCTGAAGTCGGTCTCGTTGGATTCCTGGGATTTGGGTTCTCCGGGAGCCTCTTCTAGCCCTACCCTATAATCCTTAAATGATTTTTATTTTTAGATTTCACCTTGGGAAGCTCCTTCCTCTCCCACAGGCTGGGGTCTAAATTTGTCTCAGAATGCCCTGGTGAGGGTTTGGCTTTCACAGAGATGGCGAAATCACTTTTCCTGTGGGCAGCAGAGGTGGGAAGTGCACGGAGCTGGGATTTGCTCTGGAAGCATTCCTTTATTTATAGCAGGAGCAAAATGAGAATCCAGATTTTAGCTGGGAATTTTGGGAGGGTTTTCTGCCCATCTTTTATACACCAAAGGCACAGAAAGGGCTTTAAATTGACTCTAAATTTATAACGTGGGTGCCCCATTCCCCACCCTTCCCTCTGGAGCCGGGATCAATAGGGAATTTTGCAGACATAGCTTGAGTCACCAGGCTTTTGCTCAGCTTCCCGTGCTATTGGCCTGTCTGTACCATTTTTTTTTTTTTTTTCGGAATTAATTTTGGGCTGAAAAAGTCTCAAAGAAGCGCTTTGTTCCTCCTTGACACTCACTCCAGGGAAAAAAGAGGGAAAAAAAAGAAAAAAAAGAGGAGAAAAAAGGAAAAAAAAAAAACCCCAAACCCGTGGAAAATCTGACATCTGCATTGTGGAGAAAAATCAATAGATAGGGAGGAATATAATTATCCCCCACTCCTGAAGGAATTTTTCAGATATTTTTTGGAACAGTGACTCATATGGGCTTAGGGCTTGAATGACATTTTAATTATTCTGGCTTTTTTTTTTAATTTTTTTTTTTCTCCTCTTTGAATCACCCAAGTTGAGTCTGGAAGGGGCAGAGCTGGGCACGGCCGCCGCGGGGAGATGAAAGGGCAGGAGCTGGAGCTGAGCGCTTCCCTCCCTTCAGGTGGGGCTGGATCCCCCCTGGATCCCTGAGGGATCCCCCTGATCCCGTTTGTTGGCGTCCTGTAAATGAGGGAACGCATCCTCTGCTCTGGGAATGTTTTATTCCCTAATTCCGGGAGACGCTGCGGGGGAATTTTGTTATTTGTCGTTGAAGTAAATCTAGGGAAAAAAAAAAAATCCTAAATGTCATTTTCCTCGCCCTGTGAGAAACGCTGCTGGGTTGAATTCCCTTTCATTTGGGGAGCCTGGAGTTCGGAGTTTTCCAAACCCGAGCAGGTGCTGCATCTCCATCCTGCCCCTCGGCCGTGCCCCGGAGGGAGCAGACCTGGCAGGGGAAGGGGGAATTGAGCCCATATTTCATCCTGGACCTTAATTCAATCCAGGGCCAACATTTTCTACTGCTCCCGCTGTAAATTCCTGTGACAAGGACCTCGAGTTCCCCCTTCCCAGGCCAGGGGCGCTCATTATCCCGAGGAACCGGCGCGCCCGACCCCGCTGTCCCCGCAGCCACCGGCCCGGCGCTGGGAATTTAATCACCCGGATTCAGAGCGAGGCCACGGAGGTGAAAGGGCCTCTGCTGGTTCACGTGGCCACCTGGTTGCTCGCCTCGAGCTCAGATTTAATTTGTATTCCCGAAAAACTTCCCGATTTCCGGGAGTCCCCCGGACGCGCGGAGCTGCCGTGGGGTGCTCGGAGATCTTTTCCAGGCTCAGCAGTCCCAGGGTTTCTGGGATTCCTCCTTCTCCTTTTCTGCCTTAGAGCACAGAGATGTTCTGTGCACGTTTTGCTCTCATTTCCTGGTCCAAATCCTTGGGAAAACTGGAAAACTCAGGTGGCAGTGTGGGAGTGAAGCGGCCTCGAAGCCGGCTCGGGGTGAAGCCGACTTGAAACCCCCTAATGATGAGAGTGGGAGTTTTTTATGCTGCGAAATGTTTTTAAAAAGATTTAAAATCTTTGTTGTGAAGACTTTCCTGTCTGAAAGCTTTCTAGTAAACAAAAAGGGATGAACTGCCTGAGTGAGTCATTGCAGGGAAAACCGGGATTTGGGGAGCGCTGCTTTCCCGCACCACCACCCCGATCCATGTTTTAATTGGAGTTTTAATTATCCCTGCTGAATAACAGAGCTTGATAACAGCCCGGGGAAGGGAGGAGGGAAGGTCATCAAGATAACTGTCCTGTTTTAATATTCCAGCATTCCTCCAGAGCTTCCTCAGCGTGTCCTGGCCCTGCCAGCGCTGGAGCTGCAGCACATCCTGGGAGATGCTATCGCCGGATCCTGTAATTTTAGAAAAGCTGGGAGGGCGGCTCAGAGGGGAGGATGGAGTGGCTGTTGACAGGGAGGGTGTCTTGTCCCTGCTCTCCTGGGTAAATCCCTGGAGATAAAACTGCTTTGCCGTCCCAGAAGTCCTGGGTGAGGTCACCTTGCGTCCCTTCTTCTGCCAGGCCGGTGTTCATAAACTCTGTGCTCTCATCTGTCAGACAGACAGACAGACAGCCAGCCCCGGGAACTGGATATTCCTGGGTATTGCCGAGGTGTGGGCGTTTTTGGAGGGCCTTTGATTGGAATTTTGAATTTCTTTTGAGCTCCGAACGTGTTAAACTTTATTTAAAGCTGCAGGTGAAGATTTGTTTCGGTGTGAGCAGGGAGGTCGGAGCAGGGGAGCCACTGTGGTCTCTTCCAACCTGTTCCAGTCCTGGGAATTCAGACGGAATCCATAAACGCTGGGGTCTCCTCCTCTGAGCTCAGATTTTAGCAGTGCTCCCTTCCCTGCTGCGAATGTCAGGAAGCCTCAGGATGCTCCCCTTGGAGCCGCCACGGGACCTTCCCGAAACTCCCAGAAACTCCCAGGGTTTTTCTCCTGGGGAAGGCAGGACCATGACGATCAGGGCAATGTCAGAGGCAGGCAAATACCCCCTAATTGTATGCAGATGACAGAGCCGCTCCAACCTTTTGACTAGCGAAGCTTTCCTCAATTTGGGATATTGTGATCCTAATCAGGGACCTCTCCCGGACATCAAAGCCGGCCTTGATTGCTCGGCTTCCTGCTCCAGCCCATCCCTGCCCAGGTGTCTTTCCTGCTCTGGCCGACTGATTCCTTTCTGCTCTTCATCTCCGAGGCAAAGAAATTCAATCCCGGCATTGCTGCCAGCCCCGGAGTGGACGCAGTGATTTGGAAATGTCCCCTGTCGTTGTTGTGAATTCCCGGGGCAGGCGATACCTGCTGCTCCAGCCTCTGACCTGAGGTGGGGCAGAGCTGTCAGCGCTGCGGCCACCTGTGTTTGGGGCTGGCAGCTTCCTTCCCCTGCCCCTCTTTTCTTTCTCTAATTATTTTAATTGCATCTCTCCGTGTCCAGATCCGTGTCCCCATCCCCTGCTCCATGTCCCCATCCCCTGCTCCGTGTCCCCACCTGCCTCCGTGTCCCCATCCCTGCTCCATGTCCCCATCCCAGCTCCGTGTCCCCATCCCAGCTCCGTGTCCCCATCCCAGCTCCGTGTCCCTATCCCAGCTCCGTGTCCCCATCCCAGCTCCGTGTCCCCATCCCAGCTCCGTGTCCCCATCCCTGCTCCGTGTCCCCATCCCAGCTCCGTGTCCCCATCCCTGCTCCGTGTCCCCATCCCAGCTCCGTGTCCTCATCCCAGCTCCGTGTCCCCATCCCAGCTCCGTGTCCCCATCCCAGCTCCGTGTCCCTATCCCAGCTCCGTGTCCCTATCCCAGCTCCGTGTCCCCATCCCAGCTCCGTGTCCCCATCCCAGCTCCGTGTCCCTATCCCAGCTCCGTGTCCCCATCCCAGCTCCATGTCCCCATTCCTGCTCCATGTCCCCATTCCTGCTCCGTGTCCCCATCCCAGCTCCATGTCCCCATCCCAGCTCCATGTCCCCATCCCGGCTCCATGTCCCCATCCCGGCTCCGTGTCCCCATCCCTGCTCCATGTCCCCACCCCAGCTCCGTGTCCCCATCCCAGCTCCATGTCCCCATTCCTGCTCCGTGTCCCCACCCCAGCTCCGTGTCCCCATCCCAGCTCCATGTCCCCATTCCTGCTCCGTGTCCCCATCCCAGCTCCATGTCCCCATCCCCTGCTCCGTGTCCCCACCCCAGCTCTGTGTCCCCATCCCAGCTCCCTGTCCCCATCCCCAGCTCCGTGTCCCCATCCCAGCTCCATGTCCCCATTCCTGCTCCGTGTCCCCATCCCAGCTCCGTGTCCCCATCCCAGCTCCGTGTCCCCATCCCAGCTCCGTGTCCCTATCCCAGCTCCGTGTCCCCATCCCCAGCTCCGTGTCCCCATCCCAGCTCCGTGTCCCCATCCCAGCTCCATGTCCCCATTCCTGCTCCGTGTCCCCATCCCGGCTCCGTGTCCCCATCCCAGCTCCATGTCCCCATTCCTGCTCCGTGGCACTGTTCCCTTTTCCCCAGGCAGCAGAGGTGGGACCAGTTGGGTTTTGGGTGTTAAAATCCCGAATCTTGCTGGGTTTTGTCTGTTATCCCAGGGACAGAGCCTGTTTTTTTTTCCCTGTCGCTGCTTCCCAGGGATGCTGGAAGCGGTGCCTGGAGCCCTGGGCTGCTCAGGCCTGAGCAAAGGCTCAGGTGTGGCTGGGGTTTCTTCCTGGAAGGGGAATTTGGCATGTTCCACAAGGATTTCTGTCAGATTTTCAGTAACCAGGCGATGGAATGAGTCAGATCCATTATGTTCCCTTGGGAACAGCAACTGGACCCGAGCTCTGGGTGTGCCATGGGTCTCGTTCAGCCTCTGCAGTTTAACCACAGAACTTGGCACCTCGAGACACAAAACAAAGTCAAATAAAATATTTCTGACCGTATTTTTTCCCTTTTCCCCCCAGGGGCTGATTAAAATCCGAGGAGATCGCTGCTGGAGGGAGTTGACTTGCATGGATTATCACTACGAGGTGAGTGTTGTGCGCACCACATTTCTCTCCTCTGCTTTTCTTTTGGGAACCAATTTCCCCCAGCCTTTCCTCTCCTGCCAGGCTGCTCTCCACGTTTTCCCTCTTTATCCCAGCCTCTGGCAGTCAGGCCATGTCCACGTGCCAGCTGGGTGATGCTGTTTTTCCCCAACCACAGTCCTAAAACATGGATTTCTCTCCTTTGCTCCCCTCCCCACCGTGGATCTGGGAGCAAACCTGAGCCTCACTGAGAACTTCCACCGTAAATCTGCGGCAGGGCAGGGGCAGAAGGGAGTGTTTCGTGGTGTTGTTCCTTCTTGCACTCCCCAAAAGTGGCCACTGGACAGGAGCAGAGCATCCCTGCGCTCTCCAGCGTGCAGAGCAGATCCTTGGCAGCGCAGGACTCCGTGGGTTTATCTTTTTGGCATCTGTTGCAGTGATTGTGTTGCGTTCTGATCATAAGTTGGGGGTGGTTTTGCCGGCTCTGGGTTCATCTCCTCTCTGCTTACAGAGGCAAACTCGCCTCCCCTTTCTCCTCTCACCTCTATTTTGGTGTTTGAGTTATACAGAAATGGTGGGAGAAAGGGAAAGGCTGCATCCAGCGACGTTCCCAGGGTGAGGAGCTCTGGGTTGGTGATGGGAATGGTGCTGGGGGAATATTCCCTTCCCTGGATTGACCTCGCAGGCACCGCAAGTGTCCCAGGGTGTTGTGATGTCTCTGAAATCCGTGGCCGTCCAATATTTGGGAACACAAATCTGATGAGGAGGGGCTGTGGAAGGGGCTCAGCCTGGAGAAAACAGGGATCAGGAGGAATTTCTGGCTCTGCACAAGTCCCTGAGAGGGAAAGCTCTGCAGCAGAGCCCTCCCCAAGCTTTCATGCTTTTTCCCCTCACATTTTCTCCCGCTTTTTGATTTTCCCCTCATGACAAGAGGGATATGGAGGGGCTGGAGCATGTCCAGGGAAGGGAACGGAGCTGGGAAGGAGCTGGGGAATTCCTGAGGGAGCTGGGAAAGGGGCTGAGCCTGGAGAAAATGGGGATCAGGAGGAATTTCTGCCTCTGCACAAGTCCCTGACAGGAGGGGACAGCCGGGGGGATTTGGGATCTGCTCCCAGGGAACAGGGACAGGAGGAGAGGGAATGGCCTCAGGGAAAGTTTAGATTGGATATTTGGGAGAATTCCTTCCTTTGAAGGGTGTTCAGGCTTTGGAAGGGCTGCCCAGGGCGGGGGTGGAGTCCCCATCCCTGGAGGTGATCCAAATCCATGGATGTGGCGCCTGAGGACGCCGTGGGTGATGAGCGCGGTTGGCGTCGCTGTTGTTGGTGATCTTCGAGGGCTTTCCCAACTTGAGCAATCCCCTGACTTTATGAAATGAGATTTCGCAGGTCCAGAAAGCTCTGTTTGCCTTCTCAGCCTTAGATCTCCTTTTCTGTGTCTCTCCCAGTTACTTTCCCTGGGGTTTCCCCCCTCGGTGTGGGGCTGGACCTGTCCAGAAGCTGCCGCTCCCTTGGCTCTCCAAAACCCCAAGGATCCAACTTTATCCCGAGCAAAACTTGGGATGAAAAGCCCCTTCGGTGCTGTCCTTCCTCATCCTGAGCACGGGGGTGGCTGCAGTAAATCCTCCACTTTTCCAGGCACCTGGCAGCACTCAGGGAAAATCCAGCTCTGAGCTGACCCCAGCCCACAACAATCAGCCCCAATGATCCCAGCTCTCCCAAATCAATCCCAGCATCGTTCCTGGAGCCCAGAGGGATAATTGAGACCATTCCTGTCAGATCCATAAGGCAGGATCCCCAGCCTGTGCAAGTAATTGGGAGCAGGGGCAGGGGGCAGATCTTGTTATCAATATCAATTATTTTAATCCCCACAAAAAGAGGCTGCGAGGAAAAGGAAAGGAGAGAGACCAAACTTTGTCCATCAGCAATAATGGAACAAAACCACCTGAAGGCTGGCCCTCACCTGCTGATTTCAGCCAGAGGGAGAGGGAAAAGGGGGCAGCTGAAGGACCTCTGGCAGGGAGGGAGGGAGATGGGAATCTGCTCGTAATTAGGATGATAAAAGTGGGGATTGGAGCAGGTCAGGGATGGATTTGGGCCAGGTGGGTTGTGCTGGGATGTATGCTGGCCACCCCAGCTCTCCTGCTCCAGCACGGGCTGCATCCAAGATCTACATGGGCTCCTGTGCCAAGAGAATTAATGGGAACACGTGGCCTCCATCCCTGCCTGGACTGTTTATTTGGAGTAGGACCTGCAGCTCATGGAAAAGAACATTTCCACTTATGTCAGGAATCGTGGATGGAATAGTCCATTGCTGTTTTGGTTAAATGGGTCGTTTTCCCCTTCCCCTTTTCCTTTCTGCTGTGCAGGGCCTTCCTCCCAGCCTTGCTGGGGCTCTCTGTGTTGTTTGGAGAGGGGAACGGTGTGGTTGGCACAGGAGAATGATTTTCCTACCAGTCTGACCCTCCTCCGGGGTCCCTCAGGAGGAGATGGGCTCCAGGAAATTGGTGGGAGGGAATTCAGGCTCTGCTGGAGGTGGTGAAGACGTTGCTGCAGCGCCAGGCACAGCTTTGGCACCTGGGTTGGTGGATTAATGGTGGCTCTGGGTGCCAGGAGCCCCAAACTCTAATCCCAGCTTGGCAAGACAGCACGGAGAGGGAATTTAAGCTCCTTCTCCATGGATTTCTGTGCTCTCCAGGCCGGGGCCCCAAGGTGAGCGTGGGGTTTGCACCTGGAGCGTCCCAATCCCTGTGGGGATTCCTCCCTGGAGCTCCACGTGTCCATTCCACCACACACCTGCATGGCACCTGCCAGGAGAAGTGCTGGAATCTGCCATCCGTGGGTTTATTCATCCCTTTTCAGGGTTGCTGTTGTTTCAGTGTGGTCAGAGGGCTCTTTGCCCTGCAGGAAATCCCAGGAAAAGGGAGTTTTCCCTCGGTGGAACCTGTTCCTGGTGCAGCTGCTGCAGAGAGAAGCTGCTCGGGGTCTCAAGTCTGTTTGGCATCAGGATTATTCAGATTTATCTGCCTTGGACGCCAGGCTCGACAAATCCGTGAGCGAGGATTGCAGGCTGGAGCTGGAATTGTGCTTCCCCTGGAGCCCCTGGCATGGATCCCACCGTGCCAGGGACATCCCAGCTGCCAGGGGGGCAGAGGCAGCCTCGAATCCCTGCCCGTGTGAGGGGGGACGTGGCTGAGCGTGTCCCCCTGTCCCTGCCTGCTCCAGAGGGACCATTCCCAGAGCCCCACAGCTCCATCCCACTCTGGGACACTCTGCCTTGGGAGTCTGGGAGCCGCTCCCAGTCTGGGAGCCGCTCCCCCAAGGGGGAACATTCCCTTGTTCCAGGCTTTGTCTGGGAGCGCAGCCTGGCTGGCACAGGAACATCCCAACGTGCTCCAAACGGAGCAAATCCCCTCGGGCAGGAGCCAGGCTGGAAAAATCCCAGCAGCTCCCACCCTGCAGAACTCCCTCTGCCCAGATCTCCTGGCACGGGCAGGACATGGACATTTCAGAGCCCCAGGACGTGGACATTTCAGAGCCCCAGGACGTGGACATTTCAGATCCCAGGACATGGACATTTCAGATCCCAGGACATGGACATTTCAGAGCCCCAGGACGTGGACATTTCAGAGCCCCAGGACGTGGACATTTCAGATCCCAGGACGTGGACATTTCAGATCCCAGGACGTGGGCATTTCAGATCCCAGGACGTGGACATTTCAGATCCCAGGACGTGGACATTTCAGAGTCCCAGGACGTGGGCATTTCAGAGTCCCAGGACATGGACATTTCAGAGTCCCAGGACGTGGACATTTCAGATCCCAGGACGTGGACATTTCAGAGCCCCAGGACGTGGACATTTCAGATCCCAGGACGTGGACATTTCAGATCCCAGGACGTGGACATTTCAGATCCCAGGACGTGGACATTTCAGAGCCCCAGGACGTGGACATTTCAGATCCCAGGACGTGGACATTTCAGAGCCCCAGGACGTGGACATTTCAGATCCCAGGACGTGGACATTTCAGATCCCAGGACGTGGACATTTCAGAGCCCCAGGACGTGGACATTTCAGATCCCAGGACGTGGACATTTCAGATCCCAGGACGTGGACATTTCAGAGTCCCAGGACGTGGGCATTTCAGATCCCAGGACGTGGACATTTCAGAGCCCAGGATGTGGACATTTCAGGCCCCAGGCACTCCAGCAGAAGCCTTTGGATGCTGGTAGAGGTTTTGGCTGAGCAGTTCCGATAACCGAAGGGATTTTGGAATGGTCAGGTCCTCCGTGGTGTCGGTGCTCCGGGTGGGATTCAATCCAGTGATGCATTTTTCCTTGTGGCTGCCAAAGCGCCGCTGCTGCTGCTGCTGTCGCTGCTTTGTTAATTCCAGACAGAGATCTTGAAAAATTCAGCCACCAACTGGTGGGAACAGCTGTGGGAGCAGCTGCTGGGGCAGGAGCCCCGCTGGGCACCGAATCCACGCCGGAGCTGCCGGACACAGCCCTGGGTTCCTCCTCAGGGACCGAGCAAAGGAGGGACAGGGAGGGGCTGGAGCGTGTCCAGGGAAGGGAGAGGAGCACCAGGAGAGGCTGAGGGAGCTGGGGAAGGGGCTCAGCCTGGAGAAAATGGGGATCAGGGGGAAATTTTTGTCTCTGCACAAGTCCCTGACAGGAGGGGACAGCCGGGGATGTCGGGCTCTGCTCCCAGGGAACAGGGACAGGAGGAGAGGGAACGGCCTCAAACTGCTCCAGAGGAGGTTTGGATTGGATATTGGGGAAAATCTCTTCCCTAAAAGCTCATTCAGGCATTGGAAGGGGCTGCCCAGTGGTGGAGTGCCCATCCCTGGGAGTGTTAAAACGTGTGGAATTGGCACTTTTGGACGTGGTTTAGTGGTGACCGTGGTGCTGGGAACGGTTGGACTCGACGCCCTTTGGGGTCTTCCCCAACTTTAACAATTCCGTGAGGCAGAGGGATGCAGGGAAAGCAAAACTAAACCCCACTGGTGGGGCAGCAGATCTTGGTCAGCGCTGGAAGCCAGCTCCAGGATTTGCTTCCCTGCCCCGCAGTTCCCTGGAGGAGCTCAGGGTGGGTTGGTCACCACAGAGCAGCAAAGCCTGGAGCATTTCACTGACCCAACCTCAGCTTCATCCCAGCCCCATTTCAGCTCCCAAAGCGTCTCTGCTGCTGAGAAAAGCTGCTCTCTGTCCCCGCACAGCCAGCGGGGCCGCTCCTGACGGGGACAAATTGTCCCTAATTACGGTGGAAGCGCTTTTCCCAAGCTGAGGCCGTCAGTCAGTGCTCCAGCCGCAGCTCCCCGGTTCCTGGAGAACCTCTGGAAGGGAGCACAATGGCTTTCGTGCCTAATTAGGCCTTGCTGACTGATAGCTGCGCTGATAAGGGCGATAAGGAAGCTCAAACTGCTCCTTAACTGCCTCTTCATTCCTTCTCTCCCTCCTCTCCCCTGGATTAGAGCTCGTTAAGCTTTTCATCCAGCTTTTTTCCGAGCCATTACGAAACAAAAAGTAAATAATATTTAGCAATCTGTTGGGATGAATCAGAAAATGAGCTGCTTTTATGAGCCCGGATGGCTCAGGGTGGGCTTTGTTCCAACACTTTGCATGGCTGGAAGGGAAAAATGTTCCTAGCAGGGAAGCAGGTGCTCGGATTTCGTGCTGAAAATTCTGAAGTTGCAAATGCAGGCGAGGGAAGTGGTGCTGAATTAAACAGAAAACAGTAATTATTAAAGGAAGCCGCCATGCAAATAATTTTGGGCATCTTTTTGTTGGTAACATTAATAATTATGTTATAAAATATTTATGGAGCATCCTAAGCTTACGGTCCTTGGACCTGTGCCAGGCCCTCACCACCCTCACAGGGGAAGGATTCCTTCCCAAATTTAATTGGATGGAGAATAATTTGTGTCTGTGCTCCTTCCTTCGTGCGGGCTGCGAGCTTGGAGGGTTTTGCTGACGGATTTTGCCGGTTCCGGCTCGGGGCTGTGTCCGAGTCTGGCACCAGATGCAGCCTCGACGTGGGGAGATTCTCCAGATTTCCCTAGAAATCATCTGAAAGGTTTGTGGAGATCCAGCAGCCTGCAGGGCTCGGGGCTGTGAGCTCAGGGCCGCTTCTGAGAACGGACATTTGGGGCTTGGAACAGGAAAATTCACGCACTGGAAGCTGTGATTCCATGAAAACAGCAGGGAGATGAGCTGTGCTCCATCCCTCATGGGACAGCCCTGTGCAGGAGCCAGAGCTGCTGCTGGTGAGTTCTGGGTAAGGAGAGCACGGAGGGAGCAGAGTTCTGCCCACGGAGGGCTGTAAATGCAGTTTATTTTCATCCCCTGCTGCAAAAGCAAGCTGCTCCTTGAGCCAAGGCGACTGAGACCAGAGGAAGAACACGCTCAGCTGCTTTATTTTTTATTTTTTTTCCCTTCCCATTTGGTCAGGAGTTTTGAGAGCTGACCTTTGCAGAATTACAGGACCATTTGTATTTATTCCTGTGTCTTGAAGGGCTGCTCCAGGGAGGGGGTTGGGAGCTAAGGATTTGGGGCTCTCTGCTGGGTTTTGGGGAGTTCCAAGGGCTGAGCTGGCCCGGGATCAAGGAAATGACGAGATCCACCATAGGGTAAGTGTCTGGAGCGATGATATTGGCAGATAAATGTCAGCAGGACATCAAAAGCTCCTCAGGCTGGATCTGGACTTCGTATGGGGCTCTGCAAGAAGAGCTCCATCTCAGACAGCTTTTAGGATGAATCCCAGGTCTCTGCCAGGGATTCAAGGGATCTTTGGATGCAGTTTGCTGGAAAGGTTCCCAATTCCTAAGGCTGGGTTGGCCTTGCTGTTCTGAAGGCGCCCAACACCTCAAAAAAACAGGAGGGAGCAAACGCTCTAAAGGTGGGATCTGGGCTTGGCGTGGAGGATCTGCCGTGCTGGGTCTGCACAGGTCGGGTTTGCTGGCAGAGGTTCAGGGATATCACTTCCAGCTGAGCACAGTCCTGCTTTCCCGGGATTTGGAAGCGCCGCAGACGAGCGGCGCTTGGGAAGGTGAGGGCTGAGCTCCGGGAGCAGCCAGCTCCCAGAAGTGTAACCATCCTGGTGGAGCTGCAGTCCAGGGAGACGGAACGAGAAAGACTGACAGCGATGCCCACTTGGGCCGGGTTTAAAAAGTGGGAAGGAATTCTGGGGCTTGTGCCCTCCAGGGATGTGCAGGAGGAGCGAGGGTGATTAATAACGCCGGGCTGGAGGCCGAACAAAGCAGATTTATGCAGGGATGGGGTGGGGGGATGTTTTATTCCAAGCAGAGCAGGCAGGGAAGCAGCTTTCCAAGGCAGGCAGTGGTGGGAGCAGGGCTTTGCTGTCAGTCAGGGCTGGAGCAGGAGCCTGCCTCGTGTTCCAGAGCGCGGGTGGGAATTGGAGCCCCAACACCCCAAAACCAGCTCCAGTTCTGTGTCCAGGGGGACCAGGAGCAGGGAATTTGGGAGGAGAGGGGAAGAGTGTCTGGTCAGAGAATGATCAAAGTTAAAGGTGGAGCTGCCAAGTCAGCCGCAGCACACAGCCGCAGCTTCCTTGTGTTCGGGAAGCTGAGGGATTGGATGTGGGGAGGGGCTGAGGGAGAGAATTCCCAAAGGAGAATCATGGAGGAACTTCTACCAGGCTCTGGAGTGCCAGGACACAGGGAATGGCTTCCTGCTGCCAGAGGGCAGGGATGGGTGGGATATTGGGAAGGAGTTCCTGGCGGTGAGGGGCTGGGATGGAATTCCCAGAGAAGCTGTTCCTGCATCCCTGGAAGTGTCCAAGGCCAGGTTGGAGCAGCCTGAGACAGTGGAAGATGTCCCTGCCATGCCAGAGGTGACACTGGATGAGCTTTAAGGTCCCTTCCAACCCAAACCACCCCAGAATTCCGTGTAAATTCTGAATTCCAGCGATAATCCCTCCCAGACCTGGCTTCCACGGGCAGCGGAGCACCGGGATTGGGGCAGGATTTCATTTCTCCCTTTGCCGCGGCTCAGATCCGCTTTTCTCTCCGTGATTCTAAACCCAAGCTCTCTGTATTTACTCAAAAAAAAAAAAACCCACACCTCCTGGGCTTCCCCCTTTGCCACCCCAGCGGGTGGGTGGCACCTGTCCCCGCTGTCCCCCTCCGGTGCCCTCCGTGATTCCCAGCGATCCCAAACCAAAGCAGGATGAACCAGTGCAGGTTTCCTGGATGTTTCCCCCCCAGGGGAACCTTTTTGGGGCGAGGGTTCGGGCTCAGCAGCGGAGCTGTCAGTCACCCCGCGTTGGGAATATGCCAATCCCCTTTCCAGCCGTAACACAATTCCTCTTCCCGGATTCTTGGCTGTTTTTCTTACGGATTTGTTTTAAGCCCGGTGAAAGCTTCCTGTGCACCTATTGGGTTTCATCTCTTCCTCGCGCTCTCCCACTGTTCCCAGCTCATTTGCAGACCACCCAGGACCCTCCTCGCTTCCCTTAAATATTCCCTTTTCCTCCTCCACCCCTCGCCTTTGGCCTTTTCCAATCCTGAGCGGAGGAACCCTCACAGCTCCCCCGGCTCTCCCTGCACGTGGCTCTTGCCCTCCTCGAGCTCTTCCGGGGGCAGGAATGTTGGATCCCGTCACATCCCCGTGCCCCCCAGGGCTGTGGGGAATAATGCAGCGCTTCTGGAACGTGCAGGGCCCAGGAGGTTTGGCAGCCTGGAAGACAACACAGGCAAGGCTCCGGTGATTATTTAAATTACGGATTTGCGAGCCTGTTGATGGGGCGTCTCAAGAAATGCGCAGGGAGAGGGAAGGTGACGAATTCTGATGCTTTCTGGGAGGAGGGGGAAGTGGCAGAAGAGCATTTCCTAGTCTCTAGAAGTAACATGGAATGGTTTGGGTTGGAGGGGACCTTAAAGCACCTCCAGTTCCAAACCCCTTCCATCATCCCAGGGTGCTCCAGCCTGGCCCTGGACACTCCCAGGGATCCAGGAACAGCTTCTCTGGGAATTCTACAAAGGTGTCTTGGTCCTCGTCCTCCAGTTTGGGGCTCTGGGGCTTCCAGACCTCGCCCAGAGCCTTGATCCCGATGTATCCACCTCTGGATTCTCCCAGTGGTCACAGCTAATCCCCCTGGCCATGAGTAGAGTTATTTCCTCTCATCCTTCCCGGCACATTAAACAATCTCTTTCCTGGTCTTCTCCTTAGCAGGTGCAGTGTAAGGAGAGTCATTTTTCCCCTCCGTTCCCACTTTTCTCAGTGTTTGTAGGGAATTTTCCCTCTGTCCAGCTCCCTTGCCTCAGTTCTGCTGGAGGAGCTGCATTCCCAGTGATGGACAGGGATGCACATCCCTCCTCCTCCTCCAGTCTCTTTTTGGGATTTTCTTTTGCGAATAAATGACCAATCCTATTTCTCTGGGTAACATTCCTGGCACAGATTCCCAGAGAATCTGTGGCTCTGCCCCATCCCTGAAAATGTCCGAGGCCAGGCTGGACAGGGCTTGGAGCGGCCTGGGACAGTGAAAGGTGTTTGGGTTGGAACTGGATGAGTTTAAGGCCCCTTCCAGCCCAAACCATCCCATATTAAATAATTAAAAATAACATTTTTTTTAATCATGCACCAGAGGTTTTAAGCTCAGCTGGGATTTTTATTCCCCCAGAAATAAAACAGGGCCTGGCCAGGAGAAGAGCCTTAGAAACAGCAGAGCCCTTCCCTTTATTTGCACAGCTCCGGTTTCCAGGCGATTCCCGCCGTCTCCGTGCAATTCCCTGTGTTTTTGGGCTCTCCACGTTGGACATGCATTGAATGGAAGTGCAGCTCCCAGGTTGTGTCAGGTCGGTGATCAGGAGCCGACGGCCTGAGCCGATTCCCAGGCACATTTCCCTCCTCCCCACAGATCAGGAAGAATTCCAGCTATTTCTCCAGGTTTTTTTCCCTCCTCTGCTCGCAGCAAGCCCTCGTAGCTCTGGAAAAAGAGGGATCCAGGGTTGGGGGTGTGCAGGAATGAGTTAACTTTGAAGCCTCCTCCGTGGTGTTTTTGCTCCAAAGTCGTGTGCGCCAAACTGACCTTTAATCTCGGCATATAAATCACTTTCCAGTCCTGTTATTTCTAAAATCCTACAGGCTTGCGAAGGCACAAAAGAAGCCTTTGTCTCTTATTAATTTAATTTATAGGTTAAAGTTTCAAATCAGTGGCAAGCAGAAGCTGATTTACTGTGCACTGCAGGAATTGCTGTTCTGGGAAGCGCAGCGCTCGCTCCGCTGCCTCCGAGCGGGCACGTGTAATTAGGAGCTTCCGTAATTAGATATAACGGCAGATAATTTGCTTATCGTTTTTGGAATGCGTCCTCCAGGAAAGCTGGGAGGGGAACTCGGGGTGGGTTAGCTCTTTCAAGCCTAAAAAAAAAAAACAAAACTCCCCAGGTCGGTAAAACTGTGTGGAACCATCCAGTCGTCTCCTACACGGTGTCGTCTGTGCTGCAACAAAAAAGCACAGCCACTTTGGGAATAAAATTCATGTAAAAGCAGGAAAAAGCAGGAGGGAGCCTTTTCCCACTGGTTTAAAACAGAGCACCCTTTCCTAGTTTTTTGTTGGGTTTTGGGTTTTTTTTGGTCTTTTTTTTTTTTTTTTTTTTTTTTTTTTGGTGTGTGTGTGGGGGGGGGTTTTTTTTTTGTTTTTTTTTGGTTTTTTGGGGTTTTGTTTGTTTCTTTGTTTATTTTTTGTTTTGTTTTGGGTTTTTATGGTTTTGCTTTTTTGGGGTTTTTTTTTGTTTGGTTTTTTTTGGGGTTGTTTTTTTGGTTTGTTTGTTTTTGTGTTTTTTATGTAGTTGTTGGGGGCTTTTTGTTTTGTTTTTGGTGGGGGGTTTTTTTTTGTTGTTTTCTTTTGTTTTAATTTGTACATTTTATTTTTTATTTGTTTTGAAGCTCTGAAATCCCCACGCAGAGTCAGATGTGAGTTGTTGGTTTCTCTTCCCAGCCTTAGCAGTATTCCTATTTTCAGACCCATTTTTTTCACTTCCTGGGATTTCTACTTACGGAATTTTATAGCCAAGTTTTCTAGTCTGCCTCCAAATAAGCTCAAGACGAAGAAATAAAACTTTTTCCTAACCCTGCTGTCATTCCCCATTCCGGGGGAAAAGCTTTGGCTCCTCCAAGCTCTCTCCAGAGGCTTTTCCCTCTTGACCAATTTACACGGAAAACAGGGATTGGGACTTGCTGCCCTTGCCAAGATCGTGGAAATATCTGTATTAAACATGGCATTTCTCCTCCTCCCATCCACCAGTCCACTGCTCTGTGTTTTCCAAGGATCAGATCCTTCCTGCTCCCTCTCCATGGCTGGAAGGGTTTTTCTGGCCTCAGCGTTAATCAGGGCCGAGCTTCCAGTGAGCCCAGGACGAGATTGAATTTCCCACTGGAAATATTCACCTTGGATCCACCTGACTGGAGCACGAGCTGGGCAGTGCCTGTGTCCATGCATGGATTTGTGCATTCTGGGATGAGGTGAGGGAGTGCCCACCTTTCCCCGGAGCTGGGCCTGGGCCGTGCTGGGGTTTCCCATCAGCTGCTGAGGGCATGGAATTGGGGGGACGAGCAAGGAGCAGGATTTCTTATCCCAGGGCCAATGAGTTCCAGGAACTCCCTTTCCCTAGGAAAAGAGAACTCCTGGAGTCGTGCTGCTGGTTCTGCTCTTCTCTTAGTGCAATATTCCACACTGCTGGTGAGTGGGGACCAAAATCCCTTTTCCACCTCTCTTTTCCCTCAGGAGTATTTCTGCTTTTATAACTCGAGGGTTATAAACTGCTGGAGCCCCCTCAGGTCCTGCAAGGCCACACTGAGGTCACCCCAAAGCTTCTCCTCTCCAGGCTGAGCCATCCTGGCTCTCCCAGCAGAGCTGCTCCATCCCTCTGATCTTCCTGGAGCCTCCTCTGCATTGGCTCCAGCAGCTCCGGGTTCCTCTGCAGGTGGGGTCTCACCTGAGCAGGGCAGAGGGGCAGAACCTCCTCCCTGATCCCTGTCACCTGCAGGAGTGTCCCCATGGAGGGGCAGAACCTCCTCCCTAATCCCTGTCACCTGCAGGAGTGTCCCCATGGAGGGGCAGAACCCCCTCCCTGATCCCTGTCACCTGCAGGAGTGTCCCCATGGAGGGGCAGAACCTCTTCCCTGATCCCTGTCACCTGCAGGAATGTCCCCATGGAGGGGCAGAACCTCTTCCCTGATCCCTGTCACCTGCAGGAGTGTCCCCATGGAGGGGCAGAACCCCCTCCCTGATCCCTGTCACCTGCAGGAATGTCCCCATGGAGGGGCAGAACCCCCTCCCTGATCCCTGTCACCTGCAGGAGTGTCCCCATGGAGGGGCAGAACCTCTTCCCTGATCCTTGTCACCTGCAGGAATGTCCCCAAGGAGGTGGCTGCAGGAGTGTCCCCATGGAGGTGGCCCTGCTCCACGTGGGACCCACCAGGGTTGGTAAATCCTTGAGGCAGGAGTTGCCAGGAACAGTTTGGGAGCAGCCCACAGTGGAAATCATGGAATGTGCTATCCTCAGCCCCGAGGGGAAGAGGGGAATGTTTTAATTCCAGGAGCTGTTTGCAGTTTTAGCAGCCTGTGGGAGCTTGGCAGGTGATGTGAGTCCGTGTCCTGCTCTGATCTCGGCTGGAGGATTGGGAGCACCCTTAATTGCCAGTCGGGATGTTCCTGACTTCTCCTGGATGTCTGAGGTTTCCTCTCCTCCAGGATTTTATCTGTCACCCAAACAGGAGCTGCTGGGGCTGGGGGTCTGTGGGAGAACCCTCTGGAATTCCTGACTGTTCTTCCGGCACTTTGGTTCAATTTACACCCTGGACTGAAGGAAAAGCTCCCTTTAGGGTAGGACAGGTTTATGGGATAGATTTTGGGATGCATTTCGGGGTCCATTTCACATTTTAGGGGTGTGAACAGCAATAAGAACGTTGCAATAAAAGAGCTACCCTTAAATCCTGGGAACACGGCGATAAATGGGATGGTAAATCCCAGGAATGTGGCTGTAGGTGTTTGTAGGGAGCCAGTGGGTTGGGAGGGCTGGATCCTGCTGGGGCCCTGGGGTCGGGGGGTCACTGCTGCCCTGGGGCTGTGCCGGGCTCTGGAGCTCTGCCCCCGCTCCAGAGGCTCCACAGATTCCTCCACTTCCATGGAATCTCACACTGCTGATCTTCATTCACATCCCTCTACCACATTCAGGATTTTTTTTTTTTTTTTTTTGTGCTGCCGGTTAACTTTTGGACGTGGTTTAGTGGTGACCGTGGTGCTGGGAACAGTTGGACTCGACGCCCTTTGGGGTCTTTACCCCAACTCTAACAATTCCGTGAGGCAGAGGGATGCAGGGAAAGCAAAACTAAACCCCACTGGTGGGGCAGCAGATCTTGGTCAGCGCTGGAAGCCAGCTCCAGGATTTGCTTCCCTGCCCCCCAGTTCCCTGGAGGAGCTCGGGGTGACCAAGATGGGGAAATCCCTTTGGATTTTAGTTCAAATCTATTCATTCAGCCAGATCCTCACGGAGAGCTTTAGGTTTGCCTTTCCCTGAGTTGTCCCAGGAGCTCCTTGGCACATCCAGGAGCCTTTGATTGTATTTTTGGCCCCATTCCCTGCAGTGATGGAGCCAATCCTTGTGGGTTTTGTGGCAGGAGAGCCCCTTGTAGGTTGTGCTGTGACATTTCCAGGCCAAACCCCTATAAATCCATACACTGAGGTATTTCCCTGGAGATATTTAATCCACCTCCTTTTTTTCGGGCTTGCTGGAGATTCCAGGCAGGAATTTTTATGCTGGAACAGTGGATGAAATGATGAAGTTTGATTCTCCTGCTGTGACAGAAGAGCTGCCTTTGATCCCAAAAAACAAGAGTTCTTTGGATCTCGTCCTTCTCTTACTCTGGTCCTTCCTCCATCCATGGATCTCGTTGCCATTTCCCAAGTCCCGCTTTCCTCCCACTTTTCCAGCTGGTAGATTTGAGCCCAGGTGATGCCAGACCTCGGCCTCCTGTCCTGCACTTTGTCCCACGGCTTGGGAAAGGGGAATGAGGACCGTCAAATCCCAGGAGCTGGGTTTGGATGTGGGACCAGGAGTTTCCACAGTTCCTGATGTGGCCATGAGTTTGTGCTGGGAAGGTGCCAGACTGTGGGAATATTGGATTTGTATCGAAATATTTGATTTTTAGCAATATTTTCTCTCCTAAAAGCATCCTGGGAAAAATTCCTCGCTGGGAATTTTCTTCATCCCGTTCCTGAGCATGCCGTGGGTGTGTCAGAGTTACAGGTGTCAGTGGGCAGTAATTAACTTATCAGTTAATATTCCACTTTTTTAATGGTTTTATGGCTTTGGGGAGCCCTAAGCCATTAAAAATTGAAAACCACCCGGAGCTCTTGGGTTCCTGACTTTTGTCGTTGTAACCCATTAGGAAAACTTGCTCCAGGAGTTTGCTTTACCTGCTGAAAGAATTTATTGTAGAAGATATTGAGAGCTTTGTCTTGTTTCGTTCACAGATTTCATGGGATAAATCACATCCGTGTTCCAGGACCACGGATGTGTGGCTGTGACAGCAGCTGGTTTTGATAAAACCCCAAAAATGTCCCTCTCGAGCAAACGAGACACAAATTTCACCCAGCAATTCCACATCGGCCTTTTTCATTCCCTTCCCTCCGAGCTCGAAATTCGATTTTATTGATTTAGCAGAAATTTAATACTTTATCTCCTCCTGAACCCTCCCTCCCAGGCCCAGCATTCCTCTGGCAGGATTTGGGGTTCCGAGCACGGCTGATGTTTTGCCAAATTGAAGTTATTCCGCGCCCGAGTTTCGGGGACGGTTCAAACTTTTGAAGTTGGCCCAGAAATGTGCTTTACGTTGAGTTGTGTGGCAGGAGAGGCCGCTCCTTTTCCCTTTCCCATTTAAAGCAGCCTTTGGAGAGCCCGAAAACATCAGGAGTCGCTCCTCTCCCCAGACTCCAGGTCAGGCCTGCAGCGGGATCTGCTCATTCCATAGGGATCCGAGGCTGATCTCTATGGAAGGAAAGGAATTCCGAGGCGCTCTGTGGTTGAGCATTCGCTCTGCCCCGCGGTGGCATTGGGGTGTTCCCACTTTTCCAGCGGCAGGAATTCCATCAGCAGCTCCGGTGTCATAAACCCTTCCACAGTGGGGGAGCTGTGACAGTCCGGGACAGGATTTTTGTGGATGTCCATGCGCAAAACCTCGGGATCGTGGGGTTGTGTGTCTGCCCACTCAGAGACACCAGTTGTTTCTGCTCACTCAGGGACGCCAGCTGTTTGGGGGGACTCCTCGCAGGAGTTTAAATTCCCCACATTCAGGTGGTTTTAGAGTCTTTTTTGCCCTCTGCAAAGCTCTGTGCCAAACGCAGGAAAAGACGGAGTCTTCAAGGTTGCATGCTTTGTGTTTATTAGTTCTTATCTTACAATTTTCTCAGTGTCTGAAAGATGTTTGCCGCGGCTCGGACATCTGGTGACTCCCCCTGTCCCAGGGCTGTCCTTATCTTTTATACTAATTGCTACGTATTCGATATTTACTATTTATTACTAATGTCTATCACTATTACTAAAAAGGTCATCTTTACTTTGATCCAATCCTCACAAACTACTTTGTGCCAATGTCACTGCAGAAATGGAGTGAGGGAACAAGAAGGAAGAGGAAGGAGACAACACCCCAAATTCTCCATCTTGTCCCCATTCACTTCAATGCCAAAAATCCAAACCCACTGTTTTTCACCCTGTGATATACTAAACTCCAATCTTTCACACTCTTGTGGCCTGCAATGCTTCCTGCAGTGCAAGAAGCCTCTCCCATGGACTGAAATCAAATCCAGTGTCTCTCTGAGCTCTGGGCTGCGGTCCCAGACCCCTCTGTCCAGGTCTCTGACCCTCCAGGGCAGCCAAAGGAATACCCTGGAGTCCAACAGGGTTGAACCCAAATCTGTGCTGCTGGAGAAGGAAAACCTGGCACAGGTGGGAGGGGAGCAGGGCTTGGAGGTGATGCAACCCTGGCAATGCTGAGGTGCCACGGATCTGATGCCACTGGAAGCGTGGCGGGGCAGGGATGTTGGTGTGGGAGGAGGAGGATGCTGGAGGAGCCGGGAATTTCGGCTCTTGTGGCTTTGGCACAGTGTGTCCATGAAGGAGAGAAAGCTGGGAAGGCATTGGTGCCGTCGGAGCCTTCAGGAGCTCCTCCTGGGTGGGACCAGATCCCAGAGATCCGGCTGCTCCTGCAGAGCCCCTGGCTTAGGCTGTCTCTGGGAGAGCCTCCCGTGCTTCCCGCAGCGCTGGAGCATCCCAAACCCTCCCTCTGGGACAGGGAAGAGCCTCTGCTGGCTTTTGCCGAGCTAAACCAGGGATTTGTGCAGAGCTGGCTGCCTCTCGGTTTCTTTGGAGGCTTCGTGTAGGTCTTCTCCCTGGAAGGAGCTGCTGGAATTGTTTTGTGAGGAGCAGGCTCTGCTCTGGCAGCTGGCAAAGCCTGAATTTGGGATTATCCAGCATGGCTGGTCCTGCTCTTTTAGCCACCAGCCCCTGGAATTCCCCCGTGGATGTTAAAGCTGTGGACACAAACCCTCGGCTCCAGGGTTTCCCAGCCCCCGGGGCGCTCAGGGAATGTCCTTTGTTCCTTTAAATTAGAGCGGGGCCGTTCCTGTGGGAGGCTCGGGGTGGGTGGAAGAATGTCCCCGTTATTCCCGTGGCTGCTCCCTGTCCTTTGCAGGGGCACCAGGAGGAGGAGGAGGAGGGAGCAGCTTGGGTTCTCCCCCAAGGGCTTCACCCCAAAGCTGTCGGGGTGCCGTCACATTTCCGGGCAGTTCGGCTCCGGCGGGAAGCTCCCCGTGGGCACGCTGGCAGCAGCTCTGGCCGTGGTGGGTTTGGGGAATTATTTTCACGTGGAAATCTGCGTTGGGGCGTAGAAACAACAGCTTTTCCCTTTCCAGTTTTTTTTTTAAAAAACAAACAAAACAACCCACAGCGCTGTTTATTCCTGTGGTTTTTGTCCAGGAACTCCGGGCATCTCCTGCCTGACCTAGGCAGCAAAGCTTTTGTAATAAAACAGGATTTTTTTTTTTTTTTTTTTTTTATTTTTTTCCCCAGCTTTGATATCTGAATTAATTCCATTTTTAGCGCTTCTCCGTTCTCCCCTTGGCGTTTCCCTTGCCTAGAGGATTTGGATGGATATTCCAACGGGAAGCGTCTCTGCCTTTGGGAAGGGGCTGGGAGTGGGATTGGCTTTAAGGTCCCCTCCAAGGCCGAGCATTCCATGGTTTGTGCGCTGTCCTCGCGGCTGGCACCGGGATGATCCGATTAGGGATGAGCCGTGGGACTCCCCAAGGCAGGACGAGCCCCTCCACGTGGGATGAGCTGGCAGGAAAGCCGTTGTAAAGCCGTTGTAAAGCCGTTGTAAAGCCGTCAAAGGTGTCACGCTTCTTTATCTGCTTTTTGTTTATTTGGGGGGAAAAAAAAAAAAAAAATAAAGGGAGGGGGAAAAAAAAAAGAGGCTACAAATAAAGCTGTGTCACGAGATCCCCCCCGGTAATTGAGGGGCCGAAATTAATTAGCCATGGCGAATGTTCTGCGCGGCTCCCTCTCCCCTCGGAAGAAGGAGCCCTTTGTGCATCCCAGGAGCTGCGCACGGAATACCTGAGGGCATCCCGGGGCCTTCTCTTCCCGGCTCCCTGCCTGTCCTTTCCGATCCTTTTGGGAGGGAGGATTTCCTGACAGCTCTTTTCAGCCTGGTTTCCCCTCCAGCTCCCTCCCAGCGCCTCGGAAGCGGTGGGTGACGCGAGTTTTGTTCGGTTTTTAACGTCAGGGACGATGCCGGGGCTTTGGCAGGCTCAGGTGGAGCTGATTGCTCCCAGCACAGGGCGGGATTGGTGGGATTATTTGGATCGTTGGGATTATTGGGATCGTCAGGATTGTCCTGTGCAGGGCCAGGAGCTGGATTTGATGATCCCTCCCAGCTCAGGACATTTTCGGTTTCTGTTGGTGGTTCTCTCCTGCGCCGCTGAATTTGGGGTTTGTGGGTTATTTTTAAATCCGCTTTTTCTCGTCAATTCCATCTATTTTCTGGGAGGGTTTGCACCGTCCTGCTCTTCGTCTGCTGACTGAGCTCCGGCTTTTTGGGAGCGCTGCTGGAGCAGGTCTGGATGTCTCTAGAGTTGGGGTTTTCTGCCTTTTTATTACTGAGTCTCTTACAGTTTAGGTGGGGGTTTTTTTTGTTTTTTGGTTTTTTTTTTTTTGTTTGTTTGTTTGTTTTTTTGTTTTTTTGTTTTTTTTGCGTGGCAAAATAAATTTTCACGTGGAAATCTGGGAATTTGCATGGCAAGGAAATGAAAGTCAGCACCGTGCATGGTGAGGGGGCTTTTATTTGTGGGGTTTTTTTGTGTGTGTTCGAGAAATGACAAAATTCAAGCTTACAGGCAGTTGCAGTTGCGCAGTTTTATATAGAGTCGCAGAATTTATGTTGAAATTCCTACTTTTCGACTGGAATTTCGAACAACCAGCAGCAGATTCCAGGCTTGTTCAGCTTCCACGTTTAATTTGCGCTTCCGGGCTCTGCCCACACGAGGTTTTCCACAAAAACTCCTCGTTTTCCGGGGGGATCCGTGGCTGGGGAGCGGAGCTGCTGGAGGATGAGGATCAGTGGGGATGGGAATTGTGTCGGGAACAGGAATCTGCGGCTGCTGCCCCGATCCCTCGGGGATTAAACCGGGATCGCAGGCACCGGGATGTGACCGCTCCCTGTGGGGAGGAGAGGAGCATTCCTTGGGCTGGGCATCCCTTGGGAGCATCCCCCAATTCCCAAAGGACCTCTGCTCCTCCAGAGCTGGTGGGAAACCTTAAAGGGGGAGAAATCCAATGGGATAAATCCAGTGGGGTGAATGCAATGGGGTGAATGCAATGGGGTGAATCCAGTGGGATAAATCCAGTGGAGTAAATCCAATGGGATAAATCCCATGGGGTAAATCTAATGGGGTAGATCCAATGGGATAAATCCAGTGGGGTTAAATCCAATGGGATAAACCCATTGGGGTAAATCCAGTGGCATATCTCCAATTGGATAAATCCAGTGTGATAAATCCAATGGAATAAATCCAACAGGAGAAATCCAGTGGGGTAAATGCAATAGGATAAATCCAGTGGGGTAAATGCAATGGGATAAATCCAATGGTGTAAATGCAATGGGATAAATCCAATGGGGTGAATCCAATGGGGATAAATCCAGTGGGAAGCCACCCCCCCCCAAACCTGGAGCAAGCCGGGGGCTGCCTCCAATCTGCTCCAGCTGGAATTTCCACCCCATTCCTCGCCCTCCTTCCCTCTTGGGGCTGTTGAAGCCGAAGCTGCTCAGCGTGAGCAGAATCTGATTGCAGAGTCCAGCACAGCCCGGGCTAATTAAACTCCACCTCCTGGCACTTGGGCTGGAGCAACTGCACTAAGTCAGGCTTAAATCCCCCAGCCAGGCCTGGCGTTGGAGACATATTTCATAGGGCAGTAACGAGCCGAAATTCCAGGTATTCCTCTTCCCTGCAAACACGCTGTTTACTCAAGGAAATTAAAGCCAGCACCGTGCATGCTGAGGGGGCTTTTTATTTGGTTTTTCGTGTTTGAAAAACAACCAAAAAAAAACCCAAAAAACCCTCATGACCCTCCCAGGCCATTAAAGTTTGTGCATGATTGATTTTGGGATTAAAATAGCAATTTTTTTTTTTTTTTTTTTAATTTTTCGCCACGTTTCAAATCATCCAGGGAGACTTTTCCGCCCCGGGAGCGGGGTGTGCGTTATCCCAGATTTAATTGTGGAGCCTGGGTGTGTGCAAAGTGTTCCTGAAGGTAATTGGATGAGGGTCACTGGCTGCCCTGAGATATATGGGCACAGTAATCAGAGAATAATTTCGACCCGGCTTGGAGTTGCCAGTAAAAGTTGTAAAAGTTAATTTTATAGGGGCTGGGACAAAACATGAGCGAGAGCAGGTTCGGGGGTTCTGGTGTATTTGCTTTGTCCCGTGACGTTTTTACGATGTTTTATTATTATTATTTGTGTTTTAAATGCAGTTTGGGGCAGAGCGGAGGGAGGGCCGAGCTGATTAGCGGCGTGTGCGGATGGATCGGCCGCAGGAGGAGGAATTCAGCATTAAATAAGTGGCTTCTCATATTCCTGCGTGGATGAAATCTTCCAAAGCGCTGCCCTGGCTGAGCCCTGTGGGGACCGAGGCAGGGGTGGAATATTTAGGTTGGAAAAGACCTCCAAGGTCATCGAGTCCAGCCTTGGGAGAGGGCTCACGGATGGGAGCAATCCCATTTTGGGATCTCTGCAGGGCCAGGAGCAGTCAGTTGGTTTGGAAATTCATCAGGTCCGTCACAGGAGGTCATTTCTGTGAGTGCTTTCTTCATCTGCCCCTAAAAATATCCCAGTGGGCATTTTCCATTTGTATTAATGGATAGAACCCCACTCTCACTGGGCACGAATTGCTTCCATTTATATTCATATTTCAGCTGAAATCAGAGAATCCTGGAATGGTTTGGGCTGGGAGAAACTTTTAAAGGCCAGATTTTTTTTTTTTTTTTCCTTTGGTTTCTTTGACTAAAGTGGGAGACAAAAGTATTTCTTGTAAATCCTCAGCGTGAGGACGCTTCCCTTGCTGTTGAAAATTCCCTTATCAAGCATTCATGGTGTGGTTCTTGGGGGAGAACGGGAAATATTGATTATTCCCAGCACCAGCCTCTGCAGAGCTCCTTTTCAAAAATACTGGGCTTAATTACTCCAAGGAGGAAAAATATTTGCATTATTAAAAACATCTGCATCCAGCTGAGATTGCTCTTATCGAGAGAAACCTTAATTGCTTCTGACTGACAAAGTGAATGTTTATTCAAATCTGCCTTCATGTTGATGATCTTGCTAATTAAGCCCTTTATTTTATTTAGACAATCATGTCTAAACAATTGGGGAGTTACAGTAGCTCTGATCGAGCTTTTATTTTCCTTACCTGCTTGAAAGTTCCGCAGGGAATCTTCATGGAAAGAGGGAAGGGAAGGGCTGGGTTTGAGTCCTGGGGGATTTAAAACCCCAAACTGGTCAACTTCCAGTTCCTGTTCCTGTCTGTGAAGGTCACGGGGAGAGGAGAAAGGTTTGGTTTATTCCTGATTTATTTGGTTTTTTAGTGGAGTCTGCTTCTCCCAGCCTGGCATTGCCAATCTGGGTGTGGGAGCTGCTCCTCCCAGGGACCTGGGGGTGTTCCCTGGAGAGGAGAAGGCTCCAGGGACACCTTGGAGCCCTTTCCAGGGCCTGAAGGGGCTCCAGGAGAGCTGGAGAGGGGCTGGGAACAAGGGATGGAGGGACAGCACACAGGGAATGGCTTCGCATTAACAGAGGGCAGGGCTGAATGGGATTTTGGGAAGGAATTCCTGGCTGGGAAGGTGGGGAAGCCCTGGCACAGGGTGCTCAGTGGAGCAGGAGTCTCAAACCAGCAGTTTAGTGGCAGGGATCGCTTGTTTTAATTGCATTTCCTAAACATCTCCCAGGTCCGAAATCCCTAATTTGCCTTTCCTCCTTTCTCCCTCCCTTTCCACCCTCTCCTCGGGCTCTCTGATGTTTCCTGGCTGCCACCTAAAGCCGCAGTGAAGCCCCTGTTGTGCCCAGCTTGGGGACAGGGACAGACCTTGGGCGGCCCCGCAGCTTTTGGGGTTTCAGCCGTGTGGCAGGGGGATTCCAGTCCTTGGGATTCCAGTCCCTGCTCCGGGGAGGCGGGCAGGGGAGCGTGGACACCCACATCCCAGCACCTCGGTTACTCCCACGTTCTGGAAGAGGAATTCGTGGTTTTAATCACAGATTTATTTCTCATTTTGGTGCCAAACACGGAACTGAAGGATAAGAGAATGGGATTCTGAGCATTGGAAGTGCCCAGGGAGGTTTGGAGTGCCCATCCCTGGGGGTGTCCAAGGAATTCCTGGAGGTGGCACTCGGAGCTCTGGGCTGGGGACAAGTGGGGATGGGCACAGCTGGGACTGGATGGTCCTGGGGGGCTTTTCCAACCTCAGGGATCCTGGGATTTTGTGATCTCGCTTTAAAAATGGGATTTTAGTTCCCTGCCTGCTGCTCCCCTGAGCTCCAGCACACAAATAAATATAAAAATAACATTTTGTCACCGGCACGGGGCGGGGATGTTTCGACCCTTGTGCAGGGAAGGAAGAGCAGCTCCCTTGCCTTTCCCACCCTGTTTGTACCTGCAGGACCGGTCATTAAATTAAAAATACTGCCGTCCTTTGGGCTCCAGGCTGGTTTAGGCAGCCCAGGGTTTTATTTTAGAGCTTCTGTGGTCTGTGCCTGTAGAAATCGGGGTGCTCTGCCCCTGTCCCTTGGTGCCATCCCCTGTTCCTCTGTGGTCCCCCCGGGGTTTGGTGGGTGGAAGCAAATTCATGGAAGCTGCACATCCCTGGCAGCGTCCTGGCCATCCCAGGGGACTGCAGGCACCTGATCCCCTCGTCCTCAACTTCCTGGCCTGGGATCTGAGCAAATAAAGCTCTTTCCAGACTTGTGCTAAGCAGGATTACAAATTTATTGGTTTGGTTGGGACAGGAAGGTGGTGCCACGCCGAGCACAGGGGGTGAAGGAAATATCTCCTTTTCCTGCTGTTTTTGCCCTGTGTGTGCTGGGAATGGGAACTGGAGGATCCAGAGGGATTGTCAGTGGTCCCATCCCACACCCCCCTGCTCCCTGGGGATCCTCTGGAAGGTGTCAGTGCCAGGGCTCCGTGTCCTGGGGACAGGGATGGGACAGCGACAGGGACAGGGATTGGGACAGGGATGGGACAGGGATAGGACAGGGACAGGGACAGGGATTGGAACAGGGATGGGACAGGGATGGGACAGGGATTGGAACAGGGATGGGACAGGGATTAGGACAGGGATTAGGACAGGGATGGGACAGGGACAGGGATTGGGACAGGGATGGGACAGGGACAGGGATGGGACAGGGACAGGGATGGGGCAGGGACGGGACAGAGACAGGCTGTGCTGTGGATGCTGTCCCTGGCGCTGCATTCCCAGAGCTCCTGGATTTCCTGGAGCCCTGTCCTGTGCCGAAGGTAAATCCCCGAGATCCATCTCCCCCTGAGCCGAGCCAGCCTTGCTGCTGCTCTCCCAAAATCCCAGCCCCACGGAGGAATTCCCTTGTCGGTGTTTGCTGGGAATGTCAGCGGGATGAGGGACGTGCCTGCAAAAGGAAATAGGGAATGTGCATGGCTGTCCTGAGGGTCCTTCATTTGTCACCTTGGATTGCACAGATTTTGGGGGTTGCTCAGTATGTTCACTCTGCTTTGGGCCCTTTATTTATTTCTGTTGTGAGCTCCTTAAACATCCCAATTTTGTTCTTAAGCAGCGGCTCGAGTTCGTGGAGGCTTTAAGGCAGTGGATGTCTCTGGCTTGGCATTGCAAATAAACAAATAACCCCCTTCCAAATGAGTGAGCAAATGAATAACCAACGTCCAAAGGAATAAATAAATAAATGAAATAAATGGTCCACTTCCAAATGAATAACCAGATAAATAAATAAATAAATAAATAAATAAATAAATAATCCCATTCCAAATAGATAAATAATCACTTCCAAATGAATAACTAACTAACTAACTAATTAATCCACGTTCAAATGAATGAATAGCTAACTAAATAAATAATCCACTTCCAAATGAATAACCAGATAAATAAATAAATTATCCACTTCCAAATGAATGGATAAGCAAACAATCCAGGTCCAAATTTTAAAAAAAAAAAAAAAAAAATCCACCTCCAAATAAATAAATAAATAAACAACCCTCTTCCAAATGGATAACTAAATAAATAATCCTCTTCCAAATGAATAACTAGATTAAGAAAAAATAAAATTGTTCCACTTCCACATGAATAAATAAATAATCCACGTCCGAATAAAATAAATGAATTAATAGTCCGCCTTCAAATAAATTAAATAAATAAATAAATAACCCACTTCCAAATGGATAAATAAATAAATAATCCTCATCCAAATGAACAACTAGATTAAAAAAAAAATAAAATTATTCCACTTCCACATGAATAAATAAATAATCCACGTCCGAATAAAATAAATGAATTAATAGTCCACCTCCAAATAAATAAATAAATAAATAAATAGCCCTCTTTGAAATGGATAAATAAATAAATAATCCTCTTCCAAATGAACAACTAGATTAAAAAAAAAAAAAAATCCACTTACACATGAATGAATAAATAAATAATCCACGTCCGAATAAAATAAATGAATTAATAGCCCGCCTCCAAATAAATAAATAAATAAATAAAGAACCCACTTCCAAATGGATAAATAAATAAATAACCAACTTCCAAATAAATAAATAAATAAAGAACCCACTTCCAAATGGATAAATAAATAAATAACCAACTTCCAAATAAATAAATAAATAAAGAACCCACTTCCAAATGGATAAATAAATAAATAACCAACTTCCAAATAAATAAATAAATAAAGAACCCACTTCCAAATGGATAAATAAATAAATAACCAACTTCCAAATAAATAAATAAATGAATGACCGTTGCCCTTCCAGGGTTTCCAGTTTAGTTGTGTTTATTATCATTTTTTTTAAGCCCTCACACGCTCGGTGAGGAGCTGGAGCTGCGGGGCCGGGCTGGGTGATCCCCCGGGCTCATTCCATCCCCTCTGGTCCTTTCCAAGGGACGCACCGCCGGGGCCTGGAGGTGGATGGGTGATGTTCAAAATGTGCTGCTGGAGAAGTGCAGGCGGATTTTGGGCGAGGCAGGGCTGTGGGACTGGGGGAGATCCCATTCCCTTCTCCCTGGGGTGATGCTCTCCGCTCGGACTCTCCGCACGCAACCTCTGCTCCAGGAATGAAAACTCTTGTAAAGTGCGAGTAGTGCCAAGCTGAGGAGGAAAGGGGAAACCTCCCTGCTCTGAAATCCCCACACACCCGGCCCGTGGAAGGATTCTGTCAAGATGCTGTTTTGGGGCAAAGTGGGATCAATTTGGTGCTGGGTTCCTGTGTCCTGAGCCAGAGGAGATCCTGGGATCTGTGCCCGGGATGCCCTGGGAGCAGGAGGGGTGCAGGCTGGGATTGGGAAGACCAAGGACTCCTTGGGGCAGAGCTGGCGTTGGGGCAGTGGGAAGGACGCAAGGGAATGTGCAGAAAGTCGTCCTGATGTAGGGGAAAAATGTGATTTATCACCTGTTGTGAGTCAGTAATTTGGGATTGATGTTTTCTCCCAGAAATCACAGAATGGTTTGGGTTGGAAAAGAATTCAGGGATTATCCAGTGCCACCCCCTGCCATGGCAGGGACACCTTCCACCATTCCAAGCCCTATCCAGCCTCACTTTGGACACTTCCAGGGATCCAGGGGCAGCCACAGCTTCTCTGGGAATCTGTGCCAAGGCCTCCCCACCCTCCCTTCCTTCCCAAAATCCCATCAATCCCTAACCTGGGCAGTGGTGGGGCCAGGGCAGTGTCACCCAGAGCCAGCTCCTCAATCCCTGCTGAGGCCTGGGCACCCCCCACTCCCCGCTTTTATTTTACTTAAATTATTTTTTTAAAATTTTTTTCCCTACATTTCCATTCTCCCAGCAAAACCATCTCCTGTCCCCCCCCTCAGTGCTCGCAGCCGCTGGGAAGCAGATTAAAAGTTTTCATCGGCTCTTCTTAATAGAGGCAGATAAAGCAGGCTAATGGTCATGTGTTGAGTTCTTGAGGGGAATTCGGGTAATACAAAATCACCTTTAACCCTCGGCTTCCTCCGACCTCCTGCCTCGCCATTGTTTGGCCGGGGGTGTAAAAAACCAGAGTCCAGTTCATAAATTATTATGGAGTTGCAGTGCCCTTAATGCAGGACAGCTTTGGCGGTGTTTCATTTTGGGCTGGGAGCTCATTCCGGGCTGTGCGCTCCATAAAGCTCCGGAGCTGCCAGGGTTAACCCTTTCCCTGACAGCTGGGAGCTGGCTGCCAGGGAACGATCGATATTTATTCATGGGAGCGATCCGTGAGGAATTCTCTCTCCTTTTGCGAGGTCCTGGGTGAAACAGAGCGGTGAGATTGTGTTTAAATTTTTTTTTTAAAATCATCCAAGTTGTCGCTCTTTTAGAATTCAGAGTGTCCACTGTGATGGCTTTGAGGATTTCAGCCTAAAATGAAAAGTTTTCCGCCACTGACGTTAAGAAAAGGTGTTTTTGGCGTAGTGTGCTGCAGAATCAGGGTGGGGTGTTTTTTATTGATTACAAAGCAGTGGATTCCGTGCCCTTGGGCACTTTCCTCTCCAGTGACCATGGAAACTTACCCTGAATTCCTTGCAGTAATTCCTCCTCCTCCTCCTCCTCCTCTTCAGCAGTTGCTGTTTTCCACGTGCGCTGCGATTTCAGGGAGAAGCCGTCAGGGATGGAGTTCAGATATTGCTGTTGGACAAAGCAAGGAAGAGTTCTCCTCCTTTGGCCTTGCTCTCCAGCAGCCCCTCACTCTGTGCTCCTTGTTTTTGGAAAAAAACCACTGCTCCGTGAGGGCCTGGACGGCATTCATGAGGTGGGAGATCTGCACTTCGGGCCCCAGTTCTGAAATCCGACTAAAATTATCCCTCTCCATGTTTTTCTGCACTGTCTCCTCCGTCCAGAGGGAAGCCACGGACTCTCCTGCCCATCCAACCCCGAGGGGCTTCCCAAATTTGCCACTTCGTTCCCAATCCCTGGGAATGTTGTTATTAACACAGAGCTATGGTCAGTTCCATCACTGGTTTTTTTCCCTAAATTTAGGAGGAAATTGCTGGCTGTGCTGAACTGAAGAAGTTTTCATGGCCAGTTCTGTTCAGGAGTTTTATTTCCCGGGTTGTTAATTTTATTTTAATCAATGCGTGGACTTGGAAATATGTTAATGAGTGATAGAGAGGTCCTAGCAGCTCTCTTTTGGGGTTGGGGCACTGAGCTGCCCGTGTGGGCGAGGAGCTGCCTTTTGGAATATTTTATGGAAGGCACGGAGTCTCCGAGGTGTTTTATGTGGCAAGCTAAGGACGGGATTTAATCCCAACAAATAGCTGAGGGGTTATCCAGGGAAAATTGGTGTCAGTGCAGAAACGCTGCACAGAAACCCCAAATTCCCTGCGAGTTGTGTTCTGTCGCTCCCCCAAAACCCCTGAATCCCAGAATCCAAGGTGGTCAATCCAACCTTTGGAACCTCGAGCGTCACCAGCCAGGGCACTGAGTGCCACGTGCGGTCGTTTGCTGAGGGACGAGCCCGTGGCTATATTTGGGCTGGCTGCTGTTTTTTCTGGAATACTTGGATCCTGAAGTCTTTACTTTTCCCTGCTGCGTTCCTGGAGCACTCAGGGTCACCGGCTGTGGGACATCTCCCAGTGGCATGTGTTTTCCAGGAGGGGTTGGACCCGGTGACCACTTGGACGTGCTGGTTGTGACTGGAATAAGCCCCATTCCTCTCAGGCAGAAATTTCCAAAATCCCTCATGCTGGGAGACTTGGTGAAAATTCAGATTTCAGGGGTAAAAAAAAATGCTAAATCTGTCGTAGAAATCTCTCTCTGTATTTTTTTGTTGTTCCCACCGGCTGTCTCCTTCTCAGCACTGAGTTAGAAGAGCTCCAAACCCTGGCTTTTCCCATTATCCTTGGGGATAATGCCTGGGGTTGGAGCTTCTGGTCCTCCCATCCAGTAGCAAAGTGACCCTAGAGGAGAAGGGTTGATCGTGAAGGAAATGTCAAATGATTTGTAGTAGAAATGGTGTGAAATGTCCTTATGGGGGGACAGTGGAGGCGGTGAACCGAGAGACGGGGACACCCCTCTTCAAATTCCTGATTTGATGTTGTGTTTTAGGGCCAGCCCTTTTTTTAATATTCCTTTCCTCTCACAAGTCTTTCTGATCCCTCCCTCCCTTGCTGTTTTCACGGTTCTCACATAACTGCGTCCCAGACACGGGCAAGCTGCTCTTCCACCAAAAACCCCGGGATTTTTCCGTGTGCAGACACTTTTGGGACGAGCAAACGAGACAGCTCTGAGCACCTCTCGCCTCCTTGTTCGCTCGCTCTCGGCCGCGCTCGGAGTAATCCATAAATTACTCGGCAAAAATCGATGTCCGCTCTGTGCACATCCCTGCGTCCATCCAGCTTCATCCTGGCCCCAAATCCGAATTGTTTGAACCCTTGGATGGGCAGGGAGGGCCCGTAGGGGCGGCCCCATCCCGGCGCTGCTCCCCGGATTCCTCGCGGCCGGCGGCGCTCGCCGGATCCCGCCCTCGGTTTGAGCGCGGCTGGAAAGGCAGCTCCGTGCATTTAATAACCACTCCTTCAGCCCAGCGAGGTGCAGAAAGTAATTTGTCCCCTTGCCAAGGAGCAGGAAGAATGGGCATTTTGTTCCCGGCGATTTTACCTGGCTGGGTTCTGCAGGGAGAGCGGGGCTCGCTGCTACCGTTGCCCCGCACGCTGTGTTGATTTATTGAAACTGGAGCCCGCGGGTGCAGTCCTGAGGTACCTCCTGACATGGAATTTCTAGGAGAAATATACAATTGGCTTGGTTATTATTTTTTCCCTCCTCCCTCTGCTTGGGCGTCTTTCCAGCTTTTGCGCCAAGGAACAAGATTTTAAATTAGCCTTGAATTTTAACACGGTGCGGCTCGGCCTTGCTGTTCCCAGGGTTTTATTATGAGGCGTCTGACGTTGCGTCCTGGTTTCGTCTCCATCACCGGCCTTGAAACACACAGTTTCTTCCCCTTTTCTTTATTTTTTATTTTTTATTTTTTTTTTTTAACTTTTTTATTTTTATTTTTTAGAGGAAGGAATTGAAAAGAGGCTGTGGGTCAGGCCCTGGTTTAAATGTCATCATCCCCCTTCCCTGTGTGCCTGCAGAGAGGTTGTGGAATCTCCCTGGCTGGAGATATTCCAGAGCTGTCTGGGCACAATCCCATGCTCTGGGATGACCCTGCTTGAGCAGGGAGGTGGGAGAAGATTCCCAGTGTTGGCCCTTTTCTGTGATTTTCCAGGTGTTCACATCCAGGCAAAGAATCGTCTTGGGAGGGGAGTTCCCCATGGAGCCAAAAAGAGTGATGGGAAAACCACAGGGAAGGGATGGCTGGAGATGTGGTGCTGTGGATCCATGCCCAAGATCTGTGAAAGGAGTCGATTCCCTGATAGCAACTCCAGTTAATTAATTTCCTCTCAAGCAGTATTAAAATACGAGTAGAAATCCTTCTCTTCATTAATATTGCCAGCATTTATCTATTTTTATCGTGTTTGCTTTTAGAGGGGGGAAAATTCAGAATTACTGTTTTATGCTGATACTTCCAGAGGCTTTTTTGGCACCTCCTTATTGGACATTTATGCTGCTTCTCCTCCTGTTTTGATTCATTTCCTGGGCAGGTTTTAGGGAAAAGCTCTCTCTGGGTGAGATCTCTGCAAACCCAGTGGGGTTATGTTGAGAACAAGCCTGGAATCTCCTCCCCTTCACAGATTCCCACCAAATGGCGTTGGGATTTGAGCGTCGGATTTTCCACGCGCTTCACCGTTAACGGGTTTCTGTTAATTATTGTCCCTCATCGTTGCTAGCAGCATCTTTGATGGCCCAGTCAAAGCACTTTCCAAAGGCAGATGTTTCTCCATGGAAAACAAAGCTGCCCCTTGCCGTGGGTGGTAATCCAGGGAAACACCGGGATGCTCCGGGAGCGGCCGTGCGCCCCCAGATCCGGGCATTGATCACCTCGGTGTGATAAGAGGCAAGTTTTGGGAGCAGAGGGAGGGCCAGGAGCTGGGGCTGCTGCTGTGCAGAGCCCGTGGCAGCTCAGCACGGCTCCCCCGAGCCCTCCTGCTCCCTTCCCGCCGGATCCGCGGCACAAAGCCGCCTTCCCTCTCTGGCGGGAGCGCAGCTCCCGAGTAATGCTGTGCAGCTGGACTGACAGAATGTGATTGCTCATCAGTTTGCTTGATGACTTAATCTGGGGCTGATTAGCATCTTGGAGCCCGTCCAGGCGATCAGAAACGATGCGGGGTTCTGCTGCCGGCTCGTCCGGCGTTCGGCGCGGCAGCGGGGGCTCGCCGCGTGCTGCCCGCTCGCTCCGCACGACGTTTGGGGCTGGGGCTGTGCCGAGGCCAGGCTCCTCTCAGGGGGCTGGGGTGGCCTGGCTTTGTGTCCCAGGCACGTGTCAGCCCAGCAGGCAGGGATGTAGAGCACCCAGTGCTCTTGTCTGCATGACCACAGGTGCCGATCGGTCACGGCTCGGCCTCGAGGATCTTGGAGGGCTTTTCCAATTAATTCAGTTAATTTGCGATCGCTCCCGGCAGTGTATTGTGTCCGTGGAGCAATGGTAAATCCATGGGGGGAAATAAAAATCCTCCCCTTCCCCTAAAAACTTCTTCCTTAAACAAGCGAGGACGCTCCCTGCTCCTTCTGGTGCTTTCAGATCCTCACCCCGAGATGTTTTGCTGCCGGGGGAATTTGGGAAGCAGGAGATGGGACAAGGGCCGGGACATGGGATGATGTGGGAAGGCTGAGCTGTGGAAGCAGCCAGCTCCTGCCTAGCAAGGGTTAAGGCTGGAGCAGGGACTGCTGGAAGAGTTCAGTTGTTTCACATTAGTCCGGGCAGCCCTGGCTGCCTTCCGTGCTCGGGGAGCCGGGGACCGAGTCCCCGGCGCTAAATCTGCGTAACCGATGCCGTACAACTGGCACCAGCCTTGACCACAAGTGGCCGTTCAAATAAACATCCCCGGGCTTAACTGACAGGCAGCAGCAAGCAGAAACAGCCCGGCATGATGGGGAATATTAAAACACCCCAGCCAGAGCCGAAAATTTCGGCAGGCAAACCGCCTCCCATCCCCGCCCTGGCCCCGCCGCCTCAATGGGAGCAGTGTTTGGGATCGGCGCGTGCCGCTCCCGGGGGTGACGGGCTGGTGCCAGAGATGGGAGAAGCCCGGCCCAAAAACACAGCCTGGGTAAACACAGGGTGTGAGCCCCAGCGTGGCACCAGGAACGAGAAATCCAGCCCAAAACCTGTCCCGGGAAACGTGGGGTATGAGCCCCACAGCGGCACCGGCACCGAGAAATCCAGCCCCGAACATATCCCGGGAAAACACAAGGCACAAACCGGCCTCGTGGCAGCACTGGGATGGAGAAATCCAGCCCCAGATATATCCCAGGTAAACAGAGGATGTGAGGCCCATGGCAGCACTGGGATGGAGAAATCCAGCCCAAAATGTATCCTGGGTAAAGACAAGGCACAAGCCCCACAGTGGCACTGGGACTGAGAAATCCAGAAAATTTCTGATTTATTCTGAGATCTCCCAGAAAAACACAAGGCACAAGCCCCAGGGTGGCACCAGGACCAAGAAATCCGGCCCAAAACACATCCCAGGTAGACAGAGGACATGAGCCCCTTGGCAGCGCTGGGATGAAGAAATCCAGCCCAAAACTGATCCCAGGAAAAGACAAGGCACAAGCCCCATGGCAGCACCAGGACTGACAAATTCAGCCAAAAACCTTTCCCAGGAAACCCAGGGCACAAACCCCACAGCAACACCGGCACCAATAAATCCAAGAACCCCAAACCTATCCCAGAAAAACACGGGGCAGGAACCCCATGGTGACACCAGGCTGGAGAAATCCAGCCCCAAACCTATCCCAGAAAAACACGGGGCAGGAACCCCATGGTGACACCAGGCTGGAGAAATCCAGCCCCAAACCTATCCCAGAAAAACACGGGGCAGGAACCCCATGGTGACACCAGGCTGGAGAAATCCAGCCCCAAACCTATCCCAGAAAAACACGGGGCAGGAACCCCATGGTGACACCAGGCTGGAGAAATCCAGCCCCAAACCTATCCCAGAAAAACACGGGGCAGGAACCCCATGGTGACACCAGGCTGGAGAAATCCAGCCCCAAACCTATCCCAGAAAAACACGAGGCAGGAGCCCCATGGCAGCACTGGGATGGGCTGGCACGGAGGATGGGAGCTGCCGTCCCTCGGGCACTGAGCTGCTCCGGGATCTTGTCTGGCGTTAGGAAAGGAGGTTAAAGGCTTTATTAAAAATGAGCTGCTTGCCTTAGGTCGGCAGATTTATTTATAATGGTGATTTGTGAGCGCTCCAAGCTGGGACAAGAGTGAGGGCATTATTACATCCACGGGGACGGAGGAGCGACACTTTTATTGGGTGGAATTTATCTGCCTGGAGAATTCCTTTATTTCTTTTTATAAGAAAAGCACAGAAACAAGCAGCACTTACAAAACAAGCGATTACACAAGGGCAGGGCTTGCCAGAGCTCGAGGCAAGAGGATTTGGACACTGGGATGGGCGTTGATTGGCGCTGCTGAGAGAGGCTTCTTCCCTCCTGGATAACGGCACGGCTCCCTGCTCCGGCACGTGCCGCTCGAAATCCGTCACGTTTTTGTGTCAGAAGGGAAACCACTGGAGTTACTGAGGGTGTGCTGGAGAACTTCCCTGGAACTGTGTCCTTTAAAACGTCGTTAATTACTGGTTTTGCCCAAAGAAGGCCTTGGCCAGGACAAGGACATTCCTGACGAGCGCGGTGTTGTGTTCAGGAGTCCCGAAGATGCCCGAGCCTGTCTCCTGACATCAGCAGGGTTTAAAGTTCTGTGTCGCGGTGTGTGTGTTATTGTCCTGGAGTATTGTTACGTTTTTTTGTAAGAAGTCACTAATTTCACCTTTTAATAGTTTAAAAAGGAGTTGTTGGAATGACGGCCACGCCAGGAGATGCAGTGCCTGTGTCGCTGCTGGAGAGGTGCAGCTCGTGGAAGCAGAGTGGTTTGGGCTGGGAAGGATCTTAAAACCCATCCAGTTCCAACAACAACACCTTCCACTGTCCCAGGCTGCTCCAAGCCCCATCCAGCCTGGCCTTGGACACTTCCAAGGATCCAGTGCAAGCTCTTCAACCCTCACAGAGAAGGATTTCTCCCTAATCTCTAATTTAATTCTCCCTTCTTTCAGTTTGAAGCTGTTCCCCCTTGTCCTGCCACTCCAGGCCCTCGTTCTCTGGTGAGGGGGAGCAGATCTGGCTGCTGGATTGGCTTCACCCCGCAGTTTGGACATCAGCTCCTCATGGCCAAGGGCTTTCTTGCAACTTGTTTTGCTTGTCCTAAATTCTTTCAGGCTGCATCCTTTGTTACTCGGGAGAAAGCCTGAAACAGAAACAAACTCTCCTAACCTTTTGGCACCATCTTTGGGACAGCAACCCGTTTTTTCCTGATGTCTTATTTTCATCCCACCCTGCTCTAGAAATGCTCTCGGGTGGAGAGGAGGTTCAGAGCTGAATCAGTCACGGTGGTTCCTGTGGATCTGGATTTAAATCCACGTGGATGTGGCACACGGGGTCGTGTGTTGGTGGTGGCCTTGGCCTCGATGAGCTCTTTTCCAGCCTGAATGGCTGTGCTGTGTCGGGTGTGCTCTGTCTCCTGGGCAGTCGCAGAGTTGAACGCGTTCCCCCTCCCGCCGCCGGCGCTGGCTTTGGCTCGGGGCGCAGTGGCGTTCCAGTTCGGAGAATTCCAGTGACCAACCAGGTAGCCGGCTCCTAATGGCACAATTTACCCTTTGTGAACAGGTTTTATGAAAGCTCTCACTGTTTGCCTCGAGTTGTGGAGGGAAGGGGGGGATTAAAGAAAAAAAAAACAAACCCCAACCCGACTGTAAATGTCCAGGCCACGGAGCTGCCTAATCCAAACACAGGCACGAGCCGGGGCTCCGTGTGTTCCTTGGCCTGGTGCTGAGCTCCTGTTCATGAGCACACACAGAAGAAAAAGCCCTCTGAAGGAGACTGGTCCTGGGTTTAGCACTGGGCTTTTTACAGGGGAAAAAAACAATGAAGGGATGAGGGGGTGTGGGAGAGCAGCCGCGGGGTGTTTTTGGGGTTGTGAGTGGTAAAGCTCTGGGTCCTCTGAGCGGGTGTAGCCATTGGAAGGATGTTCTGAAAGATGTTCTGAAAGATGTTCTGAGAGATGTTCAGAAAGATATTCTGAGAGATGTTCTGAGAGATGTTCTTCCACACCCCAAAGCCGTAGGTTTCCCCTTCAAGGCACCGGAGTGTGCAAGGAGCTCTGTGTGGAAAAAGTTGGAAAATCCTTGCAAAATGTTGTAGCAAAACAACCCAGGTGACCTTGCTGAGGTGGGAATGGCCAGGGGGATGAGCAGGAGTGTTGTCAGGGGATGCTGGAGGTGCCAGAGGTCCCAGGGGAATGGGCTGTGCCAGCCAGCCTGGTCCTGGCTGGAATTAAGAGCATGGAAGATGCGGCTGGCCTGGGATGAAGGATGCCAGCATTTCCTTGGGAAGAAATATTGGCACCCTTCCCTTTGGAACGTTTCCCATTTGGGCAGAGCGAGGGGTTGGTGTTGGAAATGTTAAGCCGTGTCCCCTCAGCCCACTTTGGGTCTTGCAGTGACGCTCGAGGCTTGGTGTGGTGTCCTGGCTCCGTTTTCCCTCCTTTCCACTGCTTATTCCCATCACTTCCCTGTTTCTTGACTTGTCAGTGGTGCCTGGTGGGAGCTGGCGAGTCCCTCACCGTGCTCATGAACCAAAGCAAAACCTCTGGCCCGCAGGAGAAAGCACCAGCTGAACCCCAAATAATGGGTATTAAAGGAAAATGTAAAATGGCAGAGGGCACATGGAGTAAGCAGAGGAATTTTCTGGCTGTCTGGTCGAAGGTTTGGTATCATTTTTCTCCAGGATTACAGGGGCTTTCACCTCATAAATTTGGGCCTGTTTGAGGTCGTTAATCTTTCTTTACATGTTGCCTTGCAATTTTAGAGCTTTGCCACCATCTGGGATCACATTTTAAATGGAGTTTCCACTCACTACGTCCCCTTTTCATGGAATTATTTATATATGGAGAAATGCATAATAAATACATCAGCTCTGGGTTGTTTTTAAACATTTTCAGGGCTTACCTTGTGTGGAAAAACTTGTCTTCTCTAATAGAGAGTCATAACAGTGACCAATTAAAGGATCACGTTTGCAATATGCTCTTAAATGGCAATTTAAAATATTGGTGAGTGATCCGCGGGGAAAGGGAGCTCCGGGCCGGGGGCCTGAGTTGGAAAATCCTGGAGTGTGAGACAGAACAGCACCATCTGATGGAAACAGCAAACCTGGAGAGGGATTTCAGCTCCCCCCTCGCCTTTGGGGTGGGATCTTGGTTTTCCTTCGCGATACGGCGGTGCCAGGTGGAAGGAAGGTTGGACTCGGATCCTGGAGGTGCTTCCCGCTCTCTGATTCTTATGGATGGACCTTCCAGCCTATCCCATCCCCTAAACCTGGCCTGGCCCACCTCTGCTGCTCTTGACGAGCCCCAAAGGCAGTGGGGACCCACAGCTGGTCCCACCAGCTCTTCCTGGAGAGCCAAGGTGTCTGCCCCAGGTCCCGCCAGGTGTTTGAGCGGGGTTTCGGACAAACAAATATCCTCAGCAGCTCAGTGGTTCCTCGTGCAGTTTTAGCTCAGGACCTCTGCAAGAACGTCCAGAGCAAATAGGTGAATCTGTGATCCACCCCCAATTAGCTGGATATTCCGGGAGCAGCTTGGAGCACGTTACGGGGGAGCAGCATCAATAAACAGGGACGCTGCGGGCCTGGGAAATGTGGGCTCTGCTCCTGGAGAGGGAAGGCTGGGAATCAGGAGCTGGGTGCAGGCTGGAAAAACAAACAGAAGGAAACAAAAAGGAGCTTTCTGCCCCCACCCAGGTGGTTGGGGCTCCAACCCCCATCACTGAGTGTCCCCCAGATCCTCCCGGGCTGATTCACCCTGACCCAAAGCTGAACGCAGCAGCGAGGTTTCACCTCCACCCGTGACTTTACAGCGCTGTCAACAGGAAAGCAGCAAATTCCCCCGGGATGTTTTACAGTGCTGAGGCATGAAATTGCAGAGCAGAATCTTCTCCCCAAGCCCCCTTTCCCCTCTGGCAGCTGCAGCAACCATTCCCTAAGAAACCCAACCTCCAGACGTGAATCACTGCTGGGATTTTTTAACTTTTCCTTGGCTCAGCCGGGAGGAGCGGGGACCTGCTGGAGCTCTGAAAAACCTCCGAGCAAGGGCCGGCTGGGGAAAGGAGTTAAAAATGAACCAGCAGATTTTTATATATATATATATATATATATATATATATATATATAAAAAGTAAAAATATATGTTCTCCATCTGAAGTTTATTTAGGTCCTTTGGGAGAGTGGCGCGGCACCACGTCTCTACTAAATTGCCAACATTTTATGGCCGTGCTGGCACCGAGTCAAACACACATCTCCTTGGCTTGCTCTGCTGTCTTAAACAGGCAGATTCCAGTCTGTTTTTCTATGGACTGAATATTCCTATTGACTGGGCGAGGGGAGCTCTGCCCAGCAAGAACCTACCGGCAACTTCTCCTTTTATTACTTTATTGAGGCTTGATTATTTTGATATTGCGCTGCTGAAGAGCCGACCCCTTGTGACCCACTGGATGTCAGAGCAGTGTGCATTTCAAGCCAGATCCAGCTTTTTCTTCTTCTTCTTCTTTTTTTTCTTTTTTTTTTTTTTCCCTTCTGATTTTATTTGGATTGGAATCTTATTAATAGCTGGAAAGTTTTGAAGGGGCTATTTTTAACTGCTTAGCTGTCGTGGGTATTTCAGCAGCGTGGACGTGGAGCTCTGAGGGTACGGATAAAACACCCCCAGCACAAAGTGCTGCTGGGTTTAAACCCAGCCTGAGCAGCTCCCTGCTCCATTTCCTTCCCAAACCCTTCCCTACATGAGAACCCTTGTGCAAAATCCCTCTGCTGCTCATGGATCGAGGTCGCTGCCCGCCCGGAGCCATTCCGTGGTGAGGAACACCCCGGAATCTCCCCCTGTTCCAAGCAGGGTGGTTTTTTTCAGGAATCCTTGGTTGCTGTAGAAGCCGGGACAGGCTGGCTTCAGGCAGGACACTCGTCTGCCCACAGCTCCCAGCAGCTGGGAGTGACCCCTGTGTCTCCTCTCCTCCCGCTGCCTCCTGGCACGGGGCTGGGGAGACGTTCCCACGGGGCTCGGGAAAGGTGGAGCTTTGATCTGCAGACGCCTGAGGAGCCAGGTCAGCACCTGAGGCAGAAAGGACTGGCAGGGAAGGGCCTGTTGGACCAGGCTGATCCAATTATGCTCCACGATGGAGAATCCTTTTTTTATTTCTTGGTCCGGAGCGCAGGAGGAGTGAGGGCTTTGCTTTGAAGCCGAGGAGATGAGTTCATGCCTCAGCGCCTGGGAAGCTGGAGAGCTGAGCTTTGCAGTTCATCTGGATCCTCCACAGCACTCCAGAAAACGTTTAATAAACCTCTCAGCCTGCTTTTCCAGGGGACTGCTGCTCCTCACGCTCGGCTGCGTGTGCCAAAGGCTTTCCCTCTCTCCTGACTGTGGGAGCCTGCGGAGCCGCTCCTGGCGCATTCCCTGCGCCTCTGTGGGGTCGGGGCAGAGGATATTCCATGATTCCATAGGAATCAATGGCTTCAGACGGCCAGAGGGCAGGGCTGGATGGGACATTGGGAAGGAATCGTTCTCTGTGAGGATGGTGGGACACTGGCACAGGGTGCCCAGAGCAGCTGTGGCTGCCCCTGGATCCCTGGAAGTGTGTCCAAGGCTAGGCTTGGATCACCCTGGGACAGTGCCCATGGCGCTGGGTGAGATTTCAGATCCCTTCCAAGCCGGGTCAATTTGGAATTCTGTTTTTTCAACCAAACAGTTGCTTTTTCTCATTATTTATTCCTACTTGCCGCTGTTCCGTTTCCTCCTGTTTTTCAGGATTTCTCTGCCACGAAGTGCGCTTGGTCGGATTTGTTGATCTTAGAGGGCTTTTCCAGCCTAAACCATTCCATGATCCCCTGATCCCTTACCCTCCAACTCCACGCTCCCCTGCTGCTCAGCTCCTTGCATGGAATCCAGCAAGGAACCCCAGGAGGGTTTGGGTTGGAAGGACCGTGAAGCCCATGCCATTCCCTGGACAGGGACACCTTCCCCTATCCCAGTCCCAGCCCTGTCCCAGCACTGGGTTGTTTGAGGACAGGATGGAGTTTTTTTCCCTGCAGAAGAACCTGGAGCTTTCCCTGGGCTGAGGAAAGCTCTCCAAGCCCGGGATTAAACCCTCCCTTGGAGTTTCTGGAAAGCTGTGGCAATAACGGGAGGAGGGACGCCGGGCATTCACAGCCCCCGAGAAGAGCCTTCACTCCGCTGTATAATGGCCTTCTGTTGGCTTTTAGTGGGCTGCAGTTTAGTAAATTAGGAGTCTTCAGGTACTTAGCGCTTTAATGGTTCTCACTAAGAACATAATTAAACCATAGACCCCGTAGGGAGAAAAAAAAAACCAAAACCCCCAGTTTATTGTGCGTATTTTTAGACTCTGTTACCAGCCCTCGTAAAACCTGCTCGATCCAAGCCAGGGAACAGGCCCGAGCTGGCGGCCCAGGATCCCTGCAGCAGCGCTCACACCTTACAAATCTGCCCCGTGAATTACGGAATTCATTTTCCTGCTCCCATTTCCAAGGGCGTTTCGCAGCAGCGGTTTCTCCCCGGCTGCTGGAGGTGTGAGGGGAGGCACGAGGGTTATGATGTTGTGCTGACACACAAACCCAGGGTTTGCTAATTGGTTTTTTTTGGTTTTTTTAAATTTTATTTAAAGATGTTTTCAGCCTCACAGAGGCGCCCAGAAACGGGGCTGCTCGGAGCCCACGGCTCTGCTCCCTCTCCGTGCGCATCCACCTTGGGATTTTGTGGTTCCATCTGCCTTGGAGCTGCACTCCCCATGTCTGTGTGTCAGGAGATCACAGTTCTGGATGTAGGGGAACTCCCAGTTTCGAGGGTGCTTCCCAGGATGAAGATATGGAGAGGGAATTTTCATCAGTGTGACGGGTTGAGGGGGAATGGCTTCAAACTGAAAAACAGCAGGTTTAGGATGGGAGATGGAATAAGATGGATTAAGATGGAATATTGGGATAAAATCCTGCCCTGAGAGCGTGGGAAGCCCTGGCACAGGGTGCCCGGAGAAGCTGTGGCTGCTCCTGGATCCCTGGAATTGTCCAAGGCCAGGCTGGATGGGGCTTGGAGCAGCCTGGGATGGTGGAAGGGGGCTGGAATTAAATAATCCTCCAGGTCCCTTCCAACCCAAACCGTTCTGAGTTTCCATAATTCCCCTCACAGCACAGCCACAAAGCGAAGTGCAAAGCTCCAAATCCCAGGAACAGGCTGGGTGAGGAGAGCCTGGAAAGCTTTTCTTCCCTCCTGGGCTCTGACATCAACGGCTCTGACATCAACACCTCCGACACGGCCGGGATGTTTCCATGGGATAGGATTCCTCTGGAACAGCAGGTGTGGGGCAGATTCCCTCTCCAATCTCAGCAAGGTGCCCTGGGTGCTCTCCCCAGGGAAAAGGCCTGGATCCAGAAAGAATCCAGAGAGTTTTGCAGCATCCCAGGCTCCGGGTGATTCGCAGGCTGCTCCTGCCTCAACGCCCCATCCCGAGTAAACACGGCTCCCTTCCCGGGAAACCTGCGCTGCGCAGCATCTGGAAGGCATTGGGAGGAACACACACACACACACAGAGATCTCCTCCCCCAGCAGCTTTTAAAGGATAGCTGGGACATGTGAATCACTGCGCTATCGCTGGGCTTTGCTTTATCCTCAAATCCCAGGATGGGCTGGGTTGGAAAAGCTTAACGCTCATCCCATTCCCACCCCAGCCATGGCAGGGACACCCTCCACCATCCCAGGCTGCTCCAGACCTCACCAGCCCGGCCTGGGACGCTTCCAGGGGTCCAGGGGCAGCCCCGGCTCCGCTGGGAATCCGTGCCAGGCCCTCCCCACCCTCACACCCTCCAGCCTGGCCCTGAACTTCCCACCGCAGTGGGATTTGCGGCTGGAATTTTCTCTTCCTGCCCTTAAACAGTTGAGGTGGCGATGGCTCCACGCACGGAGCAGTGGGAGCGATACCCGCTGGCGTGTTCAGTGCAGTTAGCAGTGCGGGTGCCGTCAGCAGTCCCGCCTGCTCCCGAGCTCCTCATCCAGAGGTGCCGAGCGTTCCGGCCTGTTGGATCCGTGCCTCAGCTAGGGCAGGCTTGGTTTAAAGCAGTTAAAAAATAAAAATTTAAAAAAAAAAAAAAATTTAAAAATGAAAATAAAAATTAAAAATAAAACTAAAATTAACATAAAAAATAAAAATAAAAATAACATAAGAATAAAAATTAAAATAAAATGAAAATGAAAAATAAAAATAAATGAAAAATAAAAATAGCATTAAAATAAAAATTAAAATGAAATTTAAAATAAAATAAAAATAAAATTAAAAATAAAAATAAAATTAACATAAAAATAAAAATAAAATTAACATAAAAATAACATAAGAATAAAAATTAAAATAAAATTAAAATTATAAATAAAAATAAAAATAAATTAAAATTAAAAACAAAAATAAAAATAACATTAAAATAAAAATTAAAATAAAATGAAAAATAAAAATAAAATAAAAATTAAAAAAATAAAGATTAAAAATAAGATTAACATAAAACTAAAAATAAAATAAAAAATAAAAATATAAGAATTAAAATTAAAATGGAAAAATAAAAATAAATTAAAATTAAAAACAAAAATAAAAATAACATTAAAATAAAAACTAAAATAAAATGAAAAATAAAAATAAAAAAAAATTAAAAATAAAAATAAAATTAACATAAAAATAATAATAAAAAGTAAAAATCTAAAATAAAAATAAAAATAAAAAATATATATTTTATATATACACTTTGATATATATAATTTATATTTCATATATTTTAGATTTTTATTTAATGATTATGTATAATAATAAATTATAATTATAAACAATTCATCATTATAATGATTATGCTTATGGTAGTAATAATAATAATAATAATAACAGTAATAACAACAGCCAAGGAACAAGCTGCCTGTTTGGAAGGATGAAGGCATTTCTCAGCAGTCCCTTTGGGAGCCCCCTCGGGAGCGCTGCGAGGAGCCCAGGCGGGATTAACTGGAAGCAGGTCCTGGCGGAGGGGAGGGAGCCTGGGGGACACCTGGGGCTGCCCTGACCCCCAGCTGGCCAGAGCGGCCTTGGCAGCGCTCCCTGACCCCGGCCCGGCTCCATCCGGGGAGGAAGGATGCGGTCTCTGTCCTGAGGGGCCGCAGCAGCCTCCAACCCAGGCCACGCTTTATTAATCCCAGCTTTGCTAATAAGGAATTACAATAGTTGTGGGATTTGGCAGCGGGAGCGCGCTTGGCTGCCGCGCATCCTCCAGGATTTGCCCCGTTTTGTTTGTATTTTGGATTTAACTACAAATAATTTAAAGATGTGTTGTGTCTCCTTCAATTAACATTTGTGTTTTCGACCTCTCTCTTTTTTTCTTTGTTTCGGTTGTCGTTGAAGTTTTAAAACAGTGCCAGGGGATTCGAGCCTGTCAGATACGCCGAGATAAATCCGCGTTCATTTTCTTGCTCCAGCTGTGGGATTTCTTGGGGTGGCACTTACTAACATATCAGAGTTTGGGGTTGTTCCCTTTGAAAAATTCGCCGTTTTTCTTCTTCTGGATGGAAAAATCTCCCGGTGTCAAAAAATTTCAGGCTGACAAAAGAATAATATTGTCCCAAGGCCAGTATGTAAATACCTTAACCAGTATAACATGTTTAGAGGAATTACGCTTTCCTCTCCCAAATTACCGTCTTGGAAAGCAGCTCTACCAGCACATTTATTTGAATTTTAAATATTTTGAAAGCAGATCGCCGAGGTTTTGAAATCTGGTTTCCATTCCTGGCTCTGTTTGACCCAAGGCCTGACCCTGAGCAAATCTTAGGCTCCGTTTCTGGATCCGCTCCGTTGCTCTGAGGATCCTCGCTCAGTTTAACATCCCTCAGTGCTGATCTGAGTGTAAGATTTCAGTGTTAAATAATGGCGGGGTTAATTTAAGATGGGGTTTGGTCATGATGACGAAAGGGAAAATTAAAACTCTCGGTTTTTAAGGGATGAGTTTGTTCAAAGATGCGTGGAAAAAAAACTTGAATGAAGTCATTTTCTCTGCAAAAAAAATTGAGTTCCCACAAGTGGAGGATGCTTCTCCTGAGGGCAAATCTGGGGAGAGAAACAAGGAATAAAGCCAGAGCTTTGTAGCTGCCCTTCATACTGAGTTTGGGAGGGTGTTGGAACCCTGGGCACTGAGAATTCCAGATTTTCTGTGCTGCCAGGCTCTGACCCCCAGGCAAACCCTGCACTGACCTGAGGCCGTGGAACAGCTCCCAAAATGGAGTGACAGCGCTGGGATTGTGGGAGTGGGGTTTGGATAGAAGTGTGTGATGTCACAGGGTGCAAAACTCAGAGTTTAAGGGTTTAGAATACAGGAATAGAGAGAAAGCAGGATGGAGGGTTTAGGGCAGAGGCTGAGTCTTCCTTTTTCACCTTTTTCTTCATGGGTCTGGATGGGATTTTGTAATTGGGTAGAAAAATCCGCATTGCGGGCCAGAGGTGGTTGGTTATTGGGTTAAAAGTAAAAAATAATTCAGGTGTCATTTCTTAATTGGACAATTAGTGCTTAAAAGACCTTGGAAAGAGTTAGAGACAGAGCCATTTCCACTTTGTCAGCCAGAACTCACAGCTCCTGAGGCTGTAACACAGATAAGAATTAATAAACACCTGCGTCCAAACACAAAATCCATCTCTCGAGCGTTTAATCCCGGCTCTAACAGAAAAAAAGATAAAAACCCCCACAGGAGGGGATTAATTCCTTTTTTTTTTTTTTTTTTTTTTTTTCCCTTTTGATATTCCAGACGCAGCCGGTGCCCAACCCCATCTCGTACTTCATGCACCGCTCGCCGTGGTGGTTCCACCGCTTCGAGACCTTGGTCAACCACTTCATCGAGCTGGTGGTGCCCTTCTTCCTGCTGCTGGGCCGCAGGATGAGCATCCTGCACGGGCTCCTGCAGATCCTCTTCCAGGTCAGCCGCTCCTCTTTTCCTTCCCCGGGGGTCTCCTCCTCTCCTGGGGTTCCCAGCTCCTCCGGGCAGCGCCCAAAGGAGCTGGGTCAGGGGGCAGGGTGGGAGTTCAGGCTGCAGGGAATGAGGATGATTCCCAGCCAGGAATTCCGGGGTGTTTCCCACTGCTCTGGGTGCTTTGCTGGAGGTTTGGTTTGTGCGTGGCAGAGAGACGGCAGCCGGGCCTCAGCGCAAAGGGGAATCCTTGCGATTCCCCCCAAAAGTTAATTTTTATAGGCATCTTTCCATCTCTGGAGGGATTCTTCTGCCTGTATTTATTGTTCTGTGTCTCTGGAGAGGCTCGAGCTGCTCTTCACGAATACCAGATTGGCTGTGCCGAGGTTTAAAAGGAAAATAATTCCTTGAAAGTTTAATGGGTTTGCATTCCAGTTGATTTTTTTTTTGAGGGGGGGGCTTTTTCTGCAAAGCTCAGAGGGCAGAAGCTGCTGCAGAAATACTTTCCTAGAGCCCATGTGATTCCCCTCCTCTCTGTCCTGGCAGGGTTCAAAGAGCTCATGAAACCTCTCAGACGCTCGGTTTGCAGCCCTCGCTGCCCTGTCTTTGTTCAGCACCATGAAATTCATACTCGGGAGCTGTCGCTGCTTCCTGTGAGTTCATGTGATGATTAAGCTGGAGAACAGCTCGTAAAGCCCCTCGGTAAACCGCAGAAATGCCGATCAGGTTTTAAAGGTCTGACAGAAAGCCCCGGCGGGTTTGTGCCCTGGCCGAGTCCCCAGTTCCTTCTGCTTCCCCCGCTCCTCCCGCTGCGCCGGGGTGCCAGCTCTTCCCTCTGCACAGCTTTGGGAGGTGGCTTGGGATGGATTTGGGCAGATGGAGGGAGAGGTGTGACCCAGGTGCCAGCTGTGTTTGTGACAGGCGTCACCCCCGAGGTTTTCGGAGGCACCGGGAGGATTTTGTTCAGCCCAGCCCTAAAAAAACCTCCACGGACAAAGCAAAACCCTTCCCTCTCTTCTGGTTAGGGTGAGGAAGGGCAGGGTTAGGTTAGGTTAGAGATCAGGGAGAAATTAATCCCTGTGAGGGGATTACTTATATACACATTAACAGGTACTGCTCCCGCTTGTTGTTGGAGGTATCGCCATCCCAAATCGTTTAAGGGCAGGAAGAGAAAATTCCAGCCCCCGATCCCACCGCGGTGGGAAGCTCAAGGCCAGGCTGGAGGGAGTGAGGGTGGATCCCTGGAAGTGTCCCAGGCCAGGCTGGAGCACCCTGGCACAGCGGAAAGTGTCCCCAGGAGGGGCTGGAACAAGATGCTCTTTAGTGTCCCTCCCACCCCAATCCATTCCGTGCTCCGTGCTCCCCTCTCAGCCCCTTCTCGCCTCGGGGTTGCTCCATCCCTGTCGCTCCCAGCCAGGAACCTCCGGCTCCTTCCCAGCTCCTCCCGCGCCCCTAACGAGCAGCGGGGCCCTGGCGGGGCTGGGGGACCTCAGACACAGCCAGGGGACCTGGAACAGCCCGGTCCACCCCATAAATGTCCTAATGACAGCGAGTGAAGGCAGGCATCGAGCCCCCTTTAATTGGCCCTTTATTGATAGCTGGCAATTAGTGACTCATTTCGATCGCGGGGGGAGCCTGCCAAGGCAGAAAGGGTCCCAGTGTAAGAGGCAGCTCTGGCGCATTTACGGCATTTCAACAAAAACCTGTTTATTTAATATTTACTGCCCTTTTCTTCATTCAGAATGACTTTTATTGACAGTCCTTGTGCTCTGCGAAGGAAGCAATAAAGTTTAATGTTGATACACCACTTAATTCCGCTTTTCAAGATTCGAATTGACATTACAGACAAGTTTTATTGGACGTTTTATAATTGTTATTGGAGTCATGGTGGCGAGGTTGAGCGAGCGTATTTTTCCAGATCCCAGCCGGCCTGGAGAATATTGCTTTGTCAGGAACCCAAAAAAAGAGTTGGGCCTTACAGGAGGAAAGTGGGGGTGGTTTTTTTTTTTCCAAGTGTGAACTTATTCTTCTTGCCTGCTTCATGTTTGTAAGGAAAAAAGCTTAGGGAGGGTGGAAACGACAGAGAGGAGGCGCTCAACAGCCTGAGGATGGATGTGTGTCCACCAGGGGATTCCTGTGGGATTCCAGCCTGGAGTTATCCCGAGGGAGCTGGAGGCTCCACCTCGTTCCCATCCTGGATGTGCACAGGAGGTTCCTGTTGGGGTTTTCTGCGTTTGATGGGATTTATGGGATTTAGGGCGGGTTTGGTGGACACCAGAGTGCTGCCAGCACCTTGATCCCCCCCTGGAGGGACCCTTTGGATGAGGGATCCCAGCAGATCCATCGAGGGCTCGGTGTTGCTGCTCCTGGCCAGCAATGGTCCCTCCTGCTGTGCTTTCCTGCCCCTCAGCTCTGGGGTTTTTGCCACGTTCTCTTCGGGAGCTCGGCTCAAACCCCAAACGTTTCCATCGACCTCCCGGGCACTGCTGCCAGTTGTGTCTGCCAGGAATAAATTATCCCTGGAAGCGTTCAGAAAACTGAGGGTGTGACACTTCAGGACGTGGTTTAGTGGTGGGTGTGGTGGTTGCGTTTGATGGTCCTAAAGAGCTTTTCCAACCTTAAAAATTCTGTGATTGGCTGGGTTTTGTAGCAGAGGTGGGGTCTGGGCCTCAGAAATGCACACCTGGGTCTGAAACACCCCAATGTTCAGCAGAAATCAAATCAGAAATGGGGCTGGCGGTACCTGGAGGAGGGAAAAAGAGATCTTGGAGGGTCTTGGATACCCCTGGTGGGGTCTGGAATATTGTTCTTGGTTCTGTAGAAGCACCAGGGCAAAGCCTGCCCATACCCCAAGGAGTTTGTGGGGTGTGGGAGGTTTGTGGGATTTGTGGAGAAGGCAAATCCTTCAGCTCAGCAGGGATTTCACTGCTCCCTGGATCTGCCTTCCCAAACCCTGCATCTCTTCCTCAAACCCTGGATCTGCTTCCTCAAACCCTGGATCTGCCTCCCTAAACCCTGGATCTGCCTCCTAAAAACCCTGGATCTGCTTCCTCAAACCCTGGATCTGCGTGTTTTTCACGCTGTGTTACTCCCAGCTCACACCAAACTTATTTCTTGGCTCCTTGGAAGCCAGGCAGTAAAATTACACTGCTTGGCAAACCAGTTGATGAGGGGAAGCGAGAGGGAAGCCAAGGAAAAAGGCAGGAAAAAGCCACCTTGCCCCTCGGAGCTGGCAGGTAGCGCTGGGTTGGAGCGAGGGAGGGAAGGGGCTGGGGTGGATTTGGCAGTGCCAGGTGGGAAGGAGCTTCAGGATCAGAAAAGTGAAATCCATAAATGGATAAATAGAATGGAAAGTCCCCGGCTGGTGCTGTTGGAAAGGCAGGGGCGCTGCTTTGATTGGCAGTCACAGCCACGAAGGCACGATCTGGGGGGTTTGGAACGTGGGGAGAGTTTTTGGCTTTTAAATCCCTTTGGGTCTGGATGGATTTGTGGTGTCTGACTCCTTCCCGTGGCCCCTGGAAGCTCCAGGTGTGTGCTCCAGCACGGAGCATCCCTGCGGCTGGAGCAGTCCCTGGCGGGGCTCAGCCCTCACGTCCCACAGCAGGACAGAATTCCCTGAGGGAGCGGCAGTGGCTGTGGGACATTTTCCCCATCTCCAGATCCTGAATGTGACGTGTCAGAGACATCCCAGGATCGCCTCTCCCCTGCTCCTGCCGAGGAAAAACTCGGGTTGGTGTCAGCAGGAGCTGTCCCTGAGCACAGGGGGGACAGTGTCAGGAGCACAGGGTGACAGTGCTGGGAGCACAGGGTGACAGTGCTGGGAGCACAGGGGTGACAGTGCTGGGAGCACAGGGGGACAGTGCTGGGAGCACAGGGTGACAGTGTCAGGAGCACAGGGGTGACAGTGTCAGGAGCACAGGGTGACAGTGTCAGGAGCACAGGGGTGACAGTGCTGGGAGCACAGGGGTGACAGTGTCAGGAGCACAGGGGGACAGTGCTGGGAGCACAGGGGTGACAGTGTCAGGAGCACAGGGGGGACAGTGTCGGGAGCACAGGGTGACAGTGCTGGGAGCACAGGGGGGACAATGCCAGGAGCAGAGGGGTGACAGTACCAGGAGCACAGGGGGGACAGTGCCACTAACACAGGGGTGGCAGTGCCAGGAGCAGAGGGGTGACAATACCCAGAACACAGAGGTGACAATGCCAGGAGCACAGAGATGGCAATGCCAGGAGCACAGAGGTCACAATGCCAGGAGCACAGAGGTGACAATGCCAGGAGCAGAGGGCTGGCAGTGCCAGGAGCACAGAGGTGACAGTGCCAGGCGCACAGAGGTGACAGTGCTGGGAGCACAGAGGTCACAATGCCAGGCACAGAGGGCTGTCAGTGCCAGGCGCACAGAGGTGACAATGCCAGGCACACAGAGGTGACAATGCCAGGAGTGGGGCACAATTCCAGCCCTGCAGAAGGCAGAGATGAACCCTCCACAGCCAAAGCCCCTGCGAGGTTCAGAGCCTGCAGAGGAACCGGCCCACGAGCACTCGGGGACTTTGGGAGCTGGAGAGGGACAGCGGGACCTGCAGGGAGAGGGACCCCGAGGGGGTGTGGCAGGGACGTGGGGCTCTGTTCCCCTGGAAAACAAACTGCCAGCACTACCCTTGCCCGCCTGGGCACTGCACCAGGGACACGCAGCCCCTGGGAGCTGGGAATGTGCAGGACAGCGGGAGCAAAGTCGTTTTCCTCCTCTTCTTGTTTTTTTTCTTTTTCTTTTCAGGCAGAAAACAGTTGTTGAACAGATATTTTCTGGCGCTTTTTTTTTTTTTTTTTTTTTTTTTTTTTTTTTTTTTTTTTTTTTTTTTTTTTTTAATTTTATTTTTTCTTCCTTGGCTTGGCCGAACCCCAACCTCTTAAAAAACGTTGATGGAAAAGGACGTTTCCCTCTGGTTGATTTTGTTCCCATCTCTCCAGGAAAGCAGGAGAGGCCAAGTGGGGGTTTCCCCCCTCTTTTTTTCTCTTTTGGGAGGGGAAGGACCGAGCCCCCCGTTGTCCCAGCGCTGCCTCTGCCACACCACGAGCTGCTGGAGGGATGAGCTGCCCCTGCAGCCACACACACACACAAATTAAATCAGGCTGCTGCAGTGCCACAGCTGCAAGAGATTGTGTTGCTGACTTAGGAGGTAGCAGAGGTCACAGCAGCAGCCTGGAGAGAGGGAACAAAAATTAACCAGCGCTGCCCCCCCTCCTCGTCCCTGCAGAAAGTGTCTGAATCCAGTGTTTGTTTTCACTTGTCAGATCCGAGCGGGGTTTGTTCTCGTGGCCAGGCCGGTGTAAATCAGGGGTGTCTCCAGCAGGATTAGCGGGGTTGCACCAGTGCCAGGCTCGTGGCAGGAGGATCAGGCCCTTCCTCAGGGCTTTAACTGGGCGCCCACGGGACAGGGGCGCTGCTCCAGGAGGTGTTTTCCTGTGTGGATGCAGAGAGGTGCCGTTAAGGTGTGTGAGGACGAAGCCCAGTTCACGGGAGGACGGAGCAGGCAGAAAATTCAGGAGTTGTTCTGCAGTTCACACAATCCCAGGATGGTTTGGGTTGGAAAAAACCCTTAAAGCCCATCCAGTGGCACCTCCCTTTCCGTGGCAGGGACAACTTCCACCATCCCAGGCTGCTCCAAACCCTGCCCAGCCTGGCCTTGGACACTTCCAGGGATCCAGGGGCAGCCACAGCTCCTCTGGGCACCCTGTGCCAGGGCCTGCCCACCCTCCCAGGGAGGAATTTCTTCCTGGTATCCAATGTAAATCTCTTTTCTTTCAGTTTAAATCCATTCCCCCTTGTTCTATCACTTCATGTCCCCATTAAAAGCCCCTTTCCTGATTTTTTTATAAATCCCTAAGGATGTTGGGCAGCTGGGTGGATGTCACTGCCTGGGCTGGGCAGGGGCTCCCCTGCCAGAACAGAGGAAATTCAGCTTTCCCCAAAGCCCAAACCTTGCTGATTTCGTTGTGGTTTAGAAAGAAACAACAAACAGAGACTCCCAGGAAAACAAACAGCACGTGGAAAAGAGTTGGGCAGTTCAGTTGTTTAAAAATCAGCTCTGGATTTTTAAATCTCGTCGGGGGTGAAGTGGAAGGTGCAGGGAGAGGGATCGAGAGGTTCTTTGGGAGTGCTGGAGCTCGGGCTGGGATTATGGAGGTTGATCCCCAGCCTTGTGCACCCATCCTGGTCCTGGGGTGAGGGTGTCTGGGGTGTCCCTGTCCCTCAGTCCCTCCTGGATCCCCCAAATCCCCTCCCTCCGCCCTGGCGCTGCTCCAGCTCAGCTTTTCCCCACAGCAAAACAAAAGGAATGTGAAATCAAAGCAGTTACGGGGCAGATTTTCTGTTAGATTTAAGCCCCCTTAAATTAAACACTGAGCTCCACACTCCCCCCCCCCGCCCCGCCACACACACAACAAGAAACATTCTGAGTTAAGCAGGCAGAACCCAAACTATTTAATCACTCTGATATTTGATTTCACATCCAGCTCGATAGGATCTGCTGTGCCAGACACGGGAATAGCAGCACATACCACCCCAAACCAGTAAATAACACTGCTCCCGTAATGGGGTCTGGGATTAGTTAGCAACAAGTTAAGTCCTTGCATTCTGCAGTAGTCAGAGAGACTGAGCAACACTCACTGGGAGCCATAGGAGTGCATTTAATTAGCTCCTGATTCAGGGCGCTGGGGTTTTTTTTTTTCCTCTTCTCTCTCTCTTTTTTTTTTTGAAATCATTAAATAAAGTGTCACCCCAAGCCAGCGCTGTAAACTCTATTTTGATTGCGGCTGCAATAACCCCTTTGGGCGTCATTCGGATTGTACTAAACAGTTTCTGCAGAGCGCTGGTTTCTCTCAAAATAAACCCAAGTCCGGCTTTGACAAGCTCTAATGAAAAACAAATTGTTATATTACTTAGAAAAATAATTTGAAGGAAGTCTGAATTAGTTGTAAAGGTGGAAAAGGTTCAGCTACTTGAAAATAGAAATTTGGAAGGTATTTATTTTAACCATTAAGCCCAGTGGCCTTGAAATACAGCCTTGTTTGTTCCAGAACGCTCCTAACGAGAGCCATGAATCACGCTGTTAATCAGTATGGGAACGTGATTAATTGGGGAGGGGACCGGCGGTGACTCCAACAGGCGGAGCCGCCTGGCAGCAGCCGCAGCCTGGAGCTGGGCTCCTGCACGCCCCTCATCCTGCTGGCATCCCGCAGCCCTGGCCTCTGGAAAACTGGGATTCGAGCACGGCTGTTCCGTCGGAATCCCCCGGATCCGCGGTGCCTCCGCTGTCGGTCGGCTCGGGAGGATCTGGTTTTCTGTCTCTGGTTGCTCTGGGACGGCTGGCAGCTCACCTTTGCTGCTGCTCCTGGCTCTGCTGTTAAACCCGAGAGGGAGGTTTGACGCCCGGCCCTGAAATCAGAATTTGAGCAGATGTCCCCGGGGTGGGAAGCGCTGCGGCGGCTGGAAAAGCTCAGCAGGAGGGTTGGGATTGGTTTTCACTCCCGATTCGGGTTGGGGGCCAGCAGGAGCTGCAGTGGCTTTGGCCGTCCAGGAGCACGGCGTGGTTTTAGGGCAGCAGGGGTGAGCTCCAGCAGCGTTTCAGGTTCCTGCTGGGAGCTGCCACGTGTGCCAGGCTGGCCCGGTTCGGTGCCACCTCTGTGCCAGAGAGCCCCAGGGACCGGGTGAGCCGCTGTCCTTGGGAATATCGCTGAGCACCGACTCCAGAATCAACAGCTGGATCCTTAAATTGCAAGATTTGCTGAAATGGGGTGGAAACTCACCCAGTCCTGGTGTGTTGGCTGTGTTAAAACTTTCCAGGGGCTCTCAGGTCCCTCTGTCTGTGCTGCTCCCTGTCCGCTCTTCCCGCTCCAGGAGCAGCCTCCACAGCTTGTGGAATGGCTGACAGGGAATCTGCACTTCCCTGGGCTCCAGGGCAGCTCCAGGTGTTTGGTTTTTCCTCCCTGTTAGGATTTTGCACCTGATTTTCAAAATTCCTCCGTGCTGCAGAACCTTTGCATCCCGCAGCAGGATTTCCAGCTGGCTGGGCTGGGTGGGGAAGATCGATGCTGAAGGATGCTGTCAGTGAAATGATCCTGAGCTGGAGCTTCCAACATCTGCAGCTCCCAGATGGGATTCAGGATTCAGCTCCGGGCTGGGAGATAAAGGATGTGTTGCACATGTGAGTGCAGGGGGCTGCGAGTGAGGGCATAAAACATTCCAGCCTGACGAGAGCCAGAGCAGCTGCAAAGCAGAGATGTTCCTGGTGTCCATGACATGATCTTCACCATGTTCTGGCACCATAATTCCAGGGATAATTATTTATTTACGTTCAGCTGTAGCTGCTGAAGCTGAGTAAAACCATCACAGCCCGTTCCTGTGCCCAAAAACCAGAGCTCGCCCACTAAAACGTGTCAAGTGTCTTTAAATATCTGTGAATTTCTCCAGCTTCGGCTGTGCAATGGTTTGAAGAGATGGTGGAGGTCTCGCAAGTTTAATCCCATTTTCTGTCCCTTGGTTCTCATCTGAGCTGGTCCCTTTGCACCTTCCCAGCTCTTGGCTCCCACCAAGCCTTTGCTGCTCGGCAGGGTGACACTGGTGGGATTTGGGATTTGGGATCTCTCCTCCCACTAGCAAGATGACAGGACCTTTAAATAATGTTTTCTATTCCGTTTCAAAAAAATAAAAAAAAATTTAAAAAAAAAAAAAAAAAAAAAAAAAAAGAAATCAGAACAGCCTAACTGGAAACAGATGGCAGATGAGAAGCTTCTTTTAAAGAGGATTTTTAATACATTTATTATGAAGAAAATCGTTTCTCAGTGTCGGAGACGGACGTGTGAAGACAGAATGTGCCCGTTCCAGCAGTGGAAGGGGCTGGAGTGGGATGATGCCTTTGGTGTGGTGTTCCGGGAGCGAGGGGAGGATTTTGCTGCTGGTAAAGCGACTTCTCCTGGCTGAAAGGAGGCTTCTTGCCATCCCTGCTCCCTCCTCCTCCCTCTGGTGTCACTGGCTGTCAGAGCAGTTTCGATCGTGCTCTTATTCTGGGCTCCTGGCATGGTTTTCCTGGAGTGGTTTGGATTGGAAAGGACCTTAAAGCCCATCCAGTTCTAACACCTTCTGCCATCCCAGCTTGCTCCAAACCCTGTCCAGCCAGGCCTCGGGCACTTCCTGGGATGGAGCAGCCACAGCTTCCCTGGGAAACCTGTGCCTTGTGTCCTCCCTGAGGGTCAGCTTAGGGTTTTGTTTTGGTTTTTTTTTTTAATAATTTGCATATTCCAGTCAGTTGTGTCAGTGTAAATGAGAATGTGCTTTTATGTGTAAAACCATCAGAGAGAGGTGTCCCTTTCCCCATTCCCCCTCACCCAGCGGTTGGACAGCTTCGATTAAAGCCATTTTAAACAAACCCCACATCGTTTCAGAGGGGTGGACCTGGGTGCCTGGACTGCTCCGGGATGGAGGTGAAGACGGATTTTTCTCTTTTCCCGCTTGGATGAGAGTACCTCCTTCTCTTGTTCTGGGTTTAACGTTCCTGTGAAGCGCCGCTGCCTCCAGAGAGGTTTTATTTTGCTTTTGGAAGCGCTGGGATGAGGCTGCAGCCCTGGGATGCTTTAGCCCACACGCAGTTTACACAGCTGCACCATCCCCTTTCCCCAGGCTCCAGCAGGGTCGTTATCTCTGCCGTGATGCAACAGCCAGGAATTGCAGGAAACCTGTGTCACCCGTTACTTTCATCTTCCTATAAAAACCGGGATTTTTGGAGCTGTGACTCGGAGATGGGCGCAGGATGCTCTTGGAGCAGCTGGGGTTTGTTTGGTGCTGCGCTGTGCTCAGTGGGGTCCTTCCCTGGAGAATCGTTTGCAAACCCCAATCCCACTTTCCCTTCCGTTGGCAACAGCATTCCCAACAGATTGTGGCCTCCTTGGAAGTGTCCAAGGCCAGGTCAGGCAGGGCTTGGAGCAGCCTGGGCTTGTGGAAGATGTCCCTGCCCATGGTGAGGGGTTGGGAATGAGCTTTGAGGCTCCTTCCCACCCAAACCATTCCATGGTTTTGATTGATCCATGGAAAAGATTCCACGATTTATGCTGGCACTGGTGCAGAGGGCCCTGGGATTTTGTTGCTGCCCCAAACCCTGAGCTGAGCCCCAAAAAAACCTCGATCCAGGCAGGTGTTTGCAGCATGAGGTCTCACCTCTGCTGCTTTCCTCTTGGATTTGAATTCCGTCGCCGCCGGGAGCACGGTGCTGGTTCGTCCACGCTCCTGAGTAACTTTTTCCACACGTGAAACTCCCTCTGGGGTCGGGCTAAGCCCTGCAGGAACCACGTGGGTTTGGTCTGGGCTTGGTGTCCACACCTGGAGCTGTTCAGGGAGAGGAGTTGGCACTTTAAATTTACACCCTGCTCCGGTTAGGAAAACTTGGGAACAGGGAGAGAAATCCCAGCTCAGGCCAGTTTTGGAAAGGCTGAGGAAGTCTGGGAGAAAAAATGCACAAAAAGATCAGTTTGGGGGTGTTTTGTCTCAAATTTTGGCCAGTGTGGCGTGGCAGTGATGGTTGGGGTGGGACATGGATGGATTCCTTGCACTTTGTGAGCAAACAAGCAGAAAGGGATGGGTGTTCAATAGAATCCTGGAATGGTTTGGGTTGGAAAGGACCTTAAAATTCATCTTGGGCAGGGAAACCTCCCACTGGACCAGATTCTACATCATGGTCACCCTCAGAGAAGCCGCCAGCTCCTCTGAGATGCCAAACTCCAGGAGCAGTAGAAAAACTCAGGATGCCTCGGTCAACAGAAATGTCAAAATTTCCTCTGGAAAAACAAATCGGATTGCATCGGTTGCTTGGATGGGGTTGGGAATGGCAGAGTGGGGAGTGGGGAGTGGGAAAGAGACAGGGATTGCTTTTATGGCATCATTAATGCCATTGATTCCCTGTCCAGCCCTTGAAAAACAGTTGTAATCCCCACACAAATCCCTCTGGAGCAACGAGGGCAAATCTGCCAGCTCTGCTCATCCAACACGGATCATCCCTGCAGCCAGAAACCTCAGCGGGAGCAGAGCCAAGGTAAAAGGGTCAGGGGAGCACCCTGAAACCCAGCGCATCCAAAGCAGCTCCATCTCTGGGATTCCAGGAGACGCTGCAGGGCCAGCCTTGAAGGGACAGTGGGGTCCTAAAGATGGGGAGAGATCATTTTCCTGGGGTTACTTGGAAAGAAAATGTGACCGCAGATAAGAACTGGAGCTTCAAAATGCTGTGTTCCTTCCCGATTCCCGTTCTCCAGCCGGGCAGGAAGGGATCAGCTGGAAAGTCCTGCTTGGGCAGTCTCAGGTGCTGGTGGCCATCAGTGAGAGGGTCCTTGGCGCTGCAGAATCCCTGCTGGAGGGTTTTCCTCTGGCCCCTGAAGCCGGGGAAAGGGAGATGTTTTTCATGGAAATCTGTTCCTCGACCCTCTTGGCAGCCAGAGCTGAGAGGATTGGAGTTTTTGTGCCCCCAGCTCCACGTTTATGGTCAGTGTGAAACCCCACCTGTGATCGCCGCATGCGGCCTCGGCAGGGCTGCAGTAAATTGAAGCACCGCGGGGAATTTGGAGGAATACATCCTCTTCCTTCTCGGAGTCAGGTTACAGCGACCTCGGAACATCTGGACACAGCGTCTCAGGGCTCCCAGAGGTTCTGCTGCATTAAAGGTTCATCTGCCTTTGTTCAGTTCCCGGCCTTTTCCTGTCCTCGTTGCCTCCTCTGGATTCAGGGCTGCTCTCAGCGTTCCCGGCCATCTCCTGGTTCCTCAGGTAGAGCAGCCCATGGAATTCCAGCAGTGCCTTTCCATGGGCAAGCACAGATCCATAACTCCACAGCCATTTGCTGTGCTCGTGGGAGAAGTTCAGAATAAAACACTCTCCTGTTTTTCCTAGAGCCTAAATTCGCTCTAAGCTGCTGGTTCCCAGCATCCTGAAAGACCAAATTTAGGGGGGAAGATGCATCCCTTAATATTCCCTGGATCTTTGGCGATGTGATGCTGCTTTGTTTCGGAGCTCCTTTGCCTGATCTCCAGGTTGTCCTGACAGGGTTTAACTGAAGTAAGGGCGTGGAGGTGGAACCTGCTGCCTCCAGCTCTGGGGGTTTTTTTTCGGGAATCCAGAGCAAGGGAGATGCCAAAGCCATGGGGTGGCTGTGGTGGCCAGATTCGTGGTGGTCCACGTCAAGAAGATGAGGTTGAACTCCAACATCTCCTGGAAGTGACCCCATCCTCCCCTTGGGAGCAGCACATCCCCATCCCACCCCAACCCCTGGGCTGTTGTGCCGAGCTCAACGCCCAGAAGGAAAATGCAGCTCCAGCTTTTCGCTTTTCGGGCCTCTCGGGCCCAGACCTCAAGGTTTTAAAGACTTTCATATGTGCTTGACTTGATGTGCTCCGAGTATTCCCACTGAAGTGAACTAAGTGGATAAGACTTTGCAGGATTAAAGCCAAATGAGTCCTCACCCACCATGCTGGGAAGTCTTGTTGAAGTGGGTCATTGGAGGGAAAGGAGGAGGGGGTGGTTCCCAACTTGCCCCTTTCATTTTATGCTTTTATTTATTTAAAGGTTTGGATTTTTTTTTTTTTTTAATTTTTTTTTTTTTTCTCTTCGGCAGCTTGGGGGGAGAAAAGAAAATAAAAAGCCCCAGGCTGTGGTGTAACCACTGCAGGCAGATGTTGTCATGACTACTAAACAAGAAACCTGATTTATAAAAATGAGGAAAAACAGATGAACGTGAAATAAAAGAGAGGGAAGAAAAAAAAAAAGTAAAGAGAGAGAGAGGCGATCTTAAAATATTAACTCTGATGTAGAGAAAAATATAAACAGACAGGGTTAGGAAATTCCATAAGGAATATGACTTGTTTAATATTAATCATAAAGGAAAAGATTATGAGAGCTCCGAAGGGTGCCAAGTGAAATACTCCACACGCAGCCACTGCTGTGATAGGAGTCCTTGTGGTGGCTTCCCTGGGCCGCCCTTGGCCACGCTCTGGTGGAGATGTCCCTGCTGGAAGTTGTCCCTGGGATGTTCTTGTGGTTCTGCTGCTTCTCCTGGTGCTTCTCCCTCCCTTGCAGTTGTTGCTGAGTGCAAACCTCCAGCGCGTGACGGCCGAAATAACCCGTGTTTTATTGAAAACGCGGGCGAGTTGGGAAAAGTGATTGGGTTTGGGGACGTGGCGGGATCTCTGCGGCTGTGACGTGTCTCAGAGCAGGGGTCAATGACGTCCCAAAGCTGAGGTGGCTGCAGACGAGTGGCTGGGCGGGGCTCAGGTGGCTCTGCTCCCGTCTCCGTGGGTGCTGTGTGACACTGCCGCTCTCCTTGTCCCTCTCCTGCCATCCTGAGCTGGCAGAGCCCGTGGTGATCCTGCACCGGACAAGCGCCAGGTGTCACAATTCCTTCATCAACGCTCCCAGGACATTCCTTGTCCAGGACAAGGCTGAAACCAGGAGCCCTGAGGATCTTCAGGACCAGGAGACACCTCTGTGCTCTCCCTGGATCCATGCTAGTCCCTTTTGTCTCTTGGGCTGTCACCACCGGTGTTCCCTGGTGATGATGTTTTGGGAAGGCTGAGCTGGATCAGAGACTGGACAGAGCCAGAGAATAAAGCAGAGAAAGAGGCCTTTAGGATCCACCTTGGGCAGGACAAGAACCTGGCCAGGGACACACCCAAGGTGGACACAAAATGGTCACAAAATGGTCACAAAATGGACACAGAAGGGACGCAGAAGGGACACAAAATGGACACAAAACGGACAAGCAGTTGCGAGGTCTCACACTTTGATCAGTTTTGGTCCATTTGCACATTTGGGGTTGAATTGTCCCATTCCAGCTCCAGGCTGTGAGCTCCCATCCTTCTTGTTCCTCCCTCCAGCCACCCTTGTTTGAGCTTTGGGGCTGAAAGTTGTCCTTGGTGTGCAGCAGGAACAGGATTTGTTTTGTGTGGCTGCTGTGTGCAGAGAGCTGAGTGACCCCGAGTGTGAGCTCAGAGCTGCACCCTGGGCAGCGCAGAGTCTGGAAAACACTAAAAATAAAACAGAAGGCGTCGGTGACAGTGCCCAGTGTGGCCCGGCTCCCCCGAGCCCCAGCACGGTGACAGCAGCCACGAGACGCCAGAGAGGAGCAGCTCTGACCGCAGCTGGGAGGGCTGGGAAGGCTGGGAAATACCTCCGTGGGATCCCGCCTGGAAAATCCTGGGCAGAGCTGTAATTTGCCGCTTCGTTTCGCTTCCCCCCGTGCTGTCTGGGCCGCTCACGGCTCCGGCACGCCGGCGTTCCCAGGCCCAAATGGGAGATGAGTGCCTTGTGGCACGGACTGTGCTCCGGCAGGGAATTCTGGAACTCTGGGATTGCTGCTCCCAGCCCGCGTTGGCCCCGGCTCTGGCTTTGGCGTTGGCTCATAAACAGTTTGGTTTGCAGAAACCTTCAGGGTTCCTTCTCACTGTCAGGAGAAATTAAGCTCCAAAGCCAGGCAGAAACTCTCCGTAACAACAAATCCATGGCCTGAGGGTCCAGGATGGAGATGTTCACCCAGCAGGACCTTTCCAGGGCTGCTGAGCAGATTCCCCTTGCAGAATCCATCCAGGACACCTGGGCAGATCCACTCTCACCTCTCCAGGTGCCTCTGTCCTGCTCCTGATCCGTGTCCTGACCTGGCATTGGCCATGAACACGCTGCCAAAGCTCTGAGCACCTGTGGGGATGGTGCAGGGAAACTGGAAACAGCCAAGATTTCTGCATCCTTCCCCAGCTCCCTGCATCTTTTCCCACCTCCCTGCATTTTTCCAAACTCCCTGCATTTTTTCCCCCCCAGCTCCCTGCATTTTTCCAAACTCCCTGCATTTTTTTTTTTTTTCCCCCCAGCTCCCTGCATCTTTTCCCACCCCCCTGCATCTTTTCCCAGCTCAGCAGCCTGGGAGCATTCAGATCCCTGCTCCTTCTTATCAATCCCCTTCCAGTGCTCCTCCAGCAGCACCAGGCAGTGCCTGGCTCCTTCTGTTGCCCTGCTGTCATTCCCAGTCTGTCCCAGTGTCACTCCGGCACCTGGCTCCGAGGAGCTCCTGATCCACGCTGCTGGAGGAGGCCGTTGGAATCACGGGATGAGGCAATGGTGGATTTTTGCTCTTCCCCTCTGTTGACAAGCCCAGTTTGTGGGTGAATAATGAGTAACCTTTGAAAGCCAGCCCTGATGTGGATGCCCTTGGGTTTTGTGGGATGAGTCACTGCGGAGAGCAGCAACTTCCTCACTGACAGGCAGCTGCTCTCCATCCTCTGCTGCAGATTCCCTGGAGCTGGAAAACCTCAAGCCCTGGGCAGCGTGTTTCCAGGGGGAGCATCTTTTCCCCGATAACAGCACGGCTGCCCCTGGGTGTTTGTCGGGGTGGCGTTCCCCCTCCGGTGACGGCTCTGCTTGGAATATCCAGCCGGGAATATTTTCATTCCTCTTCCAAGGTTCCTCTCATATGTAAGCCATCAGTGCAGCAGCCTGAGCAGGGATCTCGCAGCTGTGACCTTGCTGGTGGGTGGCATTTTCTGCTTCCTCCCCAGCATCCTCGGGGATCCACAGCTCATGTGATCCCGTCTGCCACGGGCCAAATCCGGGCTGGGAAGAGCAGGATGAGGCTACCAGGAAATACCCACTGCACTCATCTCTTTGTGGCTCTCTTCAAAGCTCCCAGGAGGAGCCAGGCAGCCCTGGAATCCTAATCTGCCGTTTGTGCAGGCATCAGAGATAAACGGCTCCGAGTTTGTTAAATCCCATCCCTTTGGAGCACCTTGTCTTCCTCTGCAAAGATAAAAGCAGGATTTGGGCTCCTCTCGGCTCCTGTTCCCACCTGGTGCTGAACAGGCTCCATCAATCCCTGTCTTGGATGTCTCTTTCAGATTCCTACAAGTAAATAAACCCGTATAAATAAAATAAAAGAACCCCCCAGCAGGGCTGGAGCACCGAGCATCCCCATCTCTCCCGATCTTCCCTGCCTCCATCACAGCATCATTCTGTCCCTCACAGAACCAACTGCTCAGGGAAGGAAAAAGCTGAAAAAACTTCTTTTTTTTGTCTTTTTTTTTTTCTTTTTTTAAATCATTTCATCATTTACACCTCTATCCCATTGTAACTGGAATTATGAGTAAGGCTGAAAAGAAACTGCTGCAGATGGCAGCATGAAAATGTGATTTTTAACACATTTTGTGTTTTCTTAAGCATCTCTGGTTTTGCCCAGAGTACATTTCATTTGCTGTTTATTTAGTCCCCGCCTCTGACAGCTCAGGGATTGCTAAGCTGCCATCTGGGATGGAAGGAAAGTGGGAAAACACCTGTTTTCCCTGCTTTTTCTTCTTTGGACCTCAGAAAATTTGACAAGGGCTCGATGTCCAGTGGGCGTTTTGTAATTTCGATGTGTCAGTGAGCTGTGTGGTTACGACCAGGAGCTGGGCTTAGAGTGCCAGAATCCTGGAATGGTTTGGGCTGGAAGGGACCTCAGTGACCATTCCCAAGCCCTTTCCATGGGCAGGGACATTTTCCCTATCCCAGGTTGCTCCAAACCCTGCCCAACTTGGCCTTGGGCACTTCCAGGGATGGAGCAGCCACATCTTCTCTGAGAAACCTGTGGCAGATCCTCACCAAGGACCTCAATGATCCTCGTGGGTCTCTCCCAGCTCAGGATATTCCTTGATTCCGTATTTATCACAGTTTGAAGCCATTTCCCAGCAGAGTTGAGGGCAGGATTTGGGACAGGGCCGGTGCCTTGCTGCAGAGACCCTTGGGCACGGTGGCTGCTCTACCCTTCCTTCACTTTCCTCCTCTTTTTAATTTTTAGCATTTCCATAAAATTTTTACATCCAGTCCTTCACTTTATTTTTTTTTTTTTAATCCTCCAGGCTTTCTCAGCCCAGCTTTATTAAAATCAAATGCTGCCCAGCCCCAAACAAAGCACCGGGACGGGTTTTCTGGTGTGTTCTCAGCCACAACTGTTTCCCATTTCTCCAGGGCTCTCAGGAGCCCGGGGATCGGCTCCGTGTGTTCCCCCCAAAACGTGCTCTTGGTTCGCTGGAAAAATCCAGGTCATCCCGAAGTTGGAAACGCACCCAGCCTTGGCTTCCAGTGACACCGAGTAGCCAACCCAAGTTAAATATTTCACTGCAGATGTTGCTGAGAGCCTAAAGTTACCCAAAATTATGGATTTAACGAGGCAAGGAAAGGAGCTGCGGCGAGATCCAAGTCAGGGAAGCCACCAGTGCTTTCCAGCCCGGTGTCAGGCTGATCAGATGTGACATCCGTGACTTTTTCCCTGCGGTTTTCCCCGCGCCTGCGGATGTGGTCATGTCCTTTCCTTTTAGCTTGAAAAGGCAGAGATGGGTTCTGAATCCGTGTTGGGTTTGAATCTGGGGAGCAGAGTCCCGATCCAGCTGTTGCAGATGTCTCCACAACTGGTGAAACCAAAACCTTGGATTTGAATTCTGTTTTGGAAGGGAATTGTGACACAGATCCCATTTCCCTGTGCCAGGGCTGTCTGGGATTGGCCATACTCGGAATTCCCATCAATATTTATTCCCAAGAACATTGTCTTCCCCATACTCTAATACCATTTTCATCCAATTTTTAACAAGACTAGAGAAGATGTTTGCTATCAGAACAGATTTTTTTCTTCTTCTCTCCTTCCCAAAAAATTGGGTTTGCTCTGACTTCGGAAATTGTTAAACACCTCTAAATATTGCAGAAAAAAAGTGATTTTCAAAGAAGCCTGCAGTGCCTGGATGGGGAAAGGGAATGGAAGCATTTTTGCCAGAAGTGTTTTAGCATTCCTTCAATCAAGGAATATAAACAGTTCCATGTGACTTCAGCTGATCCAGGATTTGAGAGCAGGATTTAATTCACATCATTTCTCGCAGAGGGAATTTTGAACCCACACATCTCCTGGTGAAAAATCTCCTAATTAGTAGGGAGGAGGATATTCTGGAAAAGGCTTTCACTTTCTGTTCTTGATGGTGTTCCAATTTATTACTGATCACTCAATAATCATCCAGCCCTAATTACAGGGGAGTTCTGTGTAATTGAGTTATTGATTGGTGCCTATTGACAGCCCATTCCAGGCTGTAATTAAACCCCAAACCAGGATTGTTTCTACAGGGCTGGAAAATGCTTTTCCTGAATCCTTCTTTTCCTGTGTTGTTGGTATTAGGGGGATAATCCTGGCTCTGCGGCACCAGTGGCAAATGAAAATGGTGTTTGTGGTTTCACCGAGTCCAGAGTTGGTCCTGCTGGAGCTGAGGGCTGGTTCCATCCCCCAAAACCTGCATGCCTGGAACCCTCTGGGAAGGCCCAAGGTGCTGGGAGTGCCTGGGGTGGAATTCCTCATGCTGGCTACTGTTTAGAACTAAAACGCCCTCATTTCGCCCCTTGAGTAAGTGACCGTCCGCTTCTTGTTTTGGTTTGCACGTGGTTGGAAACCAGGGAGGAATTCCTTTATGGAAAGGGCTGGAATTCCAGGGTGGAATCCCCGTGCCTGGAGGGATTTCAGAGCCACGTGGATGCGGTGCCTGGGGACACTTGGCGTCAGTGGTGGCCTTGGCTGTGCTGGGGGAATGGTTGGACGGGACGATCCGAGATTCAATGATTCCACGATTCCAACCTCGATGATTCCACGGTTCCAAAGAACACCCACCCCGAGGTGGGGTCACAGGGACAATCCCCCGGCCCCTCTTGGCATCCACGTGGTTTCCCGCAGGGTTGGCCTCTGCCGTGGATGTGCCCTGGCTGTTCCCAGGGCGCTGCATCCCACAGCTCCGGCAGGATTTGTCTGCATCCCCTTCCAGAGGCACATCCAGCCAACGGCGCAGCTCCACCCCCCCGTGTGACTGTTTAGGGTTTTGACAGTTTTATAACCCTAAATTTGCACCTTCTGGAAAACGGTGACAGTTAATGATTCATTGCCACGCCGGAATTTTTCTTGTGATGTCTTAATATCCGAGTGTGGAGCAGCGCTCGGCAGAGGGGGAAAATAAAAACCTGGAGCAAAACGCTCCCTGAACGGCAGAGATTGAATCCTCATGCAAATGTCCATGTAAGGAGTTAACAAGAGATTAAATTCATAAGGGGGGGAAATTAAAAATTATTATTGCTGCTATTTATTGGCTTTTTTTTTTTTTTTGTCTGTGCCTATGATAAATTTTTTTATATTACATACTCATATATATATGAGTATATATATTACATACTCATACATATATGAGTATTTCTCTAGGAATAGCTTAACAAATACACTCCAGTGCAGGTGGAGACTCTGCTTCGACCTTTAGACTCTGCTTTGGGGCAGCAGGAAGGAGTGGATGGTTCTGGAGGTCTCCTTTTTCCCTTTAAATTATTTATAATCCTTCCAGACATCCCAGTTCTGGCTTTTCTGTGCCGGTGGCTCGATATCAGGAAGCCCCAGTGAGGTGATCCTGCCCCCACGCTGAAGACAAGCTCCAAACTTTTAAGAGTTTCCAGCTTGTTTTTGTCCCTCCTGGACAAATATCCAGCCTGTGCCATGGAATTTGAGCTTCCTCTGCCTACTGGATGTTTGTAACAATCTGGGATTTCAAAAAAAAAAAAAAAAACCAACAAAACCAAACCTCAGCCAAACAAAGAAGCCCAACCTGTAAAAAAGTTACGGCTGGAGGTGCCCATTTTCTGACAGAGGGGTTTGGTAACGGGGCAGGGGACAGAAATGTGAGGAATAATTGGTTTTGGGCCTAGAACCAGGAAAACTACTTTCCCAAATTAATCCAGCGAGAGCCATGAATCCACTGTATTTCATATCACACTTCATAAAACTCCAGTCATAATCCATAAAAGTGACATTATTAGATTAAAACCCTCAGTTCCTCCTAGAAGGAGCTCGCTCATTAGACATGCTGTAGTTTTATAACCTCAAAGTTCCTCCCCAATTACCATGATTAATACTGGGCTTTAATAAAAAATTTCTCCCGATCACCACAGGGGTTGATCCCATCTGGTTGGTGTAATTGGGAGTTTCAATATTGTCCAGCAAGGGAAGGACGCTCCGGGAACACAAATCAAGGCTGAGGATGGATGAGGATGGATGAGGATGGAGGTCTGGAGCTCCAGCTGGGTTTTGGTGGTGGTTGGAGCATGGAAAAGTCCAGGTGACGTGAGCCAAAGGCTGGAATTGCTGGTGGGAAGTGTGGATGAGTTCTCCCTCCTCGTGCAGCTGATGAAGGATCAGGGAAGCTCCCCGTGCTCTTCCAGCAGGGATCTGCCCTGGGAAACCCATCCTAAACGGAACATCCCACGTGGAGCCAGCGCAGTCCTGCTCTGAGGGAGCAGCACATGGAAGCTCCAGGGGTTTCGCACAAGAAGTGCAGGATTTGGGGAAATAGCGTGCTGCCTGACGAGGTTTGGGTGGCAGTGGATCCCTAAATCCTGGGAATGCTGCTCCTGTGGCATCAGTGCTGTGAGAAACACCAGGGTTCAGTTTCTCACCTGGAGCGCTGCCACCAGCACGAGGACATGGAGCTGCTGGAGCAAATCCAGAGGAGGCCACAGGGATGCTCCAAGGGCTGGAGCCCCTCTGGAGCCGGGCTGGGAGAGCTGGGGGTGCTCACCTGGAGAGGAGAAGGCTCCAGGGAGAGCTCAGAGCCCCTGGCAGGGCCTGAAGGGGCTCCAGGAGAGCTGGAGAGGGACTGGGGACAAGGGATGGAGGGACAGGACACAGGGAATGGCTTCACCTTAACAGAGATAGGGGCTAAGTGGGATATTGGGAAGGAATTCTTCCCTCTGAGGGTGGCACGGATTCCCAGAGAAGCTGTGGCTGGCCCTGGATCCCTGGAGGTGTCCAAGGCCAGGCTGCACAGGGCTTGGAGCCACCTGGGATGGCAGAAGCTGTTGGAGGTGGAACTGGATGAGTCTAAGGTCCCTTCCCACCCAAACCATTCCATGATGATGATGATGATGAAGTAACATAAAACTCGCTCAATACGGCCACCAAGCCGCTTGCTGGGACACCACCCCTCAGCATGTTCGACAAACCCCTCTTTTTTGGCTTTGAGGCAGGAATTCCTCTGAGGTTTGTCCTTGCAGTTCCGAGGAGTCCGTGGTTTCATCAACCCCCGGGTGAGCAGGAGCTGGCGTGGGCTCCGAGCCCGAGCCGGGAGCGCTGAAATTAAAAACGTGTCGGCTCCGCAATTCCACCCCAGCCCAGAAAACGCCAAGCTCGTGTTATTTTTTGAATCCCCTGATTTTTCAGGGCTGCTGGAAATAGGAGCTCCCGCTCCTGACTTCCAAGCAATAAAGGGAGGTGAATCACTCCTGAAAAAGCCCTCCCGTGGACCACCCAGGGGCTCCTGCAGAGCTGGGAACCAGGAGCGGCGGAGCGCAGGAGGGTTTTCCTCACACAACTGCAACAGCACGAGGCAAAAATCACCTTGGAACAGGAGCAGAGTTCCGTGAGAGGTGTGATAATGGGGCCAGGCTGATTAATATGCATCGAGCTAAATCACGTTCAGGTCGCAGGGCGAGCCCCAAACCTCGATTGTAATGCGTTCCCTTCCAGGACCCAACATGTGTCTGGAATTCAGAGAGAAATCGGGGGGGTTTTTTTGGGGTTTTTTTTCCCCCTCATAATTATCCAACTCACCATAAATTATTATTTTTTAACAAAATAATAGTTAGCGTTTTTGTTCCTCGCTGTGATTGGTCAGAGCTCTCCTTTTTTTTAGCAATCTGTGACTTTCTGAAGATTTCCTGCTGGGGTTTTAAATCTTGTAACTTGCAAATCACCGTGTCAGAAACCGTGGTGCCAGTCGTATAAAATATGAAATCACACGTTCTTAGTGTTTATTTGTTGTCATTTTTAATGAGAAAACATGGATTTTTTAAACAGAACACTGGCTGAAAGTCCTCAGGCTGAAACTGTCCCTGTGTTCTTGATGTCCGTGCTGTGGAGAGGTATTTTGGGAGACCACAGGCAAGATATTCTCCTAAACGGCCAATACAAGCTAAAATTAAAACAAAATAACGCCTCTTAAAATGCACGCTTCTATATTTAATGCTGCTCTTTAATTAGAAGTTCCAAGGTTTCCTCCTGAAGGGTTTCAGGAGGATTGGTGTCACGGATCCCTCGGAATAAGCGGGAGGAGGGTGATTCCCGTGGGAGCGCCGTGGAAGTCAAGCCACTTTGGAAATAAAGTCACCATGGAAATCAAGGCACTTTGTAAATCAAAGAATTGTGGAAATGGAGTTACTGTGGAAATAAAGTCACTTTGGAAATCAAGGCAGTGTGGAAATCAAGGCAGTGTGGAAATCAAGGCACTTTGGAAATTGAGTCGCTGTGGAAATCAAGTCACTGGAAATCAAGTCACTTTGGAAACCAAGGCACTTTGGAAATCAAGGCACTATGGAAATGGAGTCACCTCAGGAATCGAGTCACCATTCCATGATGATGATGATGATGATGAAATACCATAAAACTCACTCAGTGTGGCCACGAAGCCACTTGCTGGGACACCACCCCTCAGCATGTTGGAAATCGAGTCACTTTGGAAATCAAGGCTCTGTGGAAATCGAGTCACTTTGGAAATCAAGTCGCCCTATCTCCTGCTGAGAGCACAGGCACAGGCAGAGCTCCCGTTGTGAGCCAGGGGCGCACACTTGTGCTGGAGCCTGGGCTCCAGGAAGGTTCTTCCATCCCGGAAGATCAGCGAGGTCCGCGTCAGGACGCTGAAATCCGCCACCGCGCGTTTCCGTCGGCATTTCAGGAGATCCAGCCCTCTCTTCCTTCCTTTTTTCCCTTCCAGGTGCTCCTGATCATAAGTGGGAACCTGAGTTTCCTGAACTGGCTGACCATGGTGCCCAGCATCGCCTGCTTTGACGACGCCAGCCTGGGGCTCCTCTTCGGCTCGCGGCTGAGGGAGCGGGCGGCGCGGCTGCAGCTCCCAGGGGCGCAGGGAGAGCGGCTTTCCCTGGGTGAGTTATTCCCAGAGAGGGAAAAGTTGGGATTTTGGTGTGCTTGGCTCCAAAGCTCTCATCTTCGAAGCAAAACTCTGCTCCCCTGTGTGCGGAGGGGGCCTGGACGTCACGATGTGAGGTTGGTGGTTGGTTCCTGAGGGTCTGTGGGGACACTGCCATGGGGACATTGTCATGGGGACACTGCCATGGGGACACTGCCATGGGGACACTGCCATGGGGACATTGTCATGGGGACACTGCCATGGAGACATTGTCATGGAGACACTGCCATGGGGACACTGCCATGGGGACACTGCCATGGGGACATTGTCATGGAGACACTGCCATGGGGACACTGCCATGAGGACATTGTCATGGGGACATTGCCATGGGGACACTGTCATGAGGACATTGTCATGGGGACATTGTCATGGGGACACTGCCATGGGGACACTGCCATGGGGACACTGCCATGGGGACACTGCCATGAGGACATTGTCATGGGGACACTGCCATGGGGACACTGCCATGGGGACATTGTCATGGGGACACTGCCATGAGGACATTGTCATGGGGACATTGTCATGGGGACACTGCCATGGGGACATTGTCATGGGGACATTGTTTTAGGGACACGTCCTCTGTGCAGGACCAATGCCACAGCAAGTTCAGGCAGCTGCAGCTCTTGAAAGTCAGTCCTTGCCCCCAGTGACTCGAACTCAAAAATAAGAATGTGGAGTTGCAGAGTTGCATGATTTAACTTATGGGGGATTTTTTTTGGGGGTTTTGGGGTTTTTTTTTTGGCGGGGGGGGGGGGTGGGTAGGTTTTGGGGGGGGGGTTTGTTTGTTTTGTTTTGGGTTTTTTGGGGGGGGGTTTTTTGTGGGGTTTTTTTTTGTTTTGTTTTGTTTTTGGGGGTTTTTGTTTGTTTTGTTTTGTTTTTTGGTTTTTTTGGTTTTTTGTTTTGTTGTTGTTGTTGTTGTTGTTGTTTGGTTGTTTTTTTTTTTTTGTTTTTTTTTTTTAATTTTGACTGTTTAAAGTCAAGGATAGAACACCCAGCAGAACTTGAGGTGGGGTTAGGAGCTGGTTTCTCACATTTGCTCTCCTCACTTCAAGGCATGGTGAAGAGAAGGTCCCAGAGAGAGCTCAGAGCCCCTTCCAGTTCCTAAAGGGGCATCAGGAGAGGGACTTGGGACAAGGGATGGAGAGACAGGGTACCGGGAATGGCTTTAAGCTGGCTGCAGGCAGGGTTAGGTGGGATATTGGGAAGGAATTCTTCTCTGTGAGGGTACAGAAGTCCTGGCACAGGGTGCCCAGAGCAGCTGTGGCTGCCCCTAGATCCCTGGAAATGTCCAAGGACAGGTTGGACAGGGCTTGGAGCAATCTGGGAACATGGAAGGAGCAGCTGCTGGTGGCCACCACTGGTAGAGCGTGGCCACCATTGTGGTGGGGAGAGAATTCCCCAAACCGGGGAGGAGGAGAACTCCCGTTCGTCCCGTGAATGTGAAACAGCAAACACAAGGAGGGCTGTAACTGGGGAAAAAAAAAAAAAAAAATAGGGCTCGAGGTGGCTGATTTCCCCTTCCAGAGGCGCTTTCCAAGCTGCCCTGATCCAGAAGAAGCAGCCCTGGGATGTTTCTCAGGAGGCTGCGGAACAGATGGAGAGTGGTGTTTGCAGCGTTTTTATAAACCGCATATAAGCAACAAATTGCCTGTAATATCAACAACAATCACAGCTGCTGGGGCTAAATATCCCAAACATCTGTCAGAGGAAGGAAAAATGTCAACAAGAGGCAGCATCTGTCTCCAGTCTTTTCCACCAAGAAGCAGCTTATTAACCAAAAATGGGAGTTTGGGCAAAGCAGCTTCGTTAAGTCTTGTGTCTTTTATGTCACGTATTTTGCTGGAATAAATCTTTTATCAGCTTTTCCCCTCCTGGGGCTTTGCTTTAGAGGCTGTGCAAGTCTCAAGCTTTCCTCCCAATCCCATTTACGCCTCCAATCCCAAACAGCACTGAGGCTGCACCTTCTTTTTGGGAGGAGAAGCCAAAGGGAGTCACTGTGAGGGGGAGGCAGATCCTGTTTTGAGGAACTTGCACCTTTTCTGTGATGTTCTCCAGAAATCCTGACCGAGCCAGGGTGTCCAGGCAGGGAGAATGTACATCCCGCTCCGGGTGTAGCTGTGTCCCACCCTCAGAAGGGGTGGGGTGTCTGTACTATCCCGGGAATTTGAATTCCTCAGTATTTTCTCTGCTGGGGCTGTTGAGCTACTTGGGGTCTCCTTTTCCTCTTTAAATGATTTTCTCTTTAATGATGGGCGCCAAGAGGCTCAGAGGAGCCCTCAGGCCTGGCCACCACAGCAGAAAGCAGGAGGGCCCCCAGCCACGTCCTGATTTTCTGAGGCCAGTCCTTGGAGTGTTTGGTTCCTGCTGAGGTCTCCTCTTCCCATCCAGACCCCACTGGGTCCTCTCCCCATGTTCTGCTCCATCTCTGCCATCTAGGTTATTTTTTTTTTCCCTCATTTTTCTCTCTGATTGAGTGGCTGGTGACCCCAGGACAGGAGGAGAATCCCTCCTGCTGAAGGATGAGCACTCCCTGCGTGGCCATGGACTGCTGAGGAGCCAAGTCGAGCTCTGTGCCTGTACCTGCTCTTGAATTACAGGGGAAAAAGTTCAGCCCATCTGAAAAAAAAACAAACCAACAACCCAAAACCACCCCAAAGCCTCGTGCGCAGCAGCACAGGGGGTGAGGGAAGGCCTGATTCAAACGATTCTCCAGAAATGTTCTCAGACTAAACAATTATTAATAGCTTCTGAGAGAGGTTCAAATAAACATCCCTCTCCTGCAGAGATAAGGGGGAGAGCTCCACGCAGCCGCTTTGAATCTGATCCTTTGGCTGTTAACGTTAAATAAATCGAAAAGGGCCGTGAGGGAAGGAGCCCCTGGGGGGTCACCTCTGCTTATTTGTCTGCCCGGCCCGGGATCCAGCCCAGCGCCGTGCTGCTCCTGCAAACCCCATCCCGGAGCGCTGGCACGGCAACACACGTCTCCTCCAGGAGCGCAGGGAACTGGGGTTTTTGGAAGGAAAAGCCCCCAGGATGGGGACGCCAGGCCCGGCTCCCAGAGCGGGAGGCTGATCCCAGCGAGGTGCGAGTGCCAGCTGGGGATTTTCCCCCCGCGTTCAGGCCATGATTGATGTCACGTTTTAGATGTTTTTCCTCTCAGCCCTTGCACAGACTATTTAGAGAAAGGCAGATCCCAGCGGCGATAGCGGCCCGTGGCAGGGTCAGGGGGGTACGGCGGGGTTTTGTCAGCAACGGGGCCGGCATGGGCGGAGTGGGAATGGGAATGGGAATGGGAATGGGAATGGAATGGGATGGGATGGGATGGGATGGGATGGGATGGGATGGGATGGGATGGGATGGGATGGGATGGGATGGGATGGGATGGGATGGGATGAGGTTGGGATAGAATGGGGATGGGATAGAATCGGGATGGGGATGGGAATGGGAATGGGGATGGGGATGGCGATGGGAATGGGAACAGGGATAGGAATGGAATGGGAATGGGAATGGGAATGGGAATGGGAATGGGAATGGGAATGGGAATGGGAATGGAATTGGGATTGAAATTGGGATTGGGAATGGGATTGTGGATGAGGATAAGGATGAGGAATGGGAATGGGAATGGGAATGGGAATGGGAATGGGGGTGTGGATGGGAATGGGGATGGGAACGAGAGCAGAGCAGTGAAATCACTTCTCTCTGTGTGGTTTTGTGTCCCCCTCAGGTTCCTGCGTCCGCAGAGTGCTGAACATCTCCCTGGGCCTCCTCATCACCTACCTCAGCATCCCGGTGGTGCTGAACCTGCTCAGCTCCAGGCAGGTCATGAACACCTCGTTCAGCCCCCTCAGGATCGTCAACACCTACGGAGCCTTTGGGAGGTACAGGGCCCTCAGTGGCGCATCCCAGTGCCTCAAACCTAAAGAGAAATCCTTCCAGTAGACCTGGGGTATGAGAGAGATGGAGAAAAGGAGCAGGTTCCTTTCCCCCTAAATTACAACTTACGGATTATCTGTTTATGAGAAATAAGGAGAAAAGGAGCAGGTTTCTTTCCCCCTAAATCACAATTTATGGATTATCTGTTTATGAGAAATAAGGAGAAAAGGAGCAGGTTTCTTTCCCACTGCATTTATTTTCTCTGAGCTGTTTATGAGTCAGCTCATCCCATCGGCACAGCAAATGTAAGAGCAGGATGAAAATATCCATAGGAGAGTTCATCCAGGATGTCTTCACCATCCCCAGCTCTCTTTATTTCTGGTGAGCTTCTCTTCCCCTGCACTCCTTTGCTCTCCCTCCTGGAAACATCCACGGCAGCTCTTGGTGGCAGATGTTTCCAGTGAGTGTCTTGGGAAATTCACTGCTCCTGTGGAGACCAAAGTATAAATGGCCTCAGGAAAGAAGATTGGAGAGGACAGGGCCAGCAGCAGCTCAGGAAATCCCACAACTGACAAGAGAAGCATCTCCAGCAATGTTTGGAACCAGACTGGTTTGAGCTGGGTTTTAGGCATCCAAATCTGGGGTTTTTGGGGGACTAAAGCTTAGGCGAGCCATGGCTGGGCTCAGCATAACCCCTCTCGTGTGCTGTCCCGCCCAGCCTTTTCCAACTGGGAAAATGATGGAAAAGCAGGGCTGAATCATCAGATTGCTCCAGGGACACCAGCAGGGCTGGGCTTCTCTGCAGGCTTTGCCATCAGCTGCTCATGGTGACCGTGGATGTTCTCCAGAGCTCTGGGATGGGCTCTGGCCAAGAACCCGGAGTAGAAGCCAGGAAGAAATAATAGAAATAGAAATAGAAATAGAAATAGAAATAGAAATAGAAATAGAAATAGAAATAGAAGTAGAAATAGAAATAGAAATAATAGAAATAATAGAAATAATAGAAATAATAGAAATAGAAATAGATTTTGCAGAAAGTGAAGCAGTTTGGCTGTTAAAGGTCTGGCCTCCCCAGTGAAGGGGAGGAACGAGTCCCACCACAAGCACCGGAGATGCTGAGGGCACGTCAAATGAATGTAGTCTTTTCCTCGATTTTTCAAATAGCAGAAATTTCTGTGGACAGAAAAAAAAACTAGAAAAAAAATTATTAAAAACATCAACACTTGTGGAAAATGCCAAAAATTCCTCTTTTTTTTTTTTTTTTTTTTTTTTTTTTTTTTTTTTCCTAAGAGACAGAGAGAAATAACCCCCAAACCTCTTTTGAAGGCTGGAGTGGTGAAGCTCCAGGAGATTGTTTTCTTTGGGCTGTTGTCCTTTTTCTTCTCCAGCCTTTGGTTTCTGTTTCAGCAGTTAGCAGACCCTACAGAGCATGTGCCGAAATGCTGCTGTAACGTGTTTGCAATTCCAGCCTATGTAAACCAATAAAAGGAGGATTGCAGCTTATAATGAATCTGTGATGATGTGAAACCTGACAGGTTTGGAATCACACAGCAGGAGCACGCTTTGATTGGTAATTTGGAGTCCCTGATTTCCAGGGTGTTCCTGAGGCTCGGGCAGCCGGCCACGGCTCAGAACTCAGCCCAGGAGACAAAATGGAACTTGGCTGGAGAATCCACAGATCTCCTCGATGAGGAGAAAATTAAAAGAGGAGATGCTCAGCATTCCTTAGGTTGGGAGCATCTCTCCCTGGGAGCCATCGGGGCAGAAGGTGGAGGTTGTGTGTTCCCAAATTTGCGGTTTCTTGGGCTGGAGGAGGCAGAATGAAAGTAGAAAAATAATCCAAAGGGTGTTGGGAGCCGGAGGGCTTTGCCAAGCAGGTTTCTGTGGTCCTTGTGGAAAGCAGCTCCTTGGAGCAGGTGGGTGTCTCTGGCAGCTCAGCCAGGACTCCAGGCTGGTGTTTCCATGGCCTGGAGTTTGCCATTCCCACTGCTCCGTGCTGGGATGGCGGCTGAGCCACACGGGAATGCTCACGAGCTGCTCTGATCCACGGACCCACCCCTCCGGCAGGAATCACCTTTATGGATCACAGCTCTCCTCGGGGCTGCAGCTGGTGGGAGGAAGGGCATGGAATTTGACTGCTGGAGAGAGGAAAGTCCCAGGATCCAGAGGTTCTATGGATCCCAGGATCCAGCTTTACCTTCAGGCCAGCGTCTTGTGTTCCACGTGGACTCTCATGAGATTTTAGTTGAGATATGGGGAGAAATCCTTCCTCAGGGATGGTGGGGAGGCTCTGCCACAGATTCCCAGAGAAGCTGTGGCTGCTCCTGGATCCCTGGAAGTGTCCAAGACCAGCCTGGACGGGGCTTGGAGCACCCTGGAATAGTGGAAATTGTTGGGGTTGGAACTGGATTGGCTTTTCCCACCCAAACCGTTCTGTGGTTTTATGTTTTTCCACAATCTGAGCCAAATAACAGCATCCTGTCGTTCCCCACAGCATCACCAAGGAGAGGACAGAAGTCATCCTTCAGGGAACATCCAGCCTGGATCCCCAAGATCCCACAGCAGTCTGGGAGGAGTTTGAGTTCAAGTGCAAGCCCGGGGACTTGAGGAGGAGGCCGTGCCTCATCTCCCCCTACCACTATCGCCTCGACTGGCTCATGTGGTTTGCTGCCTTCCAGGTAGGTGCCTCTGAAAAACCAGGAAAAACCAATTACACGGATTTACAACGTGTTGGGATCACGGGGGAGCGTTGGAAGCAGTGGCTAAGTTAATTATTGTTTAAAAAAAAAAAAAAAAAAAAGAAAAAATGAAAGCAGCAAGAACAAAAGTTGTGTTCCTAAAGGACCGTGCTACTGTAATGAAACTCTCGGAGATTTTATGTGAGGGGGGTTTTTTTTAAAGGGTTTCTTAGCAGTACCAAGAATCCCTGTTAGGGACACCCCTGGGGACAGCAGCTCCCATTCCCCACCTGCCCGCACATGGACACTGGTCCCTCCAAATATTTTCCCTACGTGGTAGCAGCACAACAGGTGACAGCCAGAAACTAAATAAAAGGGGAGGGGGAGCTTGAATGCTAATTCCTGTTTAGCTTATTTTGCAAATCTCACCCACATGACGTGAGCTGGGTTTTCCAAACCTGGCTGACAGCAGCGGCATGAGGAAAACCCATCTCACATTATTCCAGGCTTTTTCTCTTTGTCCCTGCATCCTCTCCTGGAGTATTTCCTTCCCTCTGCCCCAAACTCCTGGGTTTGCTTTCCCCCGTGGTGTTTTCATTTCGGCGTCTTTGGGATTCCTGGGCCGTGACATCAGGCCGTGGTTTGATATTTACCCCGCTGGAATTTCATTTAATCTGCATTAGGGCTGCTTATCCCTCAGGAGAGCCACGGCCAAGGTCCAAACTCCGGGCAGGAGCAGCGCCTGGAATTAGGGGAGGGTGCAGGGGGTGGATGGAGCTGGGGGTTGAAGTCAGCTGTGTTTTGGGAGGGCTCTGAGCGGGGAGAAATCGGCTCCCCCGGGCGAAGGTTGTGTGTGAGGTGTGAAAAAGGCTCTGCCCAGGGCAGAGGTGTCCTGAAGGTTTAAAATAAAAGAGATCTGAGGTTTAAAGCTGGAGAGGATGGGACAGAAGTCCTGCCGTGCGGAGCAGAGTGTGGGCTGTGCCCAGGGCTGCTGGAGACAGGTGCTGCGAGGAGGAAGAGGAAATAACTCAGCTTCTTCGCATCCTTATTGTTAAATTCAGTATTATCGGTGTTTAACGCATTATTTTTAGCGTTTAATTCATTATCATTGGTGTTTAATTCACTATTATTAGTGTTTCTTTCATCATTATTAGTGTTCAACCCATTCTTTTTAGTGTTTCATTCACCCTTCACCTGTCGGAGAGCTGGTCTCTTGAGGTGTGCCCACAGCAGCTAATTAGCAGCAATTAGCCCTGAGGGTCCCTTTGCTCCGGCAGGAGGAGGTGCATCCCTCCCGTGGGGTGGATCTGTCACCCTGGATCCCATCCATCACCTCCCACTCCTCTGGAATGGCTCCCTGGCCATCCCACTGCAGCATTCCCACATCCCTCCTGCCCCCCCAGCGCACACAGAAATCCCCACGGAGCAATTCCAGATCCTGCTGAGACCATGTGTTAACAAAAGGTGGGGGGAAAAAAACCTCTGGAAAGTGGGAATGGGGATGACTCTCATGGAAAACAGAGGGAATGGGGATAACTCTCATGGAAAACAGAGGGAATGGGGATAACTCTCATGGAAAACAGAGGGAATGGGGATGACTCTCATGGAAAACAGAGGGAATGGGGATAACTCTCATGGAAAACAGAGGGAATGGGGATAACTCTCATGGAAAACAGAGGGAATGGGGATAACTCTCATGGAAAACAGAGGGAATGGGGATGACTCTCATGGAAAACAGAGGGAATGGGGATAACTCTCATGGAAAACAGAGGGAATGGGGATAACTCTCATGGAAAACAGAGGGAATGGGGATAACTCTCATGGAAAACAGAGGGAATGGGGATAACTCTCATGGAAAACAATGGGAATGGGGATGACTCGTGGAAAACAGAGGGAAGGCGAGTTGCCCTGGCACGGGCAGTGAGCGTGGGATGCTCAGGCATGTAAATACCTGCTTAAGCATGGAAGTAAATCCCGTTTGGAATGGCCGCTGGCCGGCTGGAGCACGGAGAGCTGCAGATCTGCTGCCAGCTGCCTCCCTGAGCTGCACAGCCAGAGAAATCCCTGTGTGATGTTTAGCCCTTGAGTCCCGTGGAGCAAGGGAAAGGATGAGAGGCAGGAGCTGAAAGCTCAGGAGGAGCTCGTGAAGCCAGAAGAGCTGTGCAAAACCCGTGTGGGAGTTTACAGACTCCATAAACCCCAGCGAGTTCAGCCTCTGGATTAGATTTAATCTGTTTCCAGAAGTTCTGGGTTGTTTCTCCAGCTCTCCCATTGCTTCAGGGCTGTGTCTGCACCTCCCTGGCAGTGGCCAGGTTGGAGCTGACATTCCCAGCTCTGACAGGTTGTGGAAAAGCCCCGGACCCGAGGGAAGGACATTTCCCACCCCTCGGTGCTGCTCCTGACAGGCTCCTCTTGGCACTTCATCAGCACTCGACAATTCCTCAGGAACTTCCCACCCTGGATTGGCTGCAGGATTCACTGGGAAGTTGCCTCCAAGCTGGCCTTGGACATTCCCAGGGATCCAGGGGCAGCCACAGCTTCCCTGGGAATTCTATTCCAGCCCCTCCCCACCCTCAGAGAAGGGAGGAAAGAAATAACAGCTGAAATGGCAGAATAGGATTTAATCCCACAAAACTGAGGTTAAGCATTTGGAACAACTTTTTCCCCCCTTGCCGCTTCCATGTGTCAGTGCAGAAGCATCCTGGTGACAAATTGTTAAAGGCTTACCTGTGCTCCAGCTCCACCTCCTGTAATTATTTCACTTCTGGTTTATGGTGGAATTTCAGGAGCAGCCGACACTGAGCCAGGCTGGCACAGAAATCATCCCAGCTCCTGGATTCAGCATCGCTGACCAGTAACAACCAGAAAACAAAATACTGCTCATACCTCTGGGGCTTAGAGCTGGTCAGTTCTGCTGGTGCTGGGATGTCCTGGATTCCACAAAATTTGGTTGTTTACTGCCCCAAAGGTTTGCTGTACGGTGGTGGGAAAGGAAAAATCAAAGGGAAAGGCTTTTCCCTTCCTCACTGTGGCATGAAGGGTATTTATTGTGTTTGGGGACTGCGTGGCCAACACAAAGGCACCCTCCTGGTGCTTTATCAAATAATAACTGCTCCAAAATAACAAAATATTGCTGCCTCAGGTTGGATTTAAAGCCCAGTGTTTGTTGGATCGTTCCTTGAAGCTGCTCCAAAAGTCTCAGGATGTAAAACCAGAGCTTGGGATGCTCTGGGGTGCAGTGTGTGCTTTCCAGAGATGAGGTTATTTATTAAAAAACACTTCAGCTGCTTTCCAAAGAGCTCAGAGAGCCTCCAGCAGCAGGGTTGGTGCTCTGAGGTTCTGGCCTGGGTGGAAACTAGAGAGTGATGGAAACTTCAGGTTACTCTGGGAGAGCTGAGGAGAAGCGAGCCCGTTTCTGGAGAAGGCAGGTTCACCTTTTTGCCATCTATTCCAGCCTGCTGTTATCTCAGTCTCACAGCCAGAAGGTTCTTAGGGGGAAAATCTGCCCCGAGGAGGAGGTGTGAGTGTCCTAATCAACCCTCAGCCCTGTGCTCCCTGCACCCAGCTCAGCCTTTTCCATTCCCTTCCTTCCCCCTCTCCAAACGCAGCCTCAGCTCGCTGCCGTTTTCCGTGGCAGCGTTCTGCTCCGTGTGCAGAGGGAAGGGTTTGCTTCCCCCTTCTCCCTGGGATTATTGTCTCCCTGTGGCCCTGGAGAATCCTGAGCTGGCTCCCAGGAACAGTGCCGGGGAAGTGGCCAGGATGCCAAAGCAGCCCGATATCCTATCGTGCCACAGGCTGGATAAATACAGATAAAGGAATGAATTCCCTACACCTTCACCTGCAGGGAATGATTCCTGTCCCCTGGCCCTGCCCAGACCCCGCTCTGGAACAAAGGCACTTTTCTTCCCCCAGCCAGAGGTGATACAGGAGCTGTGCCAGGTGTGGCTTTTCCCTGGATAAGGTGGGAACCAGGAGCTGATTCCCAGAGCCTTGCTCTGCTCCCTCATGCAGCCTTTTATTCCTGCCTCCTGAAGGAGGCAGGGTTTTCCAATCTCCTAATTTTTCCTAAATTTTCTAATTTCCTTCAGGATTTTCTAATGGGATTCATTGAGGGATGGCTTTACACATTGGGCTGGAGGCATGGCTTTTTGGGAAACTCAGGAAAAAAGGGATGAAACTCAGAGAAAAAAGGGATGAAACTCATAGAAAAAAGGGATGAAACTCATAGAAAAAAGGGATGAAATTAGGAAAAAATTCTTCCCTGTGAGGGTGGGGAAGGGCTGGAATAGAATTCCCAGAGAAGCTGTGGCTGCCCCTGGATCCCTGGCAGTGTCCCAGGCCAGGTTGGATGGGGCTTGGAGCAGCCTGGGACGGTGGAAGGTGTCTCTGCCATGGCTGGGGTGACACTGGATGGGTTTTTTGGATTTCCCTTCAGTCCAAACCACTCCAGGATTCCATTTGAGATAACAGAATGGACTTTCCTTGGACAGCAGGATGGTAACGAGTGATGGGGAGCTGGAATTCCATCCGACAGCAAAGGCTGGCGTCAGCTGTGGCCTCCTCTCTGTGGGACAGGGATTTTTAGTCCCTCAGCAGCAACGCTGAAGGTGCTTGACTACAACAGTGTGGGCATGGGCTGAGAATGCCCAGGATGGTGGAATTCCGTGCTGGAATTCCCGTGTTGCACCCACGGTGGCTCAGCCGTGACACAAAAACAGCTGTGGCAGGGGAGATGGAACCTGCCCTGCCCCTCTGGCAGCCACTGCCTCCGACCTGAAACCACTCCGGGCTCCCAACCACGTGAAATAATAACCCCGGGCTCCCGTGCCAAGTTTCCAGCTGTTCCCACATGTGCATCTCGTCCTGACCTCCTCCTGCGCCCGTGCCAGCCCCGAGATTCCATAAAACACCACACTAATCCCCAGTCCTTTTTCATTAAATGACCAATTAAAGCTGAAGGGAAAGCCTTCTTATTGTTATTATTTCGGTTGGGAACACGTTCCCTGTAGCTCCAGGGGGTTTCTGTGGGTATTTTTTTGGGGTTTTTTTTATTATTTTTTATTTTTTGGGATGATAACGTTCCCTTGACTTTGTTATCGGCCGAGTTTGGTTGCTCCTGTGGCCGCTCTGCTCTGGCTCCTCGCTGGTGCCTGACTTAGCAGAGCTTTGGGTTTCAGTTCTGTGCACTCATTAAATTCTCCTGGACACAAGTGAATGTGTTCAAGGTGAGAACACCGTGTTTATTCCCTGGAAAAGTGTCGGAGTGGAGAGGTCGGGGAGTGCCAACAGCTGCAGGGAGGTGCCAGGGCAGCGCTGCTGGGGAGCTGGGAGGCGATGCTCAGCTCCTCACGTGTGGCTGCGAGAAGGAGCAAATCCCCTTCCCAAAATCTGGGGTGAGACTGGCACGGAAAGACGGGGGGAAGTGTCTGCCTGAGCTCTGCACGAGGCTGAAACCCATCAAAGCTTGGGATGGGGGATCTCAGCAAAAAAAGAGCCCGAAGTTCTTTGTTAGTCCCCTGTGTTGTACCTGAAATGGGATTTTTGGAGGTTCTGGGCGCTGGTCCCAGCTGTAGGGACAGCTGAGGATGATCTGGCTGGAGAGCTGCCCCCGGCATTCCCTGGATGTGCACGGGGTGTCCGTGAACACAGGTTTTGGCTTTAGGGCACCCCTCGGCTCTGCTCTGCTGCCTTTGCGCCTGGGTTGGCCGTGGGGTTTTTGTGTGTTTAGGGCCCCGGATCGCTCTCTGTGCTAAAACAGGGTGAAAACTCTGCCAGGATGACCGAGGGCAGAGTGTTCCTCCCCTGGGGGGCTGCACCTCCCCAGGAGTGCCACCAGACAGTGACCGTGCTCCCCGCAGCGGCTGGGCATTCCCCAGTAATCCCAGCACGGATGCAGCCCGGGCTCTGTGTGCCCAGGGGGGAGCTCTGGGCCCAGGGGAGGGCAGGAGCAGCTCTGGGAGTCGTGGTCCGTGTCTGGGTGGAGGTGCAGCAGCCTGGGGCTCCATCTGTGTCGGATGCTCAGGGCCATCTGTGCGGGATCAGTCCCGGCTGCTTGCTCTTGGAAGATCCAAACCCTAAAAATGACCCCAAAACAGGCCTGCCCACCTCCCAGCAGCGTGTGCATCTATCCTGGATTAGTTTTCCTCTAATTAATCCCCCGGGTGGTTCAGGCTCTGTGGTGCTCACTCAGATCCCTCCATCCTGCCCGTGCAGATCCTCTCCAGGGCTGGATCCCACTGGATCCACGGACAGAGGAACCCCTTGGAGCGACGCTTCCCTGGGTGCAGCCCGGCTCTCCTGGACTCTTTTTTCCCCCCTCTTTTCCACGGTATCACTTTCCAGAGTAATGAGTTAAGCAGGGTGGTTCGCGCAGCGTGCGGGAAGGGGGGCGGGGGCCGCACCGCCTGGAAATTTCTCACCGCAGACTTCACCGGGGCCAGACATGCTGTAAATTTTACAAGAAAAACACTTTACAGACCAGAAGTCCAACTCTGGTGTGCACGGAGCTGCTAATTAACAATTTGGAGACCAGGGGAGCCGATCCCACCTTCCCGGAGCCTTCCCGGTTCTCAGCCAGCCTTGGAAGGGTCGGGGGCCTCCAGCGAGCTCCAGCTCGAGGACTCTGGTGATTCCTGTTCCCCATTCTCCTGCCGCTCCCCAGCTTTCACACAGGAGCTCCCAAATCTCCCAGGCTCTGCTGGAAATGATGTTTAGCATCGTCCAGAGCTCTGGGATGCGCAGGGAGACTCGGGACGCCGAAGGTGTCACTGGTGATGTTCCATCCCTGTGGCAGCTTTGGGGAGGTGGCAATTCCCAAATCCCAGCCTCCAGGGGAGACTCAGAGTGACCCGTGGGGACACAGCCAGGGGACGCAGGGCAGGGCTGGGGACGGTGCCAGCTCTCCCTGGGACGTGGCTGAGGTTTGTGGTGCTTTCCAGGGATCACCGTGCCTCCCTGCCCAGATTGGGGTGCCAGGACCGCGGTGGCCTCTGTCCCTCGGTGGCCTCTGTCCCTCGGTGGCCTCTGTCCCACGGTGGCCTCTGTCCCTCGGTGGCCTCAGTCCCACGGTGGCCTCTGTCCCCTGTCCCCCCCTGAGAGCCCTCGGTGCCAGGAGGTGGCACCAGGGGAAGGAGGAGGGAGCATCCCTGTCCCCGGCGCCCATCCCCGATGGATGAGAGCGGACGGAAGGAGCAGGACGGAGGCAGGAGGGGGAGAGTCACGGTTCTGAAAAGCTTTTTTTGCCGAGATAACTGTGGTTTTGCTCTAAACGGCGATGAGCTGGGGTCAGAAACCCTGCGAGGTAGAGCCGCCCTGGATGGCCCTTGGTGTTTTCCGTGGTTTCTCTGGCGTTTCCCTTGGCGACGGGAATAACAAAGCGGGCGGGCTTTGCCTCGGGGCCGCGCTTTGCTGGGAGCCCTGCAGGTACGGCTCCCGGGTTTTTCCCTTTCCCACAGTGTCCCCTACTGCTTGCGCTCAAAAGAAAAAAAAAATCCACCGAGGAGCCGGTGGGGAAAAGCAGGAAAAAGGAGAAATTCTCAGCCAAGCAGAAATCACCGCGGGGGAAATGCTTTTTGGGGAGCCTGGACAAGAGCAAAGAGCAGGATTCCTGCAGGGAGGGGAAATCACGGGATCCGTAAGGATCATCCAGTGCAAATCCCTGCTTCCTTAGGATTGCCTAAATTCGGAGTCGAACTCTGCCCTGCTCCAGAAGTGGTTCCGTGAGGGAGGAATTTAAGATCACACAGCAGGAAATAAAGAGGAGACGGGAACTGGGAACAGAGAAGCCACTTCCTTCTGTTTTCCTTTGGATAACACAAGGGAACCAACCCAAACCCTTTTCCTGGGGGAAAGCAATCTGGATTTAAAGGCTGGGTGGGTTATCCATAGAAAATGTGCTGTCCTGGTTCCCCTGTGGGGTTTGCCGCTTAAATAAATGATTTAAACCAAATATCTGGGGGCAGAATTGGCAGATGAGATGAGACAAACCCAGGGCCGCTCTCCCTGCTCCCTGAGGGCGCCAGTCTCCGTCTGGACCTCAAGGATCCCGAGGGAAATTCACCATTTTCCACCCAAATCCGCCAAAATCTCTCCCCAAGGACGGAAATCTTTAATCCCGGTAACGCTCCAGGCAAAGCCCAGCAGTTCCTAACGATTCCATTTCTTCTTCCTCCCCCAAGACCTACGAGCAGAACGAGTGGATCATCCACCTGGCTGGGAAGCTGCTGGCCCAGGAAGAGGAGACCTTGTCCCTGCTGGCCACCAACCCCTTCGCAGGCAGGGACCCCCCAAGGTAACCTGGAGTTATCCCGGAATCTCTCCCTGCTCCCACCCTGGACGTTCCTCTTGGGGTTTTTGTCTTTGATGGGATTCAGGCTGGGTTTGGTTTTGTACTGGTGGAAGAAAGCTGTGGAAAAAAAACCCAACTGGTGACTGGCTTTGAGTATTGGAGTTCCCGTGGCAGACCAAAAGAGATTCCTCTCTCTAACTGAACCCATGGAAAACTGTTTTATAGGTGGGAAACTGACCCGAGGTTCCAAGTTTTGTCTCTATGTGTTGTCCATGAGAAAGGAAAGGAAACTTGTGGGGATGAGGAAGCGTTTTGAAGGTTTTATTCTGATTCCTATTTTTTTTTTTTTTTTTTTTTTTTTTTTTTTTTTTTTTTTTTTTTATTTTTTTGTAGTTTGGTCAATAAGCCTGTCTTTGTACCCTTTAAAGCTTTGCTTTTCTCCCCATCCTATCTCACAGCAGAAGAAGAGTCAATAATTTTAGCAGGCACTCAAAACTATTACACATAATTCGGGAAAAAGAAATTGGCAAACCTGAAACCACCACAAAGCGCTGCCAGCACCTTGATCCCCCCTGGAGGGACCCTTGGGATGAGGGATCCCAGCAGATCCATCGAGGGCTCGGTGTTGCTGCTCCTGGCCAGCAATGGTCCCTCCTGCTGTGCTTTCCTGCCCCTCAGCTCTGGGGTTTTTGCCACGTTCTCTTCGGGAGCTCGGCTCAAACCCCAAACGTTTCCATCGACCTCCCGGGGTGTTTCAAAGGCAGAACAGCCCTGCGGGAATTGCTGAGTTTGCGGCCGCTCGTCTTGGAATTGTTTGTGTTTTCAAGGAAGAGACAAAGCCAACATCAGCCAGGGGAAGGCACAGAGGAAAGCTCCGAGGTTTTAGACAAAAGGAATTTTGTCCCAAAAGCGGCCGTTTTGTTGATGGAGTTATTTTTAGCTGAGAAAACATTTTTTTGGGGGCATTTTGGATCAACTCAAGCCTTGTTATGCTCCTGCTAATGTTTTCCATTTGAGGCTCCGAGGATGCACTGCAAACAGGGATGCAGGTCCCGAGCTCTGTGTGGAATGAAATTCCCCTGGGATCCTGCTGATGTTTTCCAGCTTTAGGGCACCGCATCCCCAGACCTCCTGAGGAGAGGCCCCCTTGTCCAGCTGAGGCACAGAAAAATTCCCACTTTTACCAAAACGCTTCCTCTGAGGTGCTTTGTGAACCCCGAGGTGGTAAAAATCCCCAAATCCTGCAATGGGTTGGGTTGGGAAGGAGCTTAAAGCCCATCCAGTTCCAACCCCAACACCTTCCACAGTCCCAGGCTGCTCCAAACTCTGTCCAGCCTGGCCTTGGACACCTCCAGGATGGAGCAGCCACAGCTTCTCTGGGAATCCCTCCCAGCCAGGAATTCCTCCCCAGTCTCCCATATCCCTGCCCTCGGTGGCCTGGTGCCCTCGCCAGGGGGTGGAACTGGGTGATTTTTCACCTCTCTTCCATCCCAAACCATCCCTCACCCCGCAATTCCACGATCCTGGACTTTTATCCGGGTTAGGGGAAAGTTTGCTGCCTACCTTAGGGATCCCTTCATTCCCCCCACAGTAGCTGGGTGGAAAAAAACCTCCCAATTTTCCTACCATTATCCCCCCCTTCCCTCTGTTCTAAAGGGAATTTTGCGACTTAATTATTTTCATTCCCTGTTAGACTAAATAATTAGGGGAAGGGGCTGTTTTCCATAAGAACCCTGCGCTCCATCCTCCGTGGAGTTTGTTCTGTTAATGGAAACTCTACACCTTCCATAGCCAAGGGACTTTCAGAATGAGTTAATGCCTTCGAAATGAAATTTCAGAGACCAGAAGTTTGGAGGGTTCTTTACAACTCAAGAAATTACGGTTGGGGGGGGGGGCCGTTGCCGTTTTTTTTTTATTATTATTATTTTTTTCTCAAGTGTGATAAACTTCAAATGAGAAACAGGTGACTGATTAAAAATGAGGGCATTGTTGAGGGCCCAGCCTGGCTGAGTGGGAAGCATTGGACCTCGAGGCCAGGGATGTTTGGGGGAAGGTGGATTTCCCAAAAATATTCTGGGGCAGTGGATACTTCATAAAAGCCCAGCCCTCGTAAATCTGGATGGGAGAGTTTGGGCTGAGAAATTAAGAAGTGTTGAACACGCCATTGAAAGGGCTGCAGCAATCAAAGGAAGCAAAAATCAGATTTAGCCCACAGGAGGGAAAAAAAAAAACAAAAAACCTCAGGTTTTTGGGTTTGACTGGTGTCTCTGGTATTAAATCATGGTCACTTGAGGATTTTTATTCCAATTAAAGCCCCACCGTGGGTGTGAAGAGCTGGATTTGCAGTGGTGGTGCTCCTGAGGGAGCTGGTGCTTCCCCCTGGATGCTTTGGAACGCCGGGGAATGTGGCATTTGGGGTTCTTGTTTCTGGGATTTGATTTTATTTCCCATTTCAGAGTGACTGGAGTTTATTCCTGGGCTGGGATCTGTGGAGTCAGCCCAAGCCATGGGAAGGGCTTGGTCATATCTGCGTTTTGTAAAAGCCAGTTTGGGGCTTGGACCCTCCCCAGAGGGATGAAGGTGACTCTGGAGCAGTGCTGAGAGCAGGCAGGGAGTGGGAATTCCTGCAAAATCCAGGCATCACTGGGATTAGGTGGAAATGAATCTCTCAGAGATGACCACAGTTAAATTGCACAGTCCTGAAGGGAAGTTTAAGGGGTTTTCTTTTGGGGGAAAAAGAACAGCCTCAGTATTTCAGGGAAGGCAGAGCTCATCCCAAGCTGGCAGGATTTCCCCCAGGCTGGGAAATCTGGTGGCTGTGGGATCTCTCTCTTCCTTGGCAGGGTAAATCCCAGCCTTGGATCCATCTGGAGCCGGGTTTGGGTTTGTTGTTTTTTTTTTCCTCCACAGTTTGCCCTGCCCTTGGTCTTGTCCCACCCTTTCTAACCCATCCAAGGAGAGAAAACCAGAGAGCAAAAACCCCTCTGTGCCCCTGCCCAAGGGGAATTTCAGGATCAGCTGCTCCAGCTCTGTGGGACCAGACCTTGCAGGAGCCTTAGAACCAGCAGCACTAAAAAACAACCCCAAAGCTGCCCCGATGCCCTAAATTGAGGCCAAGATGAATTAATTTACTCTCCCTCCCAGCAGCAGGGCAAGAGCAGCGATGCTGAAGCGATGTTACCCTGACGAATTCGGATTTCCCACCACCTGATTTACAGCAGAGCAGGGGACCTCGAGATAAAACACCACCCCCCCCAAAACGAAAAAACGAAAAAAAACAAAAAACAAAAACAAAAACAAAAAAAACACACCAAAAGAACGAAAAACAAAAACAAAAAAAGAAATCCCCAAAAAGACACCCCATGTTTTGCTGGCATGCTTTCATCCCTCTCCCACCCCTCCTTGCCTTGTCAGGCCATTAATTCTAACAGAAACCACCACTGGGTTGGGGTTTTGGGTTTTTTTGTTGGTGTTTTTTTTTGGTTTTTGGTTTGTTTTTTTTTTCCCTGGAACCCCCTCAGCTGTTGCAGGGAGACAGCTGCACCCTCTGGAACTAATTACAGCTGTCTGGGAGATTTAGGCCTCCGTCCCAACAACTCCAATATTGCTGCTAATTTTTAACACGTCCAGTTGGGAGATGTCAGGAGGGGCTGATATACGAGCGGGCTCCCGAAAGCGCCGCGGGGCAGCTGCCGCCGGGCATCTGCCCAGGGGAAAACGTTGATTTTAAACAGTAATTCTGATCATTTTTAGCCTTTCTGGCCTCCCCCCACCCCGAGGACAGTCCTGGGGGGATGCCCACGAGGGTGGTGGCAGGAGGTGGCTCAGTCTTGGGTCAGAAGTTGTCCGAAGGAGCTTTTTGTCCCCTTTTCCTCACAGCAGAGAAGCTTTTCATCTCCTGGAAGAGTCCTTGGAATCCCAATCCCACCCTTGCCGTGGGCTGGGACATCCTCCACTAGACCCCATCCGAGCAGGCCCTGGACACCTCCAGGATGGAGCAGCCACAGCTTCTCTGGGAATCCCTCCCAGCCAGGAATTCCTCCCCAGTCTCCCATATCCCTGCCCTCGGTGGCCTGGTGCCCTCGCCAGGGGGTGGAACTGGGTGATTTTTCACCTCTCTTCCATCCCAAACCATCCCTCACCCCGCAATTCCACGATCCTGGACTTTTATCCGGGTTAGGGGAAAGTTTGCTGCCCACCTTGGGGATCCCTTCATTCCCCCCACAGTAGCTGGGTGGAAAAAAACCTCCCAATTTTCCTACCATTATTCCCCCCCCTTCCCTCCGTTCTAAAGGGAATTTTGTGACTTAATTATTTTCATTCCCTGCTGGAATAAATAATTAGGGGAAGGGAGGAATTCCTTCCCAAGATCCCATCGAAATCCTTCCGTTTGCAGCCATTCATTGATGGGAAGCTTGTGTGCGCTCGGCAAATCCCGGGAAGCTGCTGGTGGCTGGGATCGCCCTTCCCAACCTTTCCATGGCTCCTCTGCCGTTCTCATCCTTCTCTGGGTACCTGGGACATCCTGGTGAGGTCGGGCAGCTCCTTCCTGAAGCTGTTGCTGTTTCTCCGGAGCAGGAATCAGGGAATCTCCTGCAGGTTCAGTCTCCTGCATCAGGAGATGATCCGAGACCTGGGGATCCTTTCCAGCTTCCAGGAAATCTTTGTGGAAACCCCAAAACCCGCACAAACTCTGTGAGCCCTGGAAGGATGGACTCGGGGATTCCCTGAATCCCGGGAAGAGGGAGCAGGACCAGCGCTGGAGGAGCTGGAAAACCCCGTAATTCCAGGACGGAGGCACCCAGGCAGGTTATAAACGCTGGCAGAGCTTGTAAACTCTGTGAGCCCTGAAATGAGGGGCTCCAGTGGGTATTAAACACTGCAGCTTTTGCATCCTGAGCCTGGCAAGGAAAGATTCCCTCCTGGGCTCCGGGTATCCCACCTTTCTCACACTTATTTTGGGAATGCATGGAGATGGGTCCAGCTTGGGAGGTGCTCTGCAGCCACTCAGTGAAGGAAAAGCCCCAAAGCGTCAGAGTGGCAGGTGGAGGGATTCTTGGAGCAGGAGACTGCCATAAAATCAGCAGTTTTGGCATTTGAGGTGGATGTGTTTTGGGGAATTCCAGAAGGCAGTCGGGCAGCACGGCTTGGAAATCTCCAGTGATATCCAATAGCTCCTGGAGTGGCTTCCCGGACCCTCAGGGACGTGGCTGGTCGGTGACACCGCGGTTCTTGACAGGAATTTTGTGCTCCTGCAAAGGAAGCCCTGCAGGAATAACACTTCAGCCCCTGTTTGGGTTTTCCCAGCCTCAGGAAGCAGGGAAAAGAGGGAGTGCAGGACTGGCGCGGGCTGGAATGAAGGCAGCAGCTGCAGGGCAGCGTTTGTGGGGGTGAGGTGCAGGTTTGTGCTCCCCAAATCCCGCTCGGGGCCCCTTTTCCCTTTTATCTCCCTTCGTCCTCAGAGGAGGGGGAAAATGGAGATCGTTGAATCCTGGAATGATGGAATGGTTTGGGAGGGAAGGGACCTTAAAGGTCACCCAGTGCCACCCCTGCCGTGGCAGGGACAGCTTCCACTGTCCCAGGCTGCTCCAGACTGTCCTGGGACACTTCCAGGGATCCAGGGGCAGCCACAGCTTCTCTGGGAAACATGATGGGTGTGATGAACACAGAACCCCAGGTTCACTGAGGCCGGAAAAGTCCATCCAGTCCCAGCTGTGCCCGATGCCCACCTCGGCGCTCCGAGTGCCACCTCCAGGAATTCCTTGGGCACCTCCAGGGACGGGCACTCCAAACCTCCCTGGGCGTCCCGTATTCCACGGATTTTTAGGAGAATCCTTCCCGTGGCGCTCTCCTGGGTGCCAGCAGGGCTGAAGCGGGGCGGTGTGGCAGCCACCCTCCTCCTGGGCGCAGCTTCCTCCGCTCCGCCCTGCTCCCCAAATCCGCCAGAGCCGCCCCCGATTATTTCAGCAGCAGGAAGGAGCTTCCCGGGGATCCCCCGGCTGCGGTGCCCCGCTCAGCAGCAGGGTCTGCGTTCTCCTAGCGGAGCAGAGCAGGTTTAAATGAGCACTGACACGACTTTGACAGTTTTATTTCGTGGGTGTTTTATGGACTCGCGCGGCGACGCCGGCGATGCTCCCGGCGCGGGCGCCGCTCCGGCCCTTGTCAGCATGTCCTACATCAAGGGGGACAAACCCCCCGGATCCAGCGGCGTGGGCAGCTCCCAGAGTGTTTCCTGACACTGATGAATGTTTCTTTCTGCGCCGCTTTCAGGCCTCCTTGGCTGTCAGCTCCCGGGGCGGCCGGAAAACAGATGCGCTCGGAGCCGCGCTAACGGAGCGGCCGCCGGCTGGGGCAGGGGGTGCCGGGGGATGCGGCTCCCTGCTCCCAAAAATCCCAGGCAGAAATGCTCCAGGACGGATCTGAGAAAGGGAAAAACCTCGTTGTTCCTGTTTTTATTGTTGTTGTTCTTTCTTTCCTGGCGGTGGAGAGGTGCTCGGGGCGGGGGGTGTTAAAGCTGCTCTGCTCATGGATCGTGGCCCAAGCACAGCTGGAGGACAGAATTCCTAAATGGCATCAAGGGGAGCCTGGGAGCTTCCCAAAGCCTTCCCAGAGTCGCTGGTGCTGGCTGTGGGCATCCCAGGGAGGGATGGATGGAGGGGGGGATCAGCGATGGATGGGTGGATGGATGATGGATGATGGATGATGGATGATGGATGATGGATGATGGATGGATGAGGGATGGATGGGTGGATGGATGATGGATGGATGGATGGAGGGATGAGGGATGGATGCATGCATGCATGCATGCATAGATGCATGGAGAATGGATGGAAGGAAGGAAGGAAGGATGGAAGGAAGGAAGGAAGAATGGAAGGATAGAGTACTGGGACATGGAGCCACCCTGAGCACCCTCAAGCTGACTCCTCCCTCCAGAAAGGCTCCCAAACACCAGTCCCAAGGGAATAAAACCACAGTCCAAGCCTCTTCCCAGAAGTCCTGCCAAGCCCTGAGCTCCTGTTTTTGTCTCCCACAGGTGGATCCGGGGGGAACACTTCAAGTACAAGTTCAGCCAGCCCGGGGGGAAGCACGCCAGCGACGGGAAGTGGTGGATCCGGAAAAGGATCGGCCCCTATTTCCCCCCCGTCAACCTGCAGGGCCTGAGGAAGTTCTTTGAGGACAGGAATTGGCCTTATCCCGTGCAGAACTGAGGAAAAGGGATGGCCAGGACAAGAGGGACCAGCTGGGAGCAGGGAGAACGGGCAGCTCCCTTCCAAACATCTCCCGCCTCTCTTTTTTTTTTAATCCATATCCTTGTTCACGCCCGTTTTCCAGAAGATTCCCAGACGATTTGCCCACTTGCTTTGTGAGCTGCTTTTTGTCAGTGACTGATTCCTTCTGCCAGGCTGCTCCATGCGGGAATTCCTCTGGAATTGGGAATAAGGCAAGCAAATAACCGTGATTGGTTTTGGGAGAGGGGTTGGTGTTGCCAAAAGCAGCTGAATGTGGGTTTGAAACAAAAAACGGGAAAACAAACCAGGAGAGATCTCTGGAGTTGTGGGGGCTGCGGGTGCAGGCACAGGAATTCCCTTTTCCATGGTTTTTCCCACCTTTTTGACCACATGGGCAACACCGGGAGCGTGTTCCTGGAAAGAGATTAAAGCAAACAATTCTTGGATAACCAGCAGGAGCTTCACTGGGTTTTTTATTTTTCCTGGAAGTGCTAAAAATGGGGAAAAAAAATGAGTCCCCCAGTGCCTGGCCTGCTGTGGCTCAGCAGGGACAGGGCAGCTCCCGTGGGAATGGGGCGGCAGGTGAGGAATGAGGTGAGTCCTGGGATTTATTTGTGTTTTGGGGAGAATCCGGTGCGGTGTCCGAGTGTCTGATCCCCATCCCGGGGATCCAGGGCTGCAAGGGGAGAATTCTCCCTCCCCTTCTCCCGTGGGCCCCAGGGTGAATTTGCACGGGGCTCCCTCATGGTTCCGGTGGATTTTTCCTTCCGAGCTGCTCCTTCTCCAGCGGATCCAGCCCTGGGTGACGGTGACACCCCCGGGCACCCCTATGGACCGGGCACCGACTGACAACAGCCCTGGCCTCCCCCCTCCCCAATTTAATGAATTTCTTTTGCTTTCCAACCTCTGGGTCAGGGATAATGGATCCCAGACCGGCATTCCCATTCCTGTTTGCTGCTTGTTAAGCTTTTTATTTTTTTCCCCCCCCCTTTTTTTATTCCAATCCAAGCTCCCCGCTCTGCTCCGGAGCAGTGCCTGGGAGATAAAACCCATCCAAAGGGGCAGGAGGGGATTCCACGGGAAACCGTTCCCTGGGACAAGAATTTGAGAAAGAAAAGGAACAATTATCCCGAGGTGGGAGGAAATCAGAACCACGTTGTGTTATCTGTCCACTGGTTTTTGTGGAGAGTTTTTATCCCGGAGTTCAGCACTGGAAGGAAAACTCTGCGGCATTCCCGAGTCAGCGCCGGGAATCCCTGGGGAGCAAAACTCCATCTGGGAGCTGCTGCTGCCAGCTCCGACGTCTCTGAGGTCCCAGCACCTTCTCCAGAAGTTCTGGAGGTGGGGTTTGGGTCCCTCCATGGGCTGAGCCCCCGGGGTGACGCCTTTCCCTGGGCTGTGTTCTCCCAGCTTATCCCAATCCAGAGCCTGATCTCATCCCTCTCCCTCCTCCTGCTTCTCTGTGAGCTCCAAGGAAATTCCGGAGCTGAGACAGGCAGGACATGGCTGGGGGTCACCCCATCTCCATCCTGAGCAACTCCAGCTCCACCATGCCTGGAGACATCCCAGGGGCATTCCTGGATCAAAACCAATCCATTTTAGTTTCTGAATTCCTTTTCCTATGTGGAAGTTACTGACTCTCGGGGCACCCCAAGGATTTACACTCGGTATAACCGAGGTAGACCTGACTTTTCCCCTTTTTTCCCAAGATTCCAGCCTGTTGGAAGCACGAGGTCCCCTCACAAGCCCAGCTGGGTTTGCATTCCTGCCCATTGGCTGCCGGCTGTGCCGAGGTCGGATCCAGCTCATCCCAGCCGCTCTTCCCCTCCAAAAAAAGGAATTCTCCCTTTTTTTTTTTTTAATCTCACATCTAAGTCTGTTCCTGGGGGGAGCAGAAAGCGAATGTGAATGGCCTGAGGGGGTTTAGCTCATCCCTTGGACGGAGGGAATGAGGGAATGATCCGTGCTGCTGTAATTTGGGAAGATCCGGCAGCGTTTGGAGCAGGCTGGAAGGGATGAAGGGATGGTCCCATGGCCAGGGGCTGGTGGTGTGGGAGGCGGGATTGGGCCATCCAGACATTCCCAGAGGGGCTGGAAAGGACCTGAGATCTCATCCCATCCCACCCCAGCCACGGGCAGGGACATTGAATCGTGGAATCATGGAATCATGGAATGGTTTGGGATGGAAGGGACCTCAGAGCCCACCCAGTGCCACCCCTGCCTTGGCAGGGACACCTTCCACCATCCCAGGCTGCTCCAGCCTGGCCTTGGGCACTGCCAGGGATCCAGGAACAGCTTCTCCGGGAATCTGTGCCAGGGCCTCCCTGGATCCACCCAGGTTCCATGTTCAAGCATTCCTCCACGAACACGGATCTGGTTTGTGTTTTGGGAACGCGGCCCCTGCGGAGGGCTCAGGAGCTGCCGGAGATGAGTTTGTGTCCCTGCAGGAATCGCCAGGAATTATCCCCACCACCACCACAACCAACCCTGCGCCGACCCAGAGAATTCCTTACTCCTGGATCTTTTATAAATCAGAGTCACTGATTTTAAAGCAGCCGAACTCCAGGCTGGGAATTCCCATGGGAAATACCTGCAGCCATATCCATTCCCTGCTCCCAGCTGCCTGGAAAAGCTGGCTTTGCTTTAACACATATGAAAGGAAAAAGCTTTTTTTTTTTTTTTCTTTTTCTTTTTTTCTTTTATTCCTTCCTGGTAGATTAAGTTTGGCCAAACAATTCCGTGTGAACTGCTGGGCAGGAGGCACAAACCTGTAGGCAAAATTATCCAGCTGCTCCAAGTTTAGAGCAGCATGGGATGAATTTCAGGATCGTGTATTAGTTTCCATTTAATCTGATTATTCCAGGCTGGAGTTCCTGGAGGGTCTTCAGGTTATTGTCAGTCAAAAGAATCTTTAAAAGCTTCCATTTGCACTCAGCTTTTCCCATTCCAGGTCTATTTTCATTATGGATCGATTTTGATTTTAATGAAAAAATGATTCTCCCGACTCCCTGCTTTCCCCCCCCGCCCCCGAGTTGGGGTTAAAATTGAAGCCTCAGTGGGGTCTTGCCACTCAAAATCCCATTTTCCAGCTTTCCTGAGGGTGTTGCTGGGTCGGAGGAGCCTGGGCAGACAACAAGGGGCGGATAATTTGGCAAAGGCACCTTCTCTGCTCCGCCTGGGGCCTCATCCCCAGCCCCTTCCTCACCGGGAAAACACTTCAGTGCCTCGAATCCAGGGGGAATTCCAGCTCCGGAGTCTGGGAGACTAATGCAGGATTCAGGGATGTTAAAAGCTCCTCGCTGTGCTGTCACTCCGTTTCCGTCACCTCCTCTGAGCCTCCAGCCTCGGGAGCAGCACCCCCAGGATTGGGGGATCCAGGAATGCCAGGTTTTGTGCTGGGATTGAGGGACACCTTTGGCAGGTGCTGGAGTGGAGCTTTGTGGCATTGGGTGGCTTTGGGCTGGCACCACCCTGGGCTGTGGAGATGAAAAAAACAACAGAGAGGCATCCAGAGCTAATGCCCAAATCCACACTGTGCATTTGCACGGGATTTCACAGGGATGTGCCTGTCTGAGCCCTCCAGGTGCCCTCCGTGATCCCAGCGCCGGCCCACGGAGGGACACGGGTCACACCAGCCTGGATGCGGGAACATCCGTGTCCTGCTTCCTAGCCACGGCCCCAAATCCTGTTAGATCACATTTTTCCAGGCAGGCAGGTGAGGAGGAAGAAGCTGAGTTCAGGAATTGTCCCATGTGAGCTCTGGAATTGTCACTGTGTGAGTGCAGGAATTGTCCCTCTGGAATTGTCCCGTGTGAGCTCTGGAATTGTCACTGTGTGAGCTCTGGAATTATCCCCGTGTGAGCTCAGGAATTGTCCCGTGTGAGCTCTGGAATTGTCACTGTGTGAGCTCTGGAATTGTCCCATGTGTGAGCTCTGGAATTGTCCCCGTGAGCTCAGGAATTGTCACTGTGAGCTCAGGAATTGTCCCATGTGAGCTCAGGAATTGTCCCCATGTGAGCTCAGGAACTGTCCCATGTGAGCTCAGGAACTGTCCCCGTGTGAGCTCAGGAATTGTCCCCGTGTGAGCTCAGGAACTGTCCCCGTGGGCTCTGACGCCGAGCGCGTCCCTCCCGGTGCCATCGCGGTGTCCGTCCTGCTCTGCTCCTCTCGGGGCCAGGTGGGATTTGGGCAGGAATTGTTCCCTGGCGGGGTGTTGAGGCCCTGGCACAGATTCCCAGAGCAGCTGGGGCTGCCCCTGGATCCCTGGGAATGTCCCAGGCCGGGCTGGAGCCGCCTGGCAGAGTGGGAGGCGCTGGGGCTGGGACTGGATGAGCCTTAGGTGCCCTTCCCACCCAAACCATTCCATAAGGTGGCACTCAGGAAAACAAACTCCTGTCCCGTTTTTCCACTGATCTTGCCTCGTTTTTCCACAGATTTTTGCCCCAATTTTTCCACTGATTTTGTCCCATTTTCCCACAGATTTTGTCCCATTTTCCCACAGATTTTTCCCCATTTTCCCACAGATTTCGCCCCATTTTCCCACAGATTTTTCCCCATTTTCCCACAGATTTTGTCCCAGTTTTCCCACAGATTTTTCCCCATTTTCCCACAGATTTTTCCCCAATTTCTCACAGATTTCGCCCCATTTTCCCACAGATTTCGCCCCATTTTCTCACAGATGTTTTCCCCATTTTCCCACAGATTTTTCCCCATTTTCTCACAGATTTTTCCCCATTTTCCCACAGATTTTTTCCCCGTTTTCCCACAGATTTTGCCCCATTTTCCCATGGATTTTCCCGCTCCCCTGCAGGAGCAGCTCGGGGTAGGATTGCACAGGGCTGAGCTTCCCCTGGCGGCGTGCTCCGGGCGCTGGGACAACCCCAGCGCGCTCCCAGCACCTGCGAGCGGTTACTTAGAATAATAAATAACTGATAGACGATCAAATAAATCCCGGCCTTGGGATGAGGTCATCCCTGCCCCTTGTCCTGCCTCTCCCGGGCTTCGGGAGCAGCTTTTCCTGCCGCTCCTGGGCTAAATCCCTCTTGTCTCAGGCAATAAAAAAAAAACTTGTCGGGATTAAAGAATCAATTAGGAATTAGCCGAAGGGGGCGAAGCGTAACCCAAACACGCTGATAAAATCCGGCGGGTGATTACGGGAGCGGCTTTGGTTTCATTGGGCTTCGGGAAGGAATAATCGCTCCTTACGGAGCAGGGAACAACCAGGGCTGGGCTTTTTTATTTTTCTTTTTTTTCTTTTTTTTTTCCCGGCTTTATGGAGGGAGGGAATTGCGGTGTTGGCTGACAAACGTGGGGACACGCCACGGTTTGGGGGCTGGAGGGGCCCTGGGTTTGAGAAGCGTCGTTCCCTGCTTGGAAAAATGATCTTGGGAGTCTTTTCCAGGCCGGCTTGGATGGGGCTTGGAGTGGCCTGGGATGGGAGTGGAACGAGGTGGGATTTAAGGCTCCTCTCAACCCCAAACCGTTCTGGGATCCTGGGATATTCCAGGACTGGTGATGGGCAGGGATGTGCCACAGCTCCAGCACCGCCGCTGCTCCTGCACAGGAAAATGGAACAAGGAAGAAAAGGCCGGGTTCAGCTGTAAAAACGTCCTGGAAAAGCTGATTTTCCCACCAGGGTGGTGCAGGAGCGATGAGGAGCTGGAATTCAAGGGAAAAGAGCCGGATCCTGGCTCGGGGGCTCCGTGCCACTAAGCCCTGTTGATTCCCTGTCTGGCCCAGCCGCCCACGCTCCCAACGCTTTTGTTCCTTGAGGCGATCGGTGCCGGAGCATCCCGGGAATGTCACTGTGGCCTCATCCCAACCTCCTCCAGCACAGCTCCATCCTCCCGCTGCAGCTCCAGGCTCGGCCTTTGTGGGATCGTTTCAGCCAGCGCCGGCCCTGCTGCTGCTCAGCACGGATAAAGGATTTTTAGGGGGAAAAAAAAAAAAAAATCTTTTAAGGAAGCGGCATCGCATCGGGATTGGAGTTGGATCCTCAGGATGAGCTCCCTGGAGCAAGGCAGGACCGGGATTTGTCATCCTGTGTGACCTGGAGCCGTTAATTGGTTCGTTAATCCACATCTCCCTGGCCAAATTCCAGCTGCTCCCCTGGAGCGGGCAGGTGGGATCAGCAGCCCAGGCTGCACACCCAGGTTTGCTCCCAACAAAGTCTGGGAGGAGGGCAAAGCCCTTGGAAATAAAATAGCTAGAATCGTTAGCGAGCACTGAAAATTAGTTATTAATAACGAGTGGGTTGGAATCCTGGGATACCAAGGCAGACTTTGTTGGGAAACAAAAGCCCAGTCCCTAAAGCTGGGTGGAATTTTTTCACGTCTTTGCCCCTGGAGCAGAGCACGGAGGAAAATCCGGCACCAGACCGGCCAGAATCTGAGTCAGGAGACAAATCCTGGGCCTTCCCCCTGCCTCCACTTTTCTGGGAATGACCGGAATTCCACGTGGCCAAACCCTTGCCTTGATCCCACCCTGCCCGTCCCAGCCGAGGCCGGAATGTCACAGTCCTGCGTGTCCCTGGTGCCACCCTGGAGCCAGCCCGGCCTCCCTGCGGCTCTCCCTGCCATTCCCAGGGATTTCTGTGCCATTCCCAGGGATTGCTGTGCCATTCCCAGGGTCCCCCATGCCTCTGTGCCCATCCCTTCCATTCCCAGGGATTGCTGTGCCATTCCCGGGGATTGCTGTGCCATTCCTAGGGATTGCTCTGCCATTCCCAGGGATTGCTCTGCCTTTGTGCCCATCCCTGCTGCTTTCCCTGCCATTCCCAGACATTTCTGTGCCTTTGTACCCATCCTTGCCGCTTTTCCTGCCATTCCCATGGATTTCTCTGCCATTCCCAGGGTGCCCTGTGCCTTTGTGCCCATCCCTGCCATTCCCATGGATTTCTCCGCCATTCCCATGGATTTCTCTGCCATTCCCAGGGTCCCCCATGTCTTTGTGCCCATCCCTGCCATTCCCAGGGATTTCTCCGCCATTCCCAGGGATTCCTGTGCCATTCCCAGGGTGCCCCGTGCCTTTGTGCCCGTCCAGCTGCGGCGGGCGCGGGGCCGCAGCTGTGCCCGGAGCTGCCACCTGCCCGCCGGGAGCAGCTGCGGGCGCCTGGTACCCGCGGGCTCATTCATCACCGCCAGCGCGGGCACGGAGGCTTGGCAGGGAAAAGGAGCCGCGGGAGGCAAATCTTCAAAACCCCCGGCCGCAGCGGGGTTGGATCCGAGGAGGAGGAGGAGGAGGAGGAGGAGGAGGAGGAGGAGGAAGGGCAGGATGTGCCCGTGGCGATGGAGCGGTCCCAAGGGGATGGGAGCGGGGGAGATGATGCAGGCGCCGAGCAGGGGGAGGCAGGAGCGGCCCTTGCCGAGGGGTGGGGGTTTAAATCTCCGGTGGGTTTTGTTGGGAAGGTGGCAGAGGGACCTTCCGTGGTGTCCAGGTCCCACATCAGCCGGGCAGGAGCTGGATGATCCCTGCGGATCCGCGCTTCTGTAATCCCGTGACCTGTGGCAAAGGCCAGGGGACACCGAACGGTGTGAGTGGAGCCCTTTGGGTGTTTTTGGGGTGTCTGGCTCTGCCCTGGTTTCCTGAGATGCTGCCCGGGGCTCGGCCGTCCCACCGCGGGCGCTGAGGACACGGGGCAGGAGCTCGGGGCTGGCCGAGGTGCCCGGGCTGGGTCACCCCACCCTGTCCCACCCGGACACCAGCGGTGACACCCAGCGGGTGCCGGCCTCTCTCTCCTGGCCCCCACAGCAGGGTGGGGTTTTTATCTTCTTTTCTGTCAGAGCCGGGATTAAACGCTCGAAGAGATGGATTTTGTGTTTGGACTCGAGTGTTTATTAATTCTTATCTGTGTTACAGCCTCAGGAGCTGTGAGTTCTGGCTGACAAAGTGGAAATGGCTCTGTCTCTAACTCTGCAAGGTCTTTTAAGCGCAAACTGCCCAGTTAAGAAATGATACCTGAATTATTTTTACTTTTACCCATAACCAAACACTCAGTGGCCCATAATGCGGATTTTTCCATCCAATCACAAAATCCCACCCAGACCCATGAAGGAGAAGGTGAAAAAGAAGGACTCAGCCTCTGCCCTAAATCCTCCATATTACTGTATTCCAAACCCTTCAACTCTGTGTTTTCCACCTGTGACATCACACACTTCTATCCAAACCCCACTCCCACAGTCCCAGCGCTGTCACTCCATTTTGGGAGCTGTTCCAGCGGCCTCAGGTCAGTGCAGGGTTTTTTTGGGAGGTCAGAGCCTGGCAGCACAGAAAGCCTGGAATTCCCAGCGCCCGAGGTTCCAGCAGGGTGCGAATCAGGCAGGAGGATCAGGAGGTGCCACCCCAACGCCTGCAGCTCCCGGGCCACAGGTGCCACCTCCGGAGCTGTCACCTGGGATGTGTCACCCCCTCGGCAGGACGAGGTGACAGCCGGGGAGAGGGGAGCACAGGGACGCGGGACGCCCCTGTTTGTCTTTCCTGTTTACTGGCGATGCTGGGGAGGGAACAATGACGAATAATTCCTCGCCCATGGCTTGGCGCGGGGCCGAGCCGAGCGCCAGAGGCCAGCGAGGGGAGGATCGGCAGCGCAGACCCAAGATCAGCACCTTGTGCGGGGGGAGGCGGCCCCGCTCGGGCTCGGCGGGGGCATCGCTCCCCAATTCCCGAACGAGGCAGGAGCCCTGCACCTGTGTCCTCAGATATTCCCATTCATCCCGGAGAGGAGGCCAACACTCGGCCGGGGCTGCGCAGCTGCGGCAGCATTATTCCCCCTGGCCGGATTTGCATATCAATGAGGCCCTGATTAATATTTAAAGAGCCAGCTGTCCGAGCCACCTAGGGAAGAAAAAAAGCTCTGTGCGGTTTTTATGGATTTTTTTTTTTTTTAAACACTCACTGTCCTTTACGGAGAGCTCTTCATTTTCTTATTTTTTTTTTTAACTCCCTCTATTCTTTTACTTGAAATTAAGGAGAAGAGAGTTAAAAAGCAAGTCAGAGGAAAAAATATGAGGGAGTTATCAGTGCGGGAGCTGTGGCGCTCTCAATGCTCCTCAGTCCTTTTGTGCGCGGGCGCAGCTGCGGGGAGCGGGTTTGGAGGGGCAGGAGCCCATGGGAACGGGCTTTGGGAGCACGGGAAAACCGGGAAGGGACGGCGCGGGCTGCATTTCCATCCCTGCTCCCGAGGCAGGGATGCTGCCGCTGACCCCGCGGGAAGCGCGACACAAAATCCCGGCTCGAGGGGACTGATCGATGGAAATGCCATAAAAGCCCCAGGAATCGGTATTTTCCTCGCCTCCCCGGCGCTGTTCGTGGCCCGGAGGTTTTTTTTCCGGCCTCATAAGCTGTCATTTTAACAGACCATTCTCCTGCCCTTTTTTTTCTTTTTTTTCCCCTGTTTTTTGTCCTTTTCCCCTCGAGCATTTGTCAATAATCCCCCGACAGCGGCAGCTTTGTTATCACAACTAATTGGAGTCAAGTAGGGCTGCGAGAAAAGATCCTTCCCGCTCGAGCCCCGGGGGGGAAAAAAAAAATAAATAAAAAAAAAAGAAAAACCACCACCAAACTCGAAAGGATTTTAATTTTCAATAAAATATGCAGATAAGGAGAAATTACCGGCGGGGAAGGGCTGGGGGCCGCTCGGATAATGGTGCTGCTCAGACAGCGCCGGCTCCGGGGGCTCAATGAGAGATGCGGGATGGGGGGCACGGAGCTGCCCCCACAGCTGCACTTTTTAGGGGTTTTTTTAGGGTTTTAAGGAGATGCGGAGGTGAGGGAGTTGTTTACCCGAGCTGCAGCTGGGGGCGGTTGTTTCGGGTCACGTTTTGCTGTTTTTACACGCGAACGTGGGGAAGTTCGGGCGTCCCTCGGCGGAGGGGATGGGATGGGATGGGATGGGATGGGATGGGATGGGATGGGATGGGATGGGATGGGATGGGATGGGATGGGATGGGATGGGATGGGATGGGATGGGATGGGATGGGATGGGATGGGATGGGATGGGATGGGATGGGATGGGATGGGATCGCCCTGGGATGCTGAGGTTCTCACGGGGCCGGGGATGGACCTGGAGCTCCTCAGGCTGCGCTGCTGTCCCAGCCCGAGCCTGGGGGGAACAGCGGGATGCGCTCCGCGTTCTCCGCCCGGCGGCAGCGAGATGCTCCCGTCTGCTGATGGGGCAGAAATCGAACTCACTCCTGTTCCCCGCGTGATGGATTTGCCGGGTTCGGCTCTGTTTGCCCCAAAAATCTCTCCTGGTGTAACTGCCGGGACTGGGTTCGCCCCAAAACCTCTCCTGTGGTGCTGCTGGAGCTGGGTTCGCCCCAAAACCTCCCCTGTGATGCTGCTGGAGCTGGGTTTGGCCCAAAAACCTCTCCCGGTGCAGCTGCTGGAGCTGGGTTCGCCCCAAAGCCTCGCCCGTGGGTTCGCCCCAAAGCCTCCCCTGCGATGCTGCCGGGTGATTCGGAGGGCTCGGGCACCCCAGGCCTCCGTTCCCAGCCGGATTTTCCAAAGTGATGGGATGGAACACGAGGAGCCGTTCAACCCCTCTGGCCCGGAGCGGATTCCCGCAGGGATTTGCCCGAGGCCCGGGCCGGGAAGCGCCGTTCCCGACGTGTCCCCGCTGTCCCCGCAGTGCCAGCCCGGGGCGGAGCCCCCGAGCTGCCGGCGGGGTCTCGGCGCTGTGTCCGTGCGGAACAGGCGGATCCCACCTTTCCCGGCACCTCGGAGCGCTTTCGGGAGGATTTTCCTCCCATCCCCGTCCCTCCATCCCCGCCGGGACGTGTCCCCAGGGCAGGACGGAGCCTCGGGGACCCTGTGTCCCCCCAGGACCCCCCCAGGGCTCCCGTGGGGTGGGGACAGCTGAGCTGTCACCTGTTGGAGCTCAGCCGCCGCAGCTGCGGCTTTGAAGGGCGGATTAGGGAGCGGAGAGATCCCTGCACGCACTTGTGCTCCACCTGCCAGCGCCTTCCTCCTCTCCTCGTCCTCGTCCCTCTCCCGCAGCCTCGCCGCCCCTGGCACAGGGGATGGCCCCGAGCTCCTCCAGCCACGGGGACACCGGGCTCTGGTGAGCTTGAGCCCGTTCTATCCCAAACCGGTAAAACCGTGGGGAAACAAACAGGTGAACACACGGAGAAGGGAAAGGGAAAGAGGAAAGGGAAAGGGAAAGGAAAGGAAAGCTCACAGGAAAAAAACCCAACCCAATACTCTTTAATTTCTGATCCCAGATTGTGTTGTATGGCCCCAGTTTGGGCAGGACGATCCCAGTTTGGTCAGGGTGACCCCAGTTTGTGTCGGATGATCCCAGTTTGGGCAGGATGACCCCAGTTTGGTCAGGGTGACCCCAGTTTGGGCAGGGTGACCCCAGTTTGGGCAGGATGACCCCAGTTTGGTCAGGGTGACCCCAGTTTGGGCAGGGTGACCCCAGTTTGGGCAGGGTGACCCCAGTTTGGGCAGGGTGACCCCAGTTTGGTCAGGGTGACCCCAGTTTTTGTTGGATGACCCCAGTTTGGGCAGGGTGACCCCAGTTTGGGCAGGGTGACCCCAGTTTGGTCAGGGTGACCCCAGTTTTTGTTGGATGACCCCAGTTTGGGCAGGGTGACCCCAGTTTGGGCAGGATGACCCCAGTTTGGTCAGGGTGACCCCAGTTTTTGTTGGATGACCCCAGTTTTTGTTGGATGACCCCAGTTTGGGCAGGGTGACCCCAGTTTGGGCAGGGTGACCCCAGTTTGTGTCGGATGACCCCAGTTTGTGTCGGGTGACCCCAGTTTGGGAGGAGCCGCCCTGTGACGGCGGGTGGCTCGTGCCGGGTGCCCGTGGCACTCGGGGTGGCTCTGTTGCCATCCCAACTGGCGCTGGGACGCTGTTCCCCGTTCCCAGGAGGGACGGGGACGTCACGGACTCATTCCTTGCTCCCTGGATTGCCGGATTTGGACTTTTTGACCTTTCCCAGCCATTTTCTGACGTTGTTTTTAACGATTCCGAGGTCGGGTGGTCACGTCCTCCGAGCACCGCCCCCGTCCCTCCGTCCACACCTCTGCTCTCACCTCGTGCTCCCTCAATCCCAAATCCCAACCCCACAGGCGATCCCGTGGTTTTCCAGCAGCGGAGAAGCGTCCCCGCAGGACCTGGCCTCGGGCAGGGAAGGATTTTCCCTCTGCTTTTAAACCAGGGAACGCTTTGGGTGCGTGGGGTTATTTTCACGAAATCCAAGCTTTGCCCCTGTCCTTTTTCCCTCCCTCCCCGCTCTTTCGGGGCTGTTTAAGGGGCAGGGTGGAACGTTACGCTGATTTACAGCATCCCCGGAGTGCGAGGGCACAGGGATTTTTTTATTTTTATTTTTTTTTTCTCTTCTCCTCAGGTGAAAGAAACCCTCGAATGTGAACCCCAAGACACTCCAGTGACCGCCCCATCAATCCTTGATTTACAGGCTCAGATTTATGGCTCCACAGTTATTATTGCACTCGCAGATCTTTTTCTCTTTTTTCTGTTTTTGGTTTTTTTTTTCCCCCCCGTTTCCCTCCTGGACCATTTAGTGCTTGTGAAAGGTGAGGGCTTTGACAGCTCCTGGAAACAAAACCCTTTAATGTCCCCCCGAGCGGGGCTGTCCCAGGGAAGAACAGAGAGGCCGGGAGGGCTTTTCCTCCCTGCTGCAGATTGGCTCGCTCCAGGCCCGGCTTAACCAAACGGAGCGTGAAGCTTGCCCGAGTTAAGCCAGGACTAATCAGCAGAGTCCATTGCTGGTGCCCGGCAGCCCTGGGATTATCCCCGGGGCTGGAGCAGTGCCGAGGGTGGGAGAGGAGGGTGCTCAGCACCCCAGGGTGTTTGCAGACAGCAATGGGATTGGGAGAGAGCAATGGGATTGGGAGAGAGCTGTGGGATCGGGAGAGAGCAATGGGATCAGGAGAGGGCAATGGGATCAGGAGAGAGCAATGGGATCCGGAGAGGGCAATGGGATCGGGAGAGGGCAATGGGATCAGGAGAGGGCTATGGGATCAGGAGAGAGCAATGGGATCGGGAGAGGGCAATGGGATCGGGAGAGAGCAATGGGATCAGGAGAGGGCAATGGGATCAGGAGAGGGCAATGGGATCAGGAGAGGGCAATGGGATCGGGAGAGAGCAATGGGATCAGGAGAGGGCAATGGGATCGGGAGAGAGCAATGGGATCAGGAGAGGGCAATGGGATCGGGAGAGGGCAATGGGATAAGGAGAGAGCTTTGGGATCACGTCAGAGCTGTGGATCTCACCACACCGGGTGCTGCTCCTGAGCCCCCAGGGTGCCACAGCCCCAGGTGTTCCCCACGTGTGTCACTGTCATTGTCACTGTCACTGTGTCACTGTCACTGTGTCACTCTCACTGTGTCACTGGCACTGTCATTGTGTCACGGTCACTGTGTCATTGTCACTGTCACTGTGTCACTGTGTCACTGTCCCTGTGTCACTGTCACTGTGTCACTGTGTCACTGTCATTGTCACTGTGTCACTGTCACTGTGGCACTGTCACTGTCCCTGTGTCACTGTCACTGTGTCACTGTCCCTGTGTCACTCTCACTGTGTCACTGTGTCACTGTCATTGTCACTGTGTCACTGTGTCATTGTCACTGTCACTGTGTCACTGTCACTGTGTCACTGTCACTGTGGCACTGTCACTGTGGCACTGTCACTGGCACTGTGTCACTGTCACTGTGTCACTGTCACTGTGTCACTGTGTCACTGGCACTGTGTCACTGTCACTGTGTCACTGTCCCTGTGTCACTGTCACTGTGTCCCTGTGTCACTGTCCCTGTGTCACTGTCCCTGTGTCACTGTCACTGTGTCACTCTCACTGTGTCACTGGCACTGTGTCACTGTGTCACTGTCCTTGTCACTGTGTCACTGTCACTGTGTCACTGTCCCTGTGTCACTGTCCCTGTGTCACTGTGTCACTGTCCTTGTCACTGTGTCACTGTCACTGTGTCACTGTCCCTGTGTCACTGTCCCTGTGTCACTGTCACTGTGTCACTCTCACTGTGTCACTGGCACTGTGTCACTGTGTCACTGTCCTTGTCACTGTGTCACTGTCACTGTGGCACTGTCACTGTGTCACTCTCACTGTGTCACTGTCACTGTGTCACTGTGTCACTGTGTCACTGTCCCTGTGTCACTGTCCCTGTGTCACTGTCATTCTGTCACTGTCACTGTGTCACTGTCACTGTGTCACTGTCACTGTGTCACTGTGTCACTGTGTCACTCTCACTGTGTCACTGTGTCACTGTGTCACTGTCCCTGTGTCACTCTCACTGTGTCACTCTCACTGTGTCACTGTGTCACTGTGTCACTGTCACTGTGTCTCTCTCACTGTGTCACTGTCACTGTGTCACTGTGTCACTGTGTCACTGTCACTGTGTCACTGTCCCTGTGTCTCTCTCACTGTGTCACTGGCACTGTGTCACTGTCACTGTGTCACTGTCCCTGTGTCACTCTCACTGTGTCACTGTGTCACTGTGTCACTGTCACTGTGTCACTGTCCCTGTGTCACTGTCCCTGTGTCACTCTCACTGTATCACTGTCACTGTCACTGTGGCACTGTCACTGTGTCACTGTGTCACTGTGTCACTGTCACTGTGTCTCTCTCACTGTGTCACTGTGGCACTGTCACTGTGTCACTGTGTCACTCTCACTGTGTCACTGTGTCACTGTGTCACTGTCACTGTGTCACTGTCCCTGTGTCACTCTCACTGTGTCACTGTCACTGTCACTGTGGCACTGTCACTGTGTCACTGTGTCACTGTGTCACTGTCACTGTGTCACTGTCCCTGTGTCACTCTCACTGTGTCACTGTGTCACTGTGTCACTGTCACTGTGTCACTGTCACTGTGTCACTGTCACTGTGTCACTGTGTCACTGTGTCACTGTCCCTGTGTCACTCTCACTGTGTCACTCTCACTGTGTCACTGTGTCACTGTGTCACTGTGTCACTGTCCCTGTGTCACTCTCACTGTGTCACTCTCACTGTGTCACTGTGTCACTGTGTCACTGTGTCACTGTCACTGTGTCTCTCTCACTGTGTCACTGTCCCTGTGTCACTGTCACTGTGTCTCTCTCACTGTGTCACTGTGTCACTGTGTCACTGTCACTGTGTCACTGTCCCTGTGTCACTCTCACTGTGTCACTGTCACTGTGTCACTGTCACTGTGTCACTGTCACTGTGTCACTGTCACTGTGTCACTGTGTCACTCTCACTGTGTCACTGTGTCACTGTGTCACTGTCCCTGTGTCACTCTCACTGTGTCACTGTCACTGTGTCCCTGTGTCACTGTCACTGTGTCACTGTCACTGTGTCCCTGTGTCACTGTCACTGTGTCACTGTCCCTGTGTCTCTCTCACTGTGTCACTGGCACTGTGTCACTGGCACTGTCACACTCCCCTGGATCACCCAGGGCTGGCACAAACCCACCGAAGCTCCCTGGTCTCTCAGCCCTGGCCCCTGGGGTGAGTGAATCACTCCACCAGCTGGAGATGGAGAATTTGGGTCAAATCTTCCCCCTGGCCTGGTGCCACGGCCTTATCTCGTGTTTCACCCTTCCACCTCAGCTCAGGGCGGTTCTTGGTGCAGGGTGAAGTTTTTTGGGGCCTGGAGGTGATACCAGCTCAGGAACCCGCTGGGTTTTAGCGCTGGTATTGTGAGGTCAAGTTTTTTTATTTTGTAATTTTTTTCCTCCCTGGCTAATCTTTTTTTTTCATTATATATTTTTTTTTTCTTGCAGCCGAACGCAAAGGACAGAAAATGGAATTAGCAAAGAGCTCTGCTGAGCTATTAACGTCCCCCGCGGGGGCAGGGGGAATTTAGGCACTCAACAAGTGCATAAACGGGGCCGTAAAAACGTGCCCGGGCTGTTGCAGAGGTGCAGGAGCGGGCTGGGAGCAGCTCCAGCTCCCCAGACCCATGGGGATTTTCCTCCAGGATTACATCAGTAGCATGAGGATGCTGAGTGAACTGTCTGGGAATCTCGAAGGCGAGGGGGATTTTTTTTTTTTTTTTAATTTTTTTTTTTAATATTCTTTCCTTGTGATTATGTAGAAGATAAAATATGTTCTCAGGCTGCCCGAGCGAGCTGGGATGTGCTGCAAAGAGGGACGTGCCGGGTTTTTTTCCAGGATCTGGGAGCTCTGTGTGGGGCTGGGCTGGGCTGGGGTTGTTCCCCGTCCCTGCTGTGGGCAGTGCTGCCAGATGGGGTCAAAAATGCCCCCTTTGGGTTCCTCGAATCCCTGGGCTCTTCTCCAGGGATGTGCCGGGAGTCCTGCCCCCTCCCAGGGGTCCTGAGCCCCCAGGGATGAGGATCCCATGGGATGGGGTTTCTCCCTCCGCAGGGCAGCAGTGGTTTTATCCGCGCCGTCCCTTTCCCCTGGGCGCTGCCCGGGGACTCCGGCCGATCTTTAGGACAAACCCCGGAGTTTCCAGGCGTTCCTGAGACCCCAAAAGAGACGTGGGGTGGGAGAGGAGCAGAGGGGAGGCGTCCCAAGGCTGCGGGGACACGTGGAGCTCAATGCAGGCACTGAGGGAACGAGCTGGAGCGCGTGGGGATGGCGGAGGGAAGAGCAGGATCCGCTCTGGATCTACTCCGGGAAAAGCAGGGACAGGAGTGGGGGATCGGGACTGGGACTCGTCCTTTGGGAAAGCTGGGGGAGGCAGAAGGGATCAGCTCCTGGACTGGAGGTGATGGGATTATCCGTGGGGAAGCGCCAGTGGAGGTGACAGGGACAGAGCTGAGCCCCCAAAGAGCTCCAGAGGGAACTCCCATCGCAGGAGGGGACGGGAGCAGGGGCCCACGTTTTTGGGGGAAGCTCTGGGTCTCTCCTGCAGGTGCAGGAGCACCCAAAGGGTGGGAGAAGGGGATGGAGCCGAGCATCACCCGCAGCTCTGGCCACGATCCTTCAGCGTCCTGGCGGAGGGAAATTCCTCGCCCAAGGCAGCCCTGGTGCCCCGTGCATGGGGAGGGATGCTCAGAGGGATTTGGATTTTCCAAGCAGCTGAGCCCAGGGTGTGCTGAACTTCTACAAACTTCCCTCCAGGTTTACCCTGATTCAATATTTTACCAAAAAAAAAAAAAAAAAAAAAAAAAAGAGAAATTTTACGGAGAAAGCAGAATTTTAATCACTGGGGATCTCCAGCAAATCTTTGTGATCCCCCCCATCCTCGCCCAACGCAGAGGAGGCTGGAGGGGCCCCAAAACTCCAGTCTGAACCAAAAGAAGCTGAAAAAGAAACAAACAAAACCACAAAAAAAAAAAAAAAACCAAACAAACAAAAAAAACCACCCAAACCAAAAAAAACCCACAAAAAAAACAAACAAAAAAAAACCCAAAAAAAAACCCCAAAAAACAAAAACAAAAACAAAAAACCCCCAAAAAAACCCCAACACCACAACACCCCAAAAACTCTTGGCTGGGGTTTCTGGGTTTCTGTCACCCCTTCCCCCTCCTTTTCCATCGTCCCTGTCTCGTACAAGGCTGCTGAAGGCAGAGGAGCCAGGATCTCACCCAGCTTTTCCAAGTGGTGGAGAGGAAGAAAGCGGCCTTTGTGAGGGGCTTTCTGAAGGTCTCTGTTCTGGGAAGGTTGGAAATAGCACAAAAACATCCTTTCTCGCCGGACTGCGGCGCTCCCGGCTCCACCACCACCACCCAGATGTTGGGAGGCCGATGGCGAGCAGGGAAATAAAGAGGCACGGCGAGAAATGCGGGCGAGGGGGAAGCTGGGCGGGAGCGGCCCGGGGAAACCTGCGCTGCTCTTTGTCCATGAGACAGGGGGAGAGCTGGAGAAGGAGATTCAGAGGTTAATCAGGAATTAATATCTTAATTAAGTCAGTCTAGCTGTTATCAGCCGGCCATCGGCTTGAGCTTCAAGGCAATATTCCGCATGTTCAGCCTGGAATGTGTGGAGGATTTGGTGCTATCAGGGTTATTTTCCTGCTTTTTGACCTCATTTCCTTTTTTTTTTTTTTTTTTCACTGCACTGCTCCCAGGTTTCCCCGACCTTTGGACAATTCTTGGTGCAAGTTCATCGCTCTGCTTTTAAAATTATCCAGGAGGAGGGAAGGGACCTCCTTGGGAGGATGGATGGATGGATGGAGCCGCTCTGCTCCTACCTAATGGATTGGACAAGGGAAGTTAAGTGTGAAACTCCTCCTCGTTGTCCGTATCCTCTCCCTGATTATCCCTTCTCGGCAAGAACATCCCCGAAAGCGCAGGCCCCGCTCCCTCCCTGATTGTTCTGCCTCAGCGAGAATTCCTCCAAACCTCCGGGCCGCTGCTGCCGAGGGCTCTGGGCACGAATCCCCGCAGATGTGGGAAGGGGCTGACCCCGCTCCTCTGCTCCGCTCTGCTGTCCCGCACAGCTGCCGGGACGTGCGGCCAGCTGCGGTTTGTGCTGACAGCGCCCAGATGTTGGTGGCAGGGTTCCCGACAGCTGTGCGGGGCACAGGGCTGGCACGGGGGGGTCACGGACAAATCCCGGGGCACCGGGGGGGAGCTGGAGCCAGCCCCGCTCCGCCTCGGCCTGAGCCGGGTTTTTCGGAGCTTCAGCTGGGAATTTTTCGGGTCCCCGCAGCCACCTGGGCGCAGGGCAGAGGGGACACGGCCGGGTTTGGTGGGAGCGGGGATTGGAGCGCTGGGAAAGCGGAGCCTGCAGGGTTTGGGAGCTGCAGCCCCGGGGAGGAGAAGCCGGGGCCCGGGAGCGCCGCACATCCCGGGAATGTCCCGTGCGAGTCCCCGGGATTCCGGGGATCTCCCCCTGCGCTCACCCCGCGGGGGCAGCGCCCTGAGGGGACGCGGCCGCTTTGGGGGACACGTCTGTGCCTCAGCACCGCACTGTCCCCAAGGCCCCGCAGTGCCACCCGCCCTCCTCGGGCTGGAGACCCCCGCAGCCTCCCAGATCCCCATCCCCATCCCCATCCCCATCCCAATCCCAATCCCAATCCCCATCCCCATCCCAATCCCCATCCCAATCCCAATCCCAATCCCCATCCCCATCTCCATCCCAATCCCCATCCCAATCCCCATCCCCATCCCCATCCCATCCCCATCCCCATCCCAATCCCCATCCCCATCCCATCCCCATCCCCATCCCATCCCCATCCCCATCCCATCCCCATCCCCATCCCCATCCCATCCCCATCCCCATCCCAATCCCATCCCATCCCCATCCATCCCATCCCATCCCATCCCATCCCCATCCCCATCCCCATCCCCATCCCATCCCCATCCCCATCCCCATCCCCTCCCCATCCCCATCCCCATCCCATCCCCATCCCATCCCCATCCCCATCCCATCCCCATCCCATCCCCATCCCATCCCCATCCCATCCCCATCCCCATCCCCATCCCATCCCCATCCCATCCCCATCCCCATCCCCATCCCCATCCCCATCCCATCCCCATCCCCATCCCCATCCCCATCCCCATCCCAATCCCCATCCCCATCCCAATCCCCGTCCCAATCCCCATCCCAATCCCCGTCCCAATCCCCGTCCCAATCCCCATCCCATCCCCATCCCAATCCCCATCCCCATCCCAATCCCCGTCCCAATCCCCATCCCATCCCCATCCCTGTCCCCATCCCCGCCGCTCTCCCTCCTCCCCGCTCGTCCCTAATTCCATTCTCCTCTCCCCTCGCAGCTCCCCCAGAGCTTGACCATTAACAAATGGACTTGGCCGGAGGCCTGAGCGCCCATTTGGACGCCGAGGCTGCGGCGGCCGCTGCTGCCAGGCGGGCCGGGCACGGCGAGGCTCCGGCGCTGCCAGCATCGCCCGCCCGGCATCCCGGAGCGCTGCCAAATCGCCGCGGAGCCGCTGCCAGCTCCGGGAGAAAGGGCCGAGGCAGCCGCACACAAAGAGGGGTTTATAGCCCGGCCGGGCACCTGACACGGGGAGGAGGGAGGGCTGAGACGTGCTTAGCCCCGATAATCCCCGGGTTGAGTTTAATATATTATTTTTTATTTTATTTTTTTTTTTTTTTTTTTTTTTTTTAATCAAAAGCACAGCAACAGCTGGGGCTGAGGCTTTCCAGGAGATGAACTCATGAACAACTGTTCAAAATAACTTTATTCGTGCTGCTATTAGATCAGGCCACTGGGGAGCCACCAATTATTTGTGATTAGTCCGGGCAGATAAGGCCGGGGCAGAGGCGAGTGCCGCCGGGGATCGAGGGCACCTCGGGCTTTTGGGCAGGTCCAGCACCCAGGGGAGCCTCCAGCACCCATCCCAGGCCCCCGGCAGCCGTCCCAGCTCCCTGCAGGGTGAAGCAGAGCGGGTTTGGGCACGGTGGACGTGCAGGAGGAACTCGTGTGCTCCGGGCTGGGATGTTTGCAGGGAGATCTGAGACATTTCTGCCTCAAAACCAATTAACGGCCATGCTGCAGCTAATTAGCCCGATCCACATTTGGGCTGTTCATCTTGTTCGTCAGCCCCAGAGCTGGCACGGCATCGGGGAGAGGTTTGGAGCAGGACAAATCCCTTCCCAGCAATCCCCGGGATCACAGAGCAGCATCCCAGGTCCCCACGGTCCAGGCAGGGCAGTTCCCAAATCCTTTATCCCATCCCCATCCCACAGATCAGCCTCAAAGCCCTCAGACAGCTGAGGCCGGCGCTGGACCTTCTCCCTTCCCACAAAGCTGAGCGCGAGCTCTGCTCTCCAGCAGGAAAATCTCCCGAGGGAGCCCAAGGTGGGAGCTGAGGCTGGGGAAGCTGCCCTGGCCAGCAGACAGACACTCCATGAGCTAAGAGGTCTTTTCCACCCCTCGCTCCTGTGATTCAACGATTCCGATCCCTGGGGAACGTTTAAAAATAACCCGGACGAAAGAGAAGACGGCGGAGCAGGGAGCAGCCTTGGCCGGGAGGTCGGGCTAACGGCGCTTTTCCATGGTGCTGTTCCATGATTGTTCGAGACAAGGAAAGAAAAGAGAGGAGGAAATAGATAAACACAACGGCAGTTCCAGCCAGGATTTGCCTCAGTCAGGTTATTAGAATCCTGACATCATGTCTTGAAAAGAAGGCTGGAAATAAATCTCTGGGAGATAAGATCAGGCTGGGGGAGCGGAGGTGCACCAGGATGACCCGGCCATGGGGTGGAGGGGGGTCCCCAGAAAGTTTCTCCCACTTTTCCTGGGTCTCAAACCAGCAGCAGGAGCCCTGTGGCTCCCATGGAAACCTCACACCTTGCTCCTGCGCTCCCGCTCACGTCACCCCACACCTGGGAAAAGGCAGCTCCAGGTGGGGGGAGCTCATTTCCTGCCAGGTGATCGCACCAGAACAAACAATGGGAAGGGGTTTGGGATGGGCTCCAGCAGCCTGGGCTCTCCTGGTGGATGCTCCAGCACGGAGCAGGGCCTCACCCACACCTCCAGCCCTCCGAGGGATCTGGAGCTCTTCCCGACGGCCCCGCGCTCCAGAGGCGCAGCTCGGGTGGGACGGGAGCGTTGGGATCCACAGCAGGAATTCTCCTGCCTCTTTGGCCTTCCTGGCCGGTCCTGGCGCAGGTGTGGGAGCAGGAGGGAGGTCACCCAGGGATGTGGGGTCACCCAGGGATGTGAGGTCACCCAGGGATGCGAGCCCAGATCCCTCTCCAGCCTCACCAGCGGCACTGGGAATTTGGGAGTTGCTGTTTCAGGGGGGCAAAGGAAATATTCTCCCTTTTTTTTCCCCTTAATGTCCCCGCTCGTGGCTGGTTTCAGTCTGGAATTCACTCCAGTCACCAGAGCTGCTGTACCTGGGATTTCATGGGAGACCTCGAGGCCTTTAACCCTTCCCTCTCCAAGCAGAGACGACAGATCCCTAAAGCCTGCCCAGTCCTGGGCTCTGGGCTGAACTCCAGGTGAGGAATTTCTCTTCTGTCTCCGCATCCCCACAACTCCATCCCTGGAAATCAGAGCTGCTCCCACCCCAGCCCAGCTCCCTGCCCTGGGAAGGGTCCACTGCAGGGGCAGAATTCCTTCTTTTCCTCAGTTGTTTTCTTTGCCAAGTGATTTTTCACCCGTGAGCACTCGCTCCGTGGCTCTTCCACAGGCAGCTCCTGTGCCTTCCTCCCCTCCCGACGCTTGCTGCTCCGATGGAAAATCCCAAAGAAAATCCCTCCTGGAAGGAGGAATCCAGAGGCAAACACACTGCCAGAGCTCTGACCCTCTCCAGCCCAGGAAATTCCTTGGCTACTTTTGGAGCTGGCCCGAGGCTGAGGGGGTTGGAAGACATTTAAAATCCCATTTATCGCAATATTCAGGGAGAAAAGGTTTGGATACGGCAGCCACAGGTCCCCCACAGCATCTCCCAGCAGCCTGGGAAGGGTTTAGTTTTAAATATGTGATGCCGTGGTATCAAACACCTGATATTAGGAGGTAGATATTGAAATAATTACTTTATATATAATATTATAGATTAAATAATTATTATAGATTGTATTATATATTATAGATTATATATAATATTGGAATATACTGTTGAAATATTTTGAAATAACTATTATTGTTGTGGGGGTTTTGGGTTTTTTTTTTTTGTTGTTGTTTTGTTGTTGTTGTTGTTGGGTTTTTTGGGGTTTTTTTGTTTTGTTTTTTGGGGTTTTTTTTGTTTTTTGGGGGGGTTTTTTGTGGGTTTTTTTTTTGTTTTTTGTTTTTAAATACTGGGGGGTTTTTCGGCCCGGTCTGTCACTCCAAAGGTGGGGATGCAGAGCTGGGATCTCGGGATATTTTCGGAGCCCTCCCTGTCGCGATCTGCAGGCGACAGTGCCCTCTAGTGCCCCCCAGCCCTGCCCGGCCCCTGGCACAGGAGCCTGAGCCATCCCCGGATTTTTTGGGTTTCCAGTTGGACTGGGAGATGTTTTCCAGTGCTCCGGGGGCTGTGATTCCATCCCAGTTCATCTCTGCCTGGGGATGTTGGGACAGTCACGGTTATCCCTGCAGGGAATTCCCAGCTTCCTGCTGGGGATTTTTTCCTGTTTGACTCTATTTTATTCCTGGAGGATGAGGTGAATGCGGATCCTACAGAACCATGGAGCAAACCCTGAGTGCCTCCTCCAGGCTCAGGGACCATCAGGGGCTCCTCAGTCCCTCCAAGCTCAGAATTCCATGGACTCTGCCCAGGTGAGTGTCCCTGGATGACGTTCCAACTTTAATAGCACTTAATTCATTGACCCTAATTAATTGCAGCTCCAACTGGCGCTGCCTGCCTGCCTTCACTTCTCCAAGTCTTACCTGGGGATGGGAATCCCAGAATCTTTTAGGTTGGAGAAGATCTCCGAGGTCGTTGAGTGCCCGATGCCCGGAGCTCCGGGTGCCACATCCAGGAATTCCTGGGACACCTCCAGGGACAGGCACTCCAAACCTCCCTGAGAGCTCCTTCCAGTGCCTGAGCACCCTTTCCATGGGGAAATTCCTCCTGAAGGGATGTGGCAGCTGTGCGAGCACCCACAGCCGCCTCATCCCTGCCCTCACAGCACCCTCAGACAAACTCCATCACCTTCTGCTCCAGGGAAAAGCTCTCCATGAAAACCCTCTGGAACTGGGGATGGACATTGCCGGAATGTCCAGGGGGGAGCTGGGAAAGGGGCTCAGCCTGGAGAAAAGGAGGAGCCAGGAAGGGAAAAGATTTCCAGCAGAGCCCTCTCCAAATTTCCCTCTCTTTTCCCTCTCACGTTTTCTCCCACTTTTCGATTTTCCCCTCATGACAAGAGGGACGTGGAGGGGCTGGAGAGTGTCCAGGGAAGGGAACGGAGCTGGGAAGGAGCTGGGGAATTCCTGAGGGAGCTGGGAAAGGGGCTGAGCCTGGAGAAAATGGGGATCAGGAGGAATTTCTGCCTCTGCACCAGTCCCTGACAGGAGGGGACAGCCGGGGGGATTTGGGATCTGCTCCCAGGGAACAGGGACAGGAGGAGAGGGAACGGCCTCAGCCTGGGCCAGGGGAGCTCCGGGTGGAGATTTGGGAAGAACTTCCTCTTGGAAAGGGTTTCAGGCATTGGAAGTGCCCAGGGAGATTTGGAGTCCCCTGGAGGTGCCCCAGGAATTCCTGGAGGTGGCTCGCAGCGCTCAGGGTGGGGATCAGGCACGGCTGGAGGGTCTGGGAGTTCTTTTCCAACCTCAGTGACTTCGGGATGAAAACCTCCCTTTGCCAGAGCATCCCTGCACTCGCCACCTGGGAATGCCAGAGCTGGGAGCTCCAGCGGGGCCGTGGGTGCTCCCGGCTCTGTTTAACCACACACACATTCTGTTCTCCTTGCCAGGGAGATCTGCTCCTCCAGGACTTCTTGTTAAGCAAAAAACTCGTGAGGGAGGGTGAAAATGGAGTTTTGCTGTCTGGGTCTGGGGCAGTGCAGTTTTGAGCCGTTCACTTGGGGAGGACGGGGGAAATTTCTCGGGCGAAACACAAAATTTCCCTTTCTTGTTTGCAGACTCCGTCAGCGCATGGAGCAGTGCCTGGAGTAACAACCCGATCCCCGAGGATGCAAAATAAAAGGGAAACACCTCAGGATTTGCGTCCAGTGAAAAACAACGTGTCCGTGACGGAAAACCTTGCGGGAATTTGATGCTAATTTTCGTGGTCACCTTGGCTGCGCTTGAGGAAGTGGCCGGCGCTGCCAAGAGCGAATTTCCCTGATGATGGATGAGGAATCGGAGCAGAAAATAAATAAATATCAGCAACACCTTTCCTTTTTCCTGCTTTTCTGGCAGATTGGTGTCATCCAAGGTCACGCATTTGGGCGCTGGAAGTGCAGCCAGAGCTCGGGGCTTTCAAATCATGTTTAAGTCAGAGCAGCCTCTTTGAGGGCCGGGTTTAAACAGACGGATTAAAGTAGAGTCTCCCCCCAAAAAATTCCTGTTTGTTAATTCTCAGCGTTTTAATTGTCTTCTCTCCTTGTGTTCAGGCTCGGAAGAAGCTCCCCAGGATGAGCTGGGGTAGTGGAAGGTGCTCTGCCTATGGAAGGAGTGGAATGAGATCCTTAAGCTCCCTCCCCACCCAAACCATGCCAGGATCCTGCAAGAATTCCTTGTTTTCCTCCTGAAGCCAGTCCTGCACCCCCACGCCAGGTACTGACCCCCCTACACTTGATTTTTTTTTATTCTGTCCGTGGAAAAAAGAGGAGAGTGGTGCTCCAAGATGGAGAAAAAGGAGGATTTTTGGACAAAACGCTCTAGATCTCAATGAGCAGGGAAGTGCTGTTCCCAGCAGCAGTTTTGGGAGAGCGGGAAGGATTCCTGGCCAGCTCTGAGCCAGCCTGAGCCAGGCTGGGCTGGAAGGGAGGGAGAAGCTCCCGGGGGATCCCAGAACAGCCCCGGGCAGGGGAGCGGCTCCGCTTCTGCCAGAGGATGGACTCGGGACTGCGAACCCTGGGAAACGCAGCCATTCCCACGTTTTTCGGATTTCTTTTCATTATTCCAGGCAGGGCTTTAGGAGGGAAAACGTTTTCAGGCGCTGCAGCGATGGGATGCAGAGAACGGCCTGGGCCGTTTTCTGTGTGCTCCCCAAAAAAATGGGTGAAAAATAAAAACTTTTGGCAAATTAATCTGGAAAAGACCTGGGAGAAAGCAGGCGGGAAGTGAGCGCTGATCCCACAGGCTCTGAGGGCAGCCAGTGTCACTCCTGCCTCTCCAGGCTGGCGCTAATTCCTGAAAGCATTTTATCAGGAAAAGGAAAAAAAAAATTAAAAAAAAAAAGGAAAAAATCAGGAAATTCCACTGTCGAACCCCACAAGTTTTATTTGTGCGGAATTCCAGCCATTCTGCAGGTTTGGAGATGGCCTGGGAAGATTTCAGGATTGGGAGATTGCTTTATTTTCTATTCTTTTTTTCCTTACTTTTTTTTTTTTTGAGGGGGTGGGGAGGGTTTATTTATTTTTTTTTTTAATTATTATTATTTCTCTCTCCCTCTCCAAAAAGGAGGGAGGGAGATGTGTGAGGTGACAGCAATGACACAAGCCCAGAGGGAGGAGGACAGAGCTGGCGTGAGGTTGAGGGAGGGACGGAACCAGCGGAATTTATGGCAGCCTTTGGAAAGATGATAAATGGAAGCTGTAATTCCTCTAGGGAAAGGGGAGCAGAGCACGGCTGAGGGAACAGAACAATCAAGAAAACATAAATTAGAGCCAGGGTTTGACAGGAGCACAAAGCGTTGGGCCGGTGGGGAACGGGAATTCCTCCTGCAGGAAGATCCCGGGAAACGCACGGGAATGAGCTGCAGGAAGATTTGCTGGGCGGTCACGTCGGGGTGAAATTCTCTGCCAGTGCTCCCAGAGGCATCCTGCAGCCGGGCTGGACAGGGCCTGGAGCGGCCTGGGAGAGTGCGAGCGGCAGGAGGTGAGATTGAGATGAGATGAGATTGAGATGAGATGAGGATGAGATTGAGATGAGATTGAGATGAGGATGAGATGAGGATGAGATTGAGATTGAGATTGAGGATGAGGATGAGATTGAGGATGAGATGCAATGAGATGAGATGAGATTGAGATGAGGATGAGATATGTTACCCTGGTTTTTCTGAGTTTTTATTTAGCCTTTTGAATTTCATAATGGAGTCAGATCTTTTAGTTACTGTACAATATTAGAGCAGTTTTCTACCTTTTCCCACAGATGGAACATAAACAAATCCTTTGTTTTTCATTCTTTGTCCTTTGTTTGCGTATTTCTAACCTGAAAACAATTGTAACTGACAGTTGGTCTGGCCACTGAGGCTGAGGGGTGCAAACCCCAAAAAGCCAATCTTCTGCCAGACCCACAAATGTATAAAAAGTAAAAATAAACAAAGGGGTACTCTTCCTCCTCTCTCCTCTCTCTCAGCAGGAGCTGGGATCGGAGGATCCTCTGCTTTGCAAGATATCTTGTCTGCGTGTGACTGCTTTGTGTGTCTCGGTGACAAGGATGAGATTGAGATGAGGATGAGATTGAGGATGAGATGAGATGAGAAGAGCTTCCAGGTCCCTTCCAGCCCAAACCATTCCAGCACCCTGTGATCTCTCAGGGTGAGCATTCCCAGAGGATTCCCTGGCTTGTCCTGTGAAGGGAACCACTCCAGGTGTGCAGGAGCAGCCAGGAATGGGAATGCACTGAGCTTTTCTCCACCGCATTTCTCAGCCTGACCAAGCCTCGCTCTGACAGCCACGTTCTTCCCGAAACCCGCTGGGTTTTTTGTTGTTGCTGTTGTTTTGTTTGTTTTGTTTTTTTGGTTTTTTGGGGTTTTTTTGGTTTGTTTGGTTTTGGGGGTTTTGTTGTTGTTGTTGGTTTGGTTTTTTTGGCTTTTTTGGTTTTTTTGTTGTTGTTTGTTTGTGGTTTTTGTTGTTGTTGTTTCTAGGTTTGAATCCATCTGCAAATCCCTTTCGATGGCAGAAACGAGCCAGATTTCCGTGGGAATTGTCCTTTGGGTTAATTCAGCGAACTGCCCGAGCCCTGAGCCGGAGCTGCCTCGGGATCCCGGCGGGGCAAAGCCCGAGGAGCCGCGAGAGGCAGGGATGGAGCAGATGTTGACGTGCGGGGAAAATACGAGACCGCGGGAGCCTGGGAGGATAAATCTGAAAAATTAACACGTGGGAGGCCGCAAAAAGGAGCAAAATGTGTTTTGGTAATCACCGGGAGCTGCCGACCCCTCCTCCCGCGGCTCCCAAAACCTCGGGCATGAAGCAGATGTCACTCAGCCCCTGATTAACACGTTACCGAATTTCTGCCGTCGTTTAATAGACGTTTTACGTAACATGCAGGTAATTGCTTCCAAATGGCAGGGGAACAATGCGGCCCTCTGTGCATGGCATTGTTTCAGCATCAGGTGAAAACTCCTCTCCTTGCCTCCGTAGCAGGGAAAATCCCCTGGGCGAGGGGGACAAAATCCCCCCAGAGCTGCTTTTGGAGTCATCCCAGTGGGAAAGGAAACGCCCTGGGAAGAGCAAAGCCTTCCATCCGGGAATATCTGCTGCCTTCCGATGTCCGCCTGAAGGGAGCCTGCAGGAAAAACGGGGACAGGATGTTTCCATCAGCGTGGAGTGACAGGGCAAGGGGAAATGGATTTAAACTGCCAGAGGGCAGCGGTGGGTGGGATATTGGGAAGGAATTCCTGCTTGGGAAGGTGGGGAGGCCCTGGAATAGAATTCCCAGAGAAGCTGTGGCTGCTCCTGGATCCCTGGCAGTGTCCAAGGCCAGGCTGGATGGGAATTGGAGCAGCCTGGGATGGTGGAAGGTGTCCCTGCTGTGGCAAGGATGGCACTGGAGGGGCTTTAAGGTCTGGCCCATTGTGGGATTCCTGGAGAGATCAGGGTGCTCCAGTGGCTCTTTCCTGTCCAGCTCCAGGGCTTTCCATCCCACCAGGACAAATCCCCTGCGGATCAAAGCCCCCCAGCCCAGTGAGGACACACGGGAAGATCTGAATGGGAGCCAGGCTGGGGAGGATGGAGCAAAGTCTGGATAAAGCTCATGGAATGTTGATGCCTTGAATTTTTTGGCCTCCTCTTCCGGCAAAAATCTGTTTGAGGTGTGTGGGTATCACACACCTCAACGGGATTGGGATCTGAGGAGCTGGGACAGAGGAACCGTCTGGCAGGAGGTGTGTGAGCATCACCTGTCCATGGATTGGGATCCCAGGAGCTGGGACAGCCTGGCAGGAGGTGTGTGAGCATCACCTGTCCGTGGATTGGGATTGGGATCCCAGGAGCTGGGACAGAGGAACAGTCTGGCAGGAGGTGTGTGAGCATCACCTGTCCATGGATTGGGATCCCAGGAGCTGGGACAGAGGAACAGTCTGGCAGGAGGTGTGTGAGCATCACCTGTCCGTGGATTGGGATTGGGATCCCAGGAGCTGGGACAGAGGAATAGCCTGGCAGGAGGTGTGTGAGCATCACCTGTCCATGGATTGGGATTCCAGGAGCTGGGACAGAGGAACAGCCTGGCAGGAGGGCTTTGCCTCACTCCACATCTCTGCGCTGTAAGCAACACCTGCTGAGATTAAACCCTCTGGCTCCTTCCCCTTCTCCAAGGCAAACACAGACAGTTCTATTCCCACTCCCAAAAATAAATCCATCTTCCAGCACTTCCCTGGTTCTGTATGTGCTTTGTTTCCTCCAGTGCTTGGACGCCTTTTCCACCTCACATTGAGCTTTGGATGCTGCCTCTTTTCCTCTTCTGCCTCCATAAAGAATAACAGTGGCCCCCGTTGTGTTTTCCCTGGATCAGGGGCTGCTGGAAAGCAGAGGGAAGTTTGTGTCTGGAAGAGAAGGAGGGCAGGAGGATCCTTTTTTCCCCAGCAGAGCTCTTTGGCCTCCTCAAGCCTTCACGGTGAGCAACAAATTGTCCCATAAAAATTCTCCTCTTGAGGTTTATTTTTTCTAAAGAGCAAAGCCCAGCTTGGAAATTTGGGATTCTCAAATGTCCTACTTTTTAACCGGACAACAAATCCAAGAGAAAAGGGCTGAAGCGGGTTCTTCAGGTTCTGCCTCTCCCTGAAAAGAGAAGGAAAATGGGGACGCTGTGTTCAGACCAAGAGAGGAGAAAGGCTGGGGAGACACTGGAGCATCCCCCTTTTCACTTCCTTTTCCCTTCTTTCCTGTTCCAGCCTGGCTCTGTGGACAACATTTTCGGGGTCTCTAAGATGCCTCAAAAAAAGTCTCCAGAGGTCAGAATGATGCAGATCCTCCCATTTTAGTGACTTCCACCCGAATTATGAACAAGGTGCTAAGCAGAAATTTCCTTCAGAAAGGAATTTCTTCCTCTTTCAACCTCTGGGCTCTGCTTCCCAATGCTCCAGCTCGGATTATCTCCTAAAAAGGAAGCTTCAAAGCACACCCTCCTTTCCCTGTTGGATCCATTGCGTGGTGGTTTCCAATGCCCTCGGGAATGCTGAGTAACCCGGGATAGTGGGAAGCGTCCTGCCCATGGCAGAGAGCTGGATCAGGATGATTTTTAAGTTCCCTTCCAACCCAAACCATTCCAGGATTCCATGCTGGGATCACTGAGCAATATTTTGCCTTTGGACCTGGAGCTGGGAGTCACGAGGGTTTTAAGGGGTTTGAAATCTGTGGTGTCGCTCTCTGAGCCGAGAGCTCTGAGCTCGGAGTTATCCAGAGCAGCTTTCCTGGGATCTGAGGCACCTGGCAGCCAGTTCCCAACATCCTTCCCAGCTGGTCCTCCCCGCCCAGGGAAACCCCATCCCTTCATATTTCCTTCAACACATCAGCCTCTCTCAGGCTTGGGCTGCAAATCCGCCCCAAAGCGGGGCCCAAACTGCTCTGGCTTTTGTTTTCTCAGTGGCGAAGTTGGAGCTGCAAATCCAGGGCGGGGGATTTGGGATGGGCAAGGTCGGGAGCAGCATCCTCTTGGCCACAGGAGCGTCTTCAGCTGCACAGAGCTTCGGAGACAAATGAACTGGAGGAAGCGTTTCCTCTGCCGAGGGCTCTCACCCGCGAGCTCCCTGCTCCCAGCAGAGGTCGAGAGTTGAAAAATGAAGAAGAAAGGAAAAGGGATGGAAAGATCCATCTTCCCTCGTGAAATCCCCAGAGCAGGGGGCATTTGGAAGTCATTTTTCACCGGGCTGGGAGCTGTTTCTGGCCCTTTAGCAGACATTATTCTCTCCTCAAACCTCATAGATTTGGATGTTGGGAAGTGTTGGAAGAGGAGCGTTACCCCGGGCGCAGGGCTGATCTTCCACACTCTGGTTTGTGTTTTGGGCTAAGAGGGAGCCAAATTCCCACTGCAAATGGCTCTGTTCCTCAGAATTCCAAGATTTTAAAGGCATTGGGGCTCAGATGCAAAGAGAAATGAGCGGTTCGGATTCGCTGGGTTTCATGCACAGGGATGGCTCTGACAAAACCCGAGCAAGGAGAGGAAAGGAGAGTTTCAGCCTGGCTAAAGGGAATCTAAATAAAATTCCTTTCTGGAAGGAAGTCAAGAAAATTATTTTCCTTCTGTGTTTCTGCCTCTCTTCTTCTGGCTTATAAAAACACCTTGGCTGGGATATTCCAGCAGCTCTGCCTTTTATGAAAAAGCCCTGCTCAGGCTGTGCAGATTTCACGCTGTTCCATGAAAGTAAAATTTTATGACCAGAAGCTGAAATTAGGAAGGAACTTTTTTCCTTGTGTTTTGTCGTCGTTGTCGTGGCTTGGATTTTGTCAGTAGTCAGGAGGGTTTTGTTCCTTTCTGCTTTCTCTACAGCACGGCCAGGTCTGAGCACTCCGGCGTTTTTCGGGATGCTGCTCCAGACAGGTGCTGATGTTGGGAAGCTGAGCAAGGGGCGGGTGACGCCTTCCCTGTGCTGCTCCCTTGGAGCAGGAAGGCTCCCGTGGCTCTCCGAGGACAGATGTGTGGGACAGCAAACACCCCATTGCCAGGGAGCAGCCTGGAGCGGCCTCACGGGTGACAACGTGTGACAAAGTGGGAGTTATTCCCTCCTCCCCTCTGGAAATCCAGAGCCTGTGGATCACAGCTTGCTCAGAGCCCACGTCCAACACCAGCTGCTTCTTGGCTGGCGAGTGCCAGCAGGCTTTTTTTGTGCCATTTCTCGCCTGAAATGGAGCACTTCTGTTTTTCCATGAATTCCTCCTCCTCTGCTAAAAAAAATCCTACAGAAAGGAGGGAAAAAACTCGTCCTGAGAGGTCACTTGGTCCTTCTTTATCAGGTGAGTTCCAACCCAGAGGGGTCTGTGACACCTGAAGGGGTTAAAGGCGAGTTGCACAGGGTTGGATGAAGGTCAGAGCCATTCACTCCAGTGTTGGCTCCTCCTGGTTTCCATCTCCAGCTCCATCCCTGCATCCCCTGGGACACATCCAGAGCCCCCTGGCTGCATCCCACCCACCCCAGCTGTGACTCCAGCCTGGGCTCCTCTCCCTGCCCAGCTCCCCTGGAGCAGCATCCCAAGAGATTCCAGGCCATGGATCTCCTCTCCCTGCTCCCGGTTGGGATGGGGGATGCAGGTCAAGCCCGGACCCCTTCGTTTCCTCCCAGCCCAAATGTCTGTGTGGCCCGGGCAGATTTACGGGGCAGCCGTGAGCGTTTCACCAGCTCTTTATTAATAATGCAGCCAGAAAAAAGGGGCAGCCTTTCTTTCCAAGGCCTCTCCCAGCCCGGGATAATCCCAGGAGGGATTTGGCTGCCCCAAGCAGAAGGTTTAGTGGTGGGCAGTGCTTTACAGCCCCTTTGTTGGAGCTGGGCTGTTCCCCCAACATCAAAGCGCGAACAGAGGTTCTGGGATGGGCTCTCCATAAATCTGTTCCCTTTAATCCTTTCCCTTCCCACTGTTTGGAAGCTGGAAGGGCAGACTGGACTGGGCAGGGCAAAGGTTTAACCCTTGGTGCTTTGGGGGATCTTCTTGGGAGCAGAAGAGTGGGAGGAGAAGCAGCTTGTGCTCAGCATTAAACCCCAGGGGCCGATCGAGGAGCTCCTCTGGAAGTTTGCTAATTCCAGCACCCGATATAAGGAATAAATCTGGCTGCATTACAGCGATTTCAAGCTACTCGAGCCGTAAGTGCAGAGCTCTGAGGTGATTTCGGTCTTCAGGTGTTTGCACCAACACCTTTGTCAAGGCTGAGTTTTGTTAGACCGGACTGGCCCTGTCCTGCTCCGCCACCGCTTCCTTGGTCCTGAAGGGATTTTTTTATGCTCCCGGTGCCACTGGAGGTTGGGAACAGGCACCAGGGCGACTTTTCAGGTGATGAACAGGGTGCTTGTTCCACAGTCCATCAGTGATCACCTGAGGGTCACAGCTGGGAGCTGTGTGTCCGAGGGATTCCCACCCTCCTGGCCCCGTTCCCATAAACATTCCCAGTTTGGGATATCTCCCTGCCCGAGAGAGGGACAGCAGTGAGGCCAGGGCAGGACTGGGGCAGTGAATTCACCTCTTCCTTCCCCCATCTCCATCTTTTAGGCCCCGAGAACTGAACTTTGTGTCGGTGTGGCCGTAAAAGGCCGCGGGTTTTGGTTTTTTTTTTTCAAGGCAGCTTTCCAGCAGCGATGAAAGGTCCTGCAGCGGGCAGAGGCTGCTTTGGGAATGGAACAAATTGTGGGTTTATGGCTCCCGTGTGTGTGGGGGGCTGTAAATCTCCAAACTTTTAACGCATCTGTTCTTTTCCGAGCAGGCTACCAACGGCTCAAGGAGGAGAGGGAGAAATATCCGACATTTCCTGACACCGGCTGCCCTCGGGAGTTCCTCAGGAAGGTTTTTAAAGGAATATTTATGGATGATCCTGGTGAATCAGGCCCTAAAAGGTACCGAGGAAGGGCTGGTGTTCATTAACATTTGGGAACTGTGCATTGAGGATTTCCCTGTGGAGGGGCAAAAGAAATGGAGTGAAAGTGAAGGAGCTTTCGAGTTAATCCCGTTCTTTTTTCAGGTTATTGTAGTTGCTAAAAATCAGAACCTTATTTTTGATGAGGGGAAAAAAAAAAAATACTAAAAGTCCATTTTTGAGACGATATCCCTCAAAAGTTTCTCTCCGGAATTCCACACTGAGAAAGGAACAACAGATCTTTGAGACCTGTGGAATCCCTCAGAGGTTACTCAGCATTAATTTCTCTGGGTTTAGGAATGGGAAAATTAGCCCAGGAGGAGGGATGGGTTGGTGGAAGAGCGTCCTGACTTTCAGCACCTTTTCCTAAGGCCGAAAACCTCTGTAAGCTCAGAGATGAGAAAGTCCCTCAGAGTTTGAGGAACTCCTCGCAGGTTTTCCTTTCTGGAAAGTGCCTTTGGAACGGATTTACTCAATGGATCCATGGGGAACAAGGCCCCATGTGTCCTCTCTCCTTCTCCTTTCAGTGTCCCATCTCCAGGTTTATCTGAGTGTGCCAAGAGTTAACCAGAGGAAAATAAAATTCCGGTGTTTTGGCTAAAAATGCACAAATCCCTCCGTAATCCTCACGGTCTGAACTTCTTGGGATTTTCGCCGTGGCTCTGCTCCTCCTGCTCTCAGAAGGGATCACTTTTCTGCGGCTCCCACTGCGTTTTCCTGGGATCTTTCAGTCCTGGGTGGGCACAAATTGGTGCTGGATGGGGCCTGCACTAACGGGGTGATGTTTCTGAAACTGAAACTCAGCAGCCAACCAGGCACGAGGATCAGCAGACAGAGCCCTTTGGGTCTCCCTTCCATCCCTGGGATGATTTCAGAGGGCCAGAGGTGCAGAGCTGTGCACGCCCTCAAGGACTCCAGCGAGGATTTCCTGGGAGAAGCAGCTGGGCCACCGCTCTTTTTCGGGGGTGACATGCAAAAATTCCAGGAGCAACCAGGAAGTAAAAATGAATTTTTCCTTCTCCTCACAAGCTTTGGAGCTGTGCTACCTCAGGTGTTCCTGCCTGGGGGCGATGGCAGCCGGAAGGACCTCGTTGAATATTTTCATCCATGAAAAAATGCTTGGATTTGGCTCTGCTCAGTTCTGGGTGCTCCTGGCATGAGGCAGGAGGTGAAAACAGAAAACATGTCCCCAAGCCCTGAGATCGGGGTCTTGGGGAGGCACCAGGCAAGAACACGAGGATTTTCCTCCCTGAGATCAGGGCCTTGGGGAGGCACTGGGCAAAGAACACGAGGATTTTCCTCCCTGAGATCGGGGTCTTGGGGAGGCACTGGGCAAAGAACACGAGGATTTTCCTCCCTGAGATCGGGGCCTTGGGGAGGCACTGGGCAAAGAACACGAGGATTTTCCTCCCTGAGATCAGGGCCTTGGGGAGGCACTGGGCAAAGAACACGAGGATTTTCCTCCCTGAGATCAGGGTCTTGGGGAGGCATTGGGCAAGAACACGAGGATTTTCCTCCCTGAGATCGGGGTCTTGGGGAGGCACTGGGCAAAGAACACGAGGATTTTCTGCCCGATGAGCTGAGCTGCAGCTGCTCTGCTCCATCCCTGGGGAGGGGGACAAGGAGGGGGTGCAAAGGCACGATGACTTCACCAGCAGGGCAAGGCCAGGCCGGTGTCCAGCTGATCCTTGCGAAATGCTCCCTCTGGAGCGTGCTGGGAACCGTTCCCAGCCCCGAGTGTGTCCGGCCATCCCCGCTCCAGTCACTTCTAACCCAATACTGGCTTCTTACCACAGGCATGGAAAAGGAGGATTTTTGCTCCTCAGTGACCTCATGAATCCAAGATACTGCCAGTTCTCCATCCATCTTGGCATTTAAAGCATCAACACCTCCCTCCCAAATGAAAAGGGAGTTAAAGGTCCTGTGCTTCCCTGTGCCCTTTGCTCTCCCTCTGTCCTGGGATCGGCCTCTAGGGAAGCTCCCTCTGCTCCACTAAACTGGATTTGCAACCGTGGCCTTGTGATCCTGCACCCAGAGCTGCAGTGGGACCGGGAGCAGCTCTGAGGGAGGCTCTGGGGATCCTTGGATTTGTCACTCCAGCTCGGGAGCTACTCGGGGACAGCTGGGTTTGGTCCGTGGCTGTGCACTCCCAGTCCCTCAGGGTGGGAGCTCCAACTCTTCGCTCACGACTCCACGTGTTTCCAACAAAGCTCCATCTCTTCCCCCCTGTTCCCTTCTCGCTGAGACTCTGCTTGGAACTCGCTCAAACCCTGCCCAAAAATAACCCTGGCGCCTCTCCCGGCCGTGGGCGTGCGGACTCCTGCGCGGGGAAGGGGACGGCTGAGACCTCACTCCTTTGTGTGGCACATTTGGGTCACCTCTGGCACCTCTCTGGGACCAAATTTAAAAGGTTCCTTTCCTTTCCAGCTTTTGCCTCCTCTCCCAGGCTCATCCCTGTCTCCTGTCACCAAGGGTTTTCTTGGCGCGGCCGCCTGCGGAACGTGGCACGGACAAAGTAAAATCCAGGGAGTTTTCCTGCCTTTGCTGCTTCCTTTGGGGTGACGTGAAGGTGCAGCAGAGAGGATGGGGCTGGGATCCTGTTCTGTTCGTTCCCTGGTGGGCGATTTTTCCACCGGTGCAAGAGGAGCTCTGGGAATATTTTTTTTTACAAAGGGAAACAGAGGAATCACGGCCACGGGTGCTCCTGGGCTCTTCCTGGGGTCCTTGCTCTGGGAAGCAGCCCTTAGGTCAGGGGTGGGTAATCAAAACTGGGGGGAAAACCAAGGGTCTGGTGCAAATTGGCCGAATTGTTGAGATTTTAATGTGTTTGACCCCCGCAGTCACCTGTGGAACTCCCTCACATGCTCCTGGGGAGAGGCGTTATGAGGAGAAGGGGAAGTTATTCCTCTTGGAAATCTTTCCACCTTCTCTGTGCAGAAGGGAAGCTGAGTCCCTGGCTGATGCAGGCAGGTTGGAGGAACTCTGAGACAAGGATTTGGCTCGGCTCCGTGGCAGCGTGGAATATCTTCCTATTTAAGTACATAAATCACAGGAAAATGTCCCGAAAGGGTGGGAATGAGCCTTGAGAGCAGCCTGTGCCTTGGGGAAACAGCAGGAGAGGTTCAGGAGGGCTGGAAAGGCAGCCCTGGCCGTGCTCTGAGGAAAATTCCCTGTCCTGGGGGTCTGCACAAGCCCAGCATCCACCTGCAGTGCCCGAGGGGCGGCCAGAGCCTCCCGGGCTGGGGACAGCCCCGCCAAGGGACATCCTTTGGGGTAAAGGACCCGATCCGAGCCACCGGGACCCCCATGGCCAGCGATGACTTGTGTTAGAGCAGCTGCAATCCCGCTTTTCTCCCTCCCCTGGGAAAGGCTGTGGATCCCCTGGGCTGGCGGTGGGAAGCAGGAACCCTTCCCTCTGCTTGGGAACCTCCTCTCTTGGCCGAGGCATTGTCTGGGGCCGGCCCCGGCCTTTCTCTGGATTAATTTAAGATGCTGTGAAGTGCGAGCTTTGGGGGTGGGAGATGCTGTCTAAAACTTGTTTGGAGGCCTGGCTGGATAAATCCCCGTGGAATTTAATTTAACCGAGCTGACACCAGCATGAATCAGGGCAGCATTCCCAGCTCTTGGACGCTTCCTACCAAGGGCCTGCTTTTTCAAGGGGAGACTAAAAGCATCTCAAAACTATTAATGTCCTAAAATAATAGTTTAAAAAAAAAAAAAAAATTCACTGAGGAAAAAACAACATCTGCTATAAAAATCTGCTGGCCAGGGGCAGCGGGAGCGGATCCCACTTATCGGGGTTTGGCTGGTGGAGGCTGGAAGTGCCTCAGCCCCGTGATCCCGGCGTATCCCGAAGCCGTCTGCAGGATTAGATGGACACAGAGAGGCTGGAGAAGTCGGGATAAAAGAAAGGACAGAGGGAATTTGATGGAAAGAGGAAGGAAATGAAAGAAAGGCTTCCAGGAAAGGGAAGGAGACAACGGTGTATTTATAAAAGCAGGGTTTCAGTGAAGGCTCTGGGACACAGTCAGGCTGCTCCACAATGAAATCCATGAGGTAGCTGTCTGCTCCCGGGATTTAACTGGAGAGTGACATCTCTTCAGAGGCAGGAAAGTGGTCAGGACTAAGCATGAAGCATGTAAGATGGCAGAATTCAAAAGGATAAACATTATTTGATACCTTATTTATAGGGCACCACAGGGGAAAGGTAAAGGTTTCAGAAAAGAAAGAAGCACTTTAATTTATCTGGAGATTTTCCAACAATAAAATCTAATCCATCATTCTCCGTGTGTGACTGCTCTTAATGAAAATTTAGAGGCTGTGAGTGAAATTTAGAATCCCCAGGGGATGCTATTAGGAAGATGTCTAGCAGCTATGCAAAACCTGTTAGATCAGAGCCCTGCCAGAGGCCGGCCAGGGCTGCAGTGTGAAAAGGACACCTCGGAATTTGGGGAGCCGAGGCCCCGCCAGCCTCTCCCGGTGGGATTCCTCGGATGGACGCTCATCTCGGGGCTGTCCTGGGGATCAGCTCACCAGGGACACCGAGATCCTGCCACGGCAGCTGCACTGATCCCAAAAGAGAGGGATTTGGGCCATTCGTGGTTGGTTTTTACCCGAAGCACCTCGTGGTGCTGATTCCTCTCATGCACTCCCCGGGTTTTTTAACTGATCCCAGTTGAGAGCTCTCAAAAGAAGCAGAGGAAAAAAAAAAAAAAATCAGAGAATTCTGGAGTGGTTTGGGGTGGAAGGGAATTTTAAAGCTCATCCAGTTCCAATCCCAACACCCTCCACAGTCCCAGGGTGGTCCAAGCCCCATCCAGCCTGGCCTTGGACACTTCCAGGGATCCAGGGACAGCCACAGCTTCCCTGGGAATTCCAATCCAGGGCCTCCCCACCTTTCCAGGGAGGAATTCCTTCCCAATATCCCATCTAAACCTACCCAAGGTTGCTCCAAGGCACATCCAACCTGGCTTTGGACTCCTCAGGACATCTTGGAGCTGCACAGAGCCAGGAAGTGCCTCTCATCCTACTCATTTCCAATCCACTGCACTTTATTTTTAATTAAAGCAGATCACCAGATTGTTTCCAATAGTTTCTAATGGTCAAAAAGGGGCTTCGATTATAAAGACAATAACGTTCAATTATCGAAGGGCCTGCATGTACCTCATGAATAAGTTTAATACCAAAGTCACTGCCAATTATTCAATGGATCCAAAATGAGACTCCATCAGAAAATGTTAAATCACAGGATAAATCTGTCCCGGGCAAGGCTTTGGTAATCAAAATTCTCTCAAAGCAGAAAAAGCTTTTCTAAAAGCAGGGGGGAAAAAGAGGTTACAGCTTAAGGCAGACATTAAATAGTAATGCCAGATGTTAAACAGTTGACTGAAATTATTGGCAGCTATCAAATGCAAGATACTACTGAGTGCAGAGCTCTGCCACCAAGCTTGTAATCTGGGCAATGGGTTTAAATATTCCTGTCATTTTCTGCCTATGGATAAGAGGCAATTTGGATTATAGAATAACAACCTCCTAATTCTCAGCAGATGAGCATCAGCCTCCTGCAACATCAAAAAACCAAGCCCAAGTTTAATGTGGAACCTTCAATGAGAGATGGTTTTAAACCCTGTAATTCTGTTGGATCTGTGGAATTAGGCACAAGGCACCGCTGGGACCCCTGTGCCTGCAGACAGCAGAAGGCACCTCGAGAATTCTTAAAATGCAGAACAAAACACCCCAAAAAAATGTTCACAGATTTTCATGTCAATCCTTTCTACCCCCCAAAATTTGCTTTATTTCAATTTTCCCATGAATCTCCGTGCTGGAGAACTCTGGGATCACTTGGAGCAGGTAGTGCCTGCCCACGTGGGGTGTCAATCCCTTGGGTGGCTCTGCCTTTCCTCCTCTCCTTCCCCTCTCCATCCCACCCCACATCACCCCCTGTGCCGGATTTGGGGCTGCAGTGGCACTGATTCATTGTGCAGTGTTACCCTGGTTTTTCTGAGTTTTTTATTTAGCCTTTTGAATTTCATAATGGAGTCAGATCTTTTAGTTCCTGTACAATATTAGGAGCAGTTTTCTACCTTTCCCACAGATGTAACATAAACAAATCCTTTGTTTTTCATTCTCTGTCCTTTGTTTGCATATTTCTAACCTGAAAACAATTGTAACTGACAGTTGGTCTGGCCACTGAGGCTGAGGGGTGGAAACCCCAAAAAGCCAATCTTCTGCCAGACCCACAAATGTATAAAAAGTAAAGAATAAACAAAGGGGCTCTCTTCCTCCTCTCTCCGCTCTCTCAGCAGTGAGCTCGGATCGGAAGGACCTCTGCTTTGCAAAAATCTCTTGTCTGCGTGTGACTGCGTTGTGTGTCTCGGTGACAGTGCAGCACCTGGGGTGCGGTGGGATCCTTTAGAACCCCAGCCAGGCGTCCTGCACCAACCCCCCCTGCGGCATCAGTGACTGCTGCCATCCATCCATGGGGCAAAACTGGGACCTGGCACCTCCTGCTTATCCCAGGGGAGTGCCCCGCTCCCAGGTGGGACAGTCAGGGATCTTTTCCCAGCAGGGAAATCTCAAGCAGGACACCAAGCATCTCCTGCCCTGCAGGATGAGATCGGCTCTCTCCCCATGCTCAGTTTGGGGTATGTCAGAAATAACTTCTGTAGTGACAGCATGAAAGAGAAGCGGTTTAGGGGGGATATTTGGAGGGAATTCCACCCTGGGAAGGTGGGGAGGCCCTGGAGTAGAATTCCCGGAGAAACTGTGGCTGTTGCTGGATCCCTGGGAGCGTCCAAGGCCAGGCTGGACGGGGCTTGGAGCACCCTGGGATGGTGGAAGGTGTTGAGGCTGCAATGGGACGGTTTTTAAGGTCCCTTCCAACCCCAACCCTCCGGTGATCCCACATTTCTCTGAATGGAGCTCTCGAGAGGCACAAGGACAGCCCCAGCCTGCCCCACTCACTGCACTCCGTAATAAATTGTCCCCCACACGTGGGCTGAGGCTGAAGTAACAAAAAGCTGCTCAGGTGAGCCAAACCTCGCATTTGCTTTAATTTCAATTATCTTTCTCCATCTTTTTCTCCCTCCTTCCTCGCTGCAGAGCTGAGAGCGTGGACAGCGCGGCTGGGTTTGTTCCAGCTCCAGGGCTGGAGGATGGGCGAGGAAAGGGTCAGGACACATCCCCCCAACTGCGAGCTGAAGAAAAATGTTGGCAGAGCAAAGCTTGCCACAGGAAGAAAAGGTTGTCCTGGCTGTTCATATTCCTCCACATGGGGTGAGTAAAACTGTCGGTCAGACTGAAGCGTCTGATGCACAGAGGGGAATAAAAACTCATTAAAGGGCCAAAAGGAAACCCTATTAAAATATCAAATATAAACCGGAGGAGACTTGATCACCCAAGTGCTGGAGGAGTGTCAGGGCTTGAATGAATCTGACTTTTTTTTTTTTTTTTTTTTTTTTGTCTTCCCTGAAAGCAGAGGAAATGCTTTTTGTGGAAAGCCAGGTGGGACGAGGGGCAGGTAGGGTGTCAAAGAGCACGGATAATATTTCAGGGCCTCGCTCGGAGCCGGGAATACGAAGGGGATTTATCCAGTTTTCGGCAGGGAGGAGAGTGCTGGCAGATTTTTGAAGGAATTCCAACGAGGTTCAGACTCATCTGGTTCTTAAATTGAGAGCTCTTGGCCGCCGCTGTGCCGAGGCAGGAGCATCTCCACTCCTCATTCCCGGGACGCAGCCTGGCTCGGGAATCAGCGCCGGTGGCTCCGCGTGATTCTCCTGCCCTGGCCTGGCTGCTGTCCTGATGAAAAGCCAAAAAAATAAAAAAAAAAAAATGAGCATTTTGTGTGTTCTGAACCACCCAGAGAACCAGCCTTCTCACAGCATCTCGCTTCTGCTTCATGTGGTCTTGGGAGAGGAAAGAGCTTACGGGGGAAAGAGCTGAGTGAAAAGTTTTCTTCCGAGCACTAAAATCCGAGTTAGCCCTGTCATGCTGGAAGGGATGGAGCCTGGCTTCCAATGGATTCGTGCCTCAGGATCCAAACCCAACTGGGGTTCTGTCAGGCTTTCACCCCTTCCTACACACCAGGAAAAGCATGTGGGGGAAAAAAATCAGGATTTATACCTCACCCAGAGCAGCTCCTGCCTGGTCAGCCAGCCAGAATTCTCATTTTGGGGCTTTTCTCCTGTGTGGACCCTCCAATATCTCACAGGTGTGAAGGCTTTTCCATGGTTTGGGAATGTTTGTCCCGTTTCCTCCCGGATCTGAAGTTTTTTGGTTGCGATTAAACTCGGAGAAGGCGCAAGTGAAGGGTTTCTCTCTCACACATCTGTTAAATGTGCTTCCTTTGGGGTTTGGGGCTGTCGCCCAGTTGATTGAACTTGGCAGCAGAATTCAGGAATGACATTGGGGCGAGGCTGTGAGGGGAACATCACTGGGACATCACCCCAGAAATTTCATTCCCTCACAAAACCAGGGTTCAAGCACAAGCTTGTTTCTAATTTAGATGGAACAGACCCCTACTGCAGGCCCTGAGTTTCACCCATTTTCCTCTCTCTGCTCCCATTTCCCTCTTGCACAGTGAGGCATGCTCTTATCCCAAGCCCTCCTCCTGAATCCAGGGGATTTTTGGACACCTGGGCTGGTTTTCCCCCATCTCAGCCACACCAGAGTACAAACAGAGCCCGTCCTTCACTCAGACACACTAGAATCACCTAAATCCTGTTTCCTCCTGGAACCTGAGCTGGTCCCACCCAGCAAAGCACTGAGGGGCTCTCCAAAGGTGAAAAGGGGGGCCGCGCCCTCACAACCCCACAGAGGAAGCTCAAAAACCCCACAGCTCTTTCCCAAAAGCTCAGTTCTAAGAACCTCTTTTCCATTTCCAGCTCTGAGCATCATTTTTGGGGCCAAACGCGCCCAAGAGGCGTGACAGCAGTCAGCTGCTGGATTAGCACTTGCCCAGGTGGGATTGGAGGTTTCCATCCTCAGAGCCTTTTCCAGTCCGTTGATCCATCCCAAACCTTTCACCAGGTACAAACTTAGCAGCAGAATGAAGGAGCAGTGAATGCAAAGGGGACGTGGAAAGGTTTTTGAACAGATGTTTTAATGGTCTGTTTGCTGTTGTGGTCGGAGAGAAATTCCCTCTGACTTCAGGAGCTGCTGAGTACAATCCCACTCCTCTGGCCCTCAGCTGCTCATTCCCAAGGAGCCGAAGTCTCCAGGTGACGTCCCAAAAGCTGCAGGGTCTCCTGGAAGCAGGGACGTGGGAATCACCTGTCTAATAAATAAATCTGTTTGCATTTCCAGCTGTGTTTTGAGATGTTTCTGGCACTTCCCTGGGAGGGTGGGAAGGGGCTAGGATGGAATTCCCAGCGAAGTTGTGGCTGCCTTTGGATCCCTGGAAGTGTCCAAGGCCAGGCTGGACAGGGCTTGGAGCCACCTGGGATAGTGGAAGGAATTGCTGGGATTGGAACTGGCTGAGCTTTAAGGTCCCTTCCAGCCCAAACCATTCCAGGATTCTCTGATTCCATTATGTCAGTCCCAGACCTCGAGCTTGGCTGGATCTGGGCACAAAACCCACCAGGGCAGAGCAGACCGAGCTCAGGCGATGCGAAATTCAATATTTTACACCCACACCACTAAAAATAAGCCGTCGCCGCCAACTCTTCATCTGGAAAGAGGAGCCACCGATGTCGCTGCGTCTTGGACAAGGCGCAGCACTCAAGTCCTGACCATATTTAGCCATAAGATCATCTCCCAGGACTTCACAGAATCGTGGAATCACAGGATGGTTCGGGTTAGAAGAGACCTAAAAACACATCCAGTTCCAACCCCCTGCCACGGGCAGAGGATCAGGAATTTCTGCATGAGAGCGGAGTTTTAGAGAAAAAACTTCTGGCCAAGCGCCGGTTCTGCTTTTGTTATTTCTCCCTGCTATCCCCATACTTCGTTTCATCCCCCAAATTGCTGTGTTGGGTTTCTCAAGGTTGCTAAAACAGTGTCGTGCTAAGGCGGCAGCAACAGGAGGAAATTCTGTCTCTAGAAAATGCCCCCCACAGCTGAAACCTGCCCACCTCTTTAGGTGTCAGGTTTAGATTTTGTCACTGTAAGCACAGAAACTTGAAACAGTTTGCCCAAATGTGTTGAAAGCCATGAAGACATTAAAGATTATTCATGGGATAAATATTCATTTGCAGGAAGAGGGATTTTTTTTATTTTTTTTTTAATGCATGAATATTTCAGGCAGGGTGTACAGTTGCTTGAAGGAAAAGGTGATCATATTCTGAGCGTTGTTTAAAAAGTTCCTAATATTAAGGATATCAGGAATTAAAGGTGTCAGGACACATCATTTTTAAGATGTAGCCATGGAACAGAATCCCAGAATGGTTTGGGTTGGAAGGGACATTAAAGACCATCCAGTTTCAACCCCCTGCCATGGGCAAATTCTGCTTAAGCTAAAATCCTCCCTAGATTGTCTTTAACTGATTATTATTAGTGAAAAATTTCCCTCAGAATCAGTCCTCAAACTTTCCCTCCCAGGTGCTGTAACACCATCACTTCGCTGAATGATTTTAACCACAAACATACTGCACTTGTGGCCCTGAACACCAGAAAATATCTTTATTTTGTTCACAGGTCCCATCGGCTTTTTCCCCTTCGAAAACTCGGCTCCCTGTGCCAGCAGCACATTAAGACATCGCAGCTTCCCCTCTCCAGCTTTCCCTGGTTCAGAATTCCCATTTTTCTGAGGTTGAGGCTTTGCTGAGCCAGTATGGAGCTCTGGTACCATCTAGTGTTGATGCCTTATGTTTTATTTTTCATGTATTTCATATTCTGTTCTGCCCAGGTGCAGCTCTGAGCTCACACTCGGGGTCACTCAGCTCTCTGCACACAGTCGGGACACAAAACAAATCCTGCTCCTGCTGCACACCAAGGACAACTTTCAGCCCCAAAAGCACAAACAATGGTCGGTGAAGAAGGAAAACAAGAATGGGACTTCATAATCTGAAGCTGTAATTGGACAATTAAATCCCAATGTGCAAATGGACCAAAACTTATAAAAGTGTGAGACCTCGTGACTGTTTGTCCATTTTGTGACCATTTTGGGTCCACCTTGGGTGTGGCCCTGGTGTAGCTTAAAGGCCCTCCAGTAAATTTCTACTTTATTCTCCAGCTCTGTCCAGTCTCTGTTCCAGGTCAGCATTCCCAAAGCGTTAGTGTTACTGGGGGGAGCCTCAGCTGCTGGATGTGGCTTTTCCTCGCTGATGTCACGACAGAAGATGGCAATGGGGGTGAGGAGACGCAGCCACAGCATCTCCTCCAGCAGCTGTGCCTCGGCATGAGCAGGTCCAGCAGGAGTGGCAGGGGAACAGCTCGGAATTTCGGAATCAGGGAATATCCTGAGCTGGAAGGGACCCCACAGGGATGATGCAGTCCAGCTCCTGCACAGAGCCATCCCCAAGAGTCGCATTTCCCTGCCCTTCCCCTGGCGAGGAAGCTGCAATGAGCTCTCCTGTGCTGGGTGTTCCTGCTGTTCTTGGAGTGAGGCACAGCTGAATTACTGCGATTATCATGGAATTCTGGAAGGGTTTGGGTTGGGAGGCACCTTCCAGTCTCATCCCAACCCCCTGAACAGACCAAGTTCCCTCCGTTGCGCCTACAGCTTCACCTTTGTCTCACTGCTTTGGGTGCTCTCTCATAGCTTAAATGTCTTTTATTTTGGTGACCAAAACTGCTCAAAACACTCGAGGCGAGGCCAAGCCCAGTGTGGACTGTGGTGTGGAGGTCTTCACTAATGAACAATGTAACTCTTTTTCTGTGAGAACCAATCATGTCCTGGCAGATTGGGTGTGAGGGGTGGGGGGTGTCTCAGTAATTAGATGAGCTGTAGCTCTTAATGTGGCAACTAAATGTAAATCAATTTGGTACTGGTAGAGCATGGGGGGTCTTGAGTTAATTGCAGGAGCAATTGGTGTTAATGTTTTCAGTAACGACTACGTTTGACAATAAAGTTCTGGAGGAATGCCTGTGGGGGTTTTTAAGAACCTCAAACCTGGCGATTTGTTGTGCAGTAGTTTGGACTTCACGGAGGAACGTGACGGCTTAATAGATTTGTGAGTATGAACTTCATCCAGGCTCAGCTGAAATAGAGAATTAATAGTCATCCAACGCGTGATGGGGGGGATTCATGTTAAATTGGGAATATGTAGTATTTGGGACTCTACCTCCTTACTGCCTCGGCCAAGAGGGAAAAGAGGAGGGAAACGTGGCCGGGAAATGAGGATAAAAGGAGGCTGTGTCTTCCAAATTCCAGAGAAGCCCCACAGAGGTATGGCGCAGTGATCTCTCTCCGTTACCGAATAAAGCTGATTTTTGCAGCACTCCTCTGTCTCTTGCTGGACACCGGCCTGTCCCAGCGGCATTTCCCACACAGCGCGGCGCGGCGCGCAGGGGGCACCCGACGGGACACCGGGGCCTCCATGACGGACACAGAGACACGGGGGACAGCACCCGCAGGGCGCTGCGCGGACGCCGATTTTGTGGCGGATCAAGCATTCGCTTTGTCGGGTTTTATTGAAGTTTTATTTCGGCTGTGCCAGCTCCCCCCACACCCCCACCCCCCCCCCCCCCCGCCCCAAGCCCGTGCCCTCACCAAAGATGGCGGGCGCCGTGAGGGCGGAAGCGGCGCGCGGGGCCCGGCCCGGGGTCGCGGTCCCGGAAGCGCTCGGGCCTTCAAAGAGTGGCGGGCGGCGGGAGCGGGAAAACACCGGGACCTGCGGGAAAACGAACGCCGGGAATTCCGCGGAAAGCGCCGGGAAATCGGCACGGCTGGAAGGGCTGAGTGGGCACGGGGAGCTCGGTAGGGGGAGGTTGGGCTGGGGGTGCGTTGTGGCCGTTGGGAGGGGGCGGTTGGGGCCGGGGCGGCGAGGGGTGAGGAGGGTTGGGGGTGTCGGAGGGAGGGGGAATTAATGGGGTATTAAAGGAAGGAGTGTTAAAGACCGACCGATTTCAAGCCCCTGCCCTGGGCAGCTTCTGCTTAGGTTAAAAATCCTTCCTAGATTTTCTTGAACTGGTTATTATTAGTGAAAAAAAAACACTCTTCAGGCTTTCCATCCCTTTGCTGTAACGCCGTCACTCGCTGTTGGTGTGGGGAGGGGTGAGGTGGGCGATGTTGGAGTTCGGGGAAGGGGGAGAGGGAGTCGGGGTGTTGTGCTGGGTGTTCCTGGAGTTGTTATCGTGGGATTCTTAATGGTTTGGGGTGGGAGGAACTTTTTTAAAGCTCATCCTGTCAGCAAAATTCGGGAAGGAGGGAAAAAAAAACACTTCAGCAATGCATAGTGATAGTCAGACTTTATTTTGGCCAGGCTGTGCCATATGTTCCATATACAGGTGGCTTTTTACTAGGCATCTTGCAGATTTATAAACACAAAGCCTAAAGCAATTCCCACTCGTTGGTCCCAAATTTAAAGTTGCATCATTTCCAAAAATCCAGTCTCACTACTTGCCACGGGCAACCTTCCACTACATCAGGATGCTCCAAGGCACATCCAGACTCGCCTTGGACACTTGCAGGGATCTGAGAGCAGCCACAGCTCCTCTGGGAACCTGTGCCAGGCCTCCCCACCCTCCTGGGAAAGGATTTGTCCTAAAATCCCCTCTAACCCTGCCCTGTCCTTGGGAACTCATTCCCCTTGTCCTTCCACAGCCAGTCCCACCAAACCCACCAGAAGAACAGCTCATCTCAAGGTTTTAATTTTTTTTTTCTTCTCCTTATTTTCAGGGTTCTCTGAGCTCTGGATGGAAGCTGCAGTGGGTTTTGGGCTGCTGAGTGCCCCGAGGATGAAACATCTCTGGCTCTAGTGAAATTTACCCAGCAGAGAAGAAGAATTCGGGTCTCGGAGGAGTCTTAATTCCCCCGTTGAGGAAAACACCTGAAAAGTGCCAATGGAAAGTCAGTGTTACCCTGGTGGCTGCCAAGTAGTTCCAATCTGGAAGTTGGTGACCATGTGGCCGTCGGAAAAGGAGGAGGAGGAGACCGTAATCCTGATCAGTGATGATGATGATGAAGTGCAGTGCCCCGATGATGATGATGGCTGCGATGAAGTGCAGTGCCCAGACGATGGTGGTGATGGAGTGCAGTGCCCAGATGACAACGGTGATGACGACGAGAGCACCCAAGGGAGTTCTGTCGTGTTTGTAGAGCCACAGGGTAAGAGCTGCTCCCTTGCTGCTGCTGGAGTTCCCTGAAAGATGTGGGGAATAAACTGAATTAATTCTACGTTATGCTTAAAATATGGCCTTGTGCTGCACAGGTGAATAAAAGCAGGAGGGAATCCCCAGTTTGCAGGGATGTCTTTGATGGCCGTCGCCACTTTAAAGGCTGCTGCTGTGTAGTTTTAAAATACTTCAAATGAAGCTCAGATTGGGCCATTTCAGTGTCATCTGGGTCCTTTTTGATTTCACATCCTCTGGTTTGATAGTTCATGGGAGTTTGTGTGCTATTCTGTCAGATCCCCAAAATGTGCTTTAAAGCGTTCAAAAAGTAAATACCAGTAATTTCTAAGGAAGTTGTCACTACTTTTACACTGGTTTACACCTCCTGTTCTCTTTCCTGCAGAGAAATCTCCCCTGGAAGAGCCCCGATCAGAGGAAATGGTGGATGAGGAAGGGGATTTAGTGGTTACCTACTGTAAGCAAGCGAATGTGATGCCTCACGCGAGACATGACTGCACCACGCACCCCTTTGAGTAAGGCCAGGGCTGGGCAATCCCACTTGGGGTCCCTTTTTCCACATTTAGCTTTCTGACAGCTGGGAGCAGCGGTAGAGCTGGGTAAAAATGTGATTGATTTTTTTTTTTTTTTTTTTTTTTTTTTTTTTTTTTTTTTTTTTTTTTTATTTTTTTATTTTATTTTTTTTTTCCTAAATAACCCTCTGGTTTTCAACCTTGCAGGAGAACCGAGAGTGATATTTGCTTCCCCCTTGGGAAAAATGCAGATATTTGTGACCAGTGCTACTGCTACATCTGTGATAAGCTGGCTGCCGAGGTAAGGGCAGGGCACAGCTTGCAGGAGACAGAATTGTGGATGAAATGAGAGCTTTCGCCAAGCCCTGCCTTAGGCTCAGATTTTTGGCAGCAGCTCTGCTTAGCTGGCTGTGCCTGAATCTGGCTCGCAGGTTCTTAAGGACAGCAGGTCAGGTCTAATGTAAAATGAGTTACTTATTGAATAGACAGGAGGGAACAGAGAAAGGGCTTTTAACAGTTATTTATTACACAGGATAAAACAAAGAGCTGCAGCAGGCTACATAAAGCAGGGCACAGTAACAAGGTGCCTGCATTAAAGCTGATGAGGAGTCAGTAATTCTGCCCTGCCAGGAAAGAGTTAAGGGCTCCAAGAGAATAATGCAGGAAATTTGCTTTTAACAGTGCTTCATAACTGCTAAAAGTGTGTTTCTGTTGGGGTTTATTTTTAGAACCGGCAGTTGTGGGAGTAAACACACATTTATCTGCTTGCTTTGGGCACAGAGTGCATCTCATCAAGTGAGATGTTTGTTTTAATGAATGAGAGAAATGTCAGCTCTGTCCTTCAGAGGAGTTGGGAGTGATGGGAATGGTGTGGGGGTGGTTCATTTGCTGGGACCTTTTGTGGCTTTCAGAAGGCTTTGAGCTGTGAGCAAAGTTGAGGTGGATGTGCAAAGGCAAGGCTCTGCTCCCCGTGTCCAGTGGGGAGGGTGAGGGTCTCTGTGGAGGGCTCAGCAGTGACAGATAATCAATAAGGGGCTTTTCTGGGGTGGGTGCTGTGACATCAAATTGTCACCTGACAAAAATTCCGGTGCAAGGAGGATGAAAGGAATTGTAACTCTTCACTCCCTGCTGAGGGGAAAACACAAAAATCCAACAACCTCTCCCCTTTTTTTTTTTTTTTTTTTTTTTTTTCCCCCCTTTTCTATTTTCTGACACAGTGCCAGCTCTGGGCCGTCCCTTCCCTGTGCCACTGCAATGCCCACAACAAAAGCAACTTCTGGAAGGCGCAGAGGAGCTTTGCCCTGGCTGGAGTCCTGGCCACCTTCAACCTGGAGCTGCTGGAGCTGGACGCGGAGCTGCGGCACGGGGGTGGGTGCTCTGCTCAGGCCCTGCCCTGGGGAGCAGCTTGGCAGCTCCACACCAGTCCTTGGCGAGTTTTTAAGGAGCAGATCGCTGTGCTTTCATTTCTTTTTTCGTGCTTGCACCAGGGATGGGTTTGCAGGTGCAGTTCTCTGTTTTTCTCCGTCTGGGAGAAGCACGGAATGGTTTGGGGTGAAATGGAGCTGGAAGATCTTCTCATTCTGACTCCTTTTCATGATCAGGGAGACCTCCCACTCTCACAGGGTGCTCCAGGCCTGGCCTTGGACCCTTCCAGGGCAGCCACAGCTTCCCTGGGAACCCTGTGCCAGGGCACTCCCTCCTAGGGAAATATTCCTGCCCAGCATCCCACCTGAATTTCCTCTCTTCGAGCAATAAAGCTTTCCTGGCCAATAAAACTGGATGCAAACAATTTCCTAAATAATGTTCATTTCACATGAACAGGTTTTTTTTTCCTAAGTAATTTCACATGGGAAACTTTGTCTTTTAATTAAAAAAAAAAAAAAAAAAAGGAAAACACCCAAACCTCTTTGTGCAATTTTTTTTTTTTTTTTTTTGTCTTGTCTCTTAGGAGATCTCCTAGAAAAATTCATCAAGGATCTTAGTATAGCCTATAACAAATACCTGGGTGGAGAAAGGATGTGTCCCCCAGGGCAGGAGTGCTGCTGTGAACGAAAATTGCCCCCTGGGCAGTGTGATGTCTGCAGCTCGCAGAAAATGGAGGTGGTGTACAAGTAAGTGGCAGCAGATTTGGGGTTGTCAAGGGCAGCTTTGATCTGTTTTAATGAGTTATGATCGGAATTGTGGCACCCAAGACAGCAAAAATAGAGTTGAGAGAACTTGGTAGGCAAAGATAAATTGCATTTGGCTGTAGTTTAAAATGCCTCTTAAATGTGTTATTAAATCTCCTGTGCTGTGCAGGACGCCTGATGATAATCTTATTATTATAACCTGGGAAAGTGGGAACCTAAGGCCTGAGCTTTGGGGTGGCTTGAGGTGGGATTTTGGGAAGGAATCCTTCCCTGGGAGGGTGGGGAGGGCCTGGCACAGATGCCAGAGAAGCTGTGACTGCCCCAGGAGTGCCCAAGGCCGGGTTGGACGGGGCTTGGAGCAGCCTGGGACAGTGGGAGGTGTTGGGGTTGGAATTTAGGATTCCTTCTGACTCAGACCATTCTGGGGTTCTGAGATTTTTACTCATTTCTCTATTAGAATGAGTTCCACCTTTTCACTGGTTTAACAAACCTTCCAAATACCCCAAGTCCTGGTCGTTCCAGCACCTTCTCAGTGTGTCGGGGATCCTTGGAAGGCAAGGCCGGGCTCTTGATTGCTCTCAAGCTGTGGGGTGGCCACAATTACCTCGTGTTTAGGAAGTCCTTGGTTTGCAGACCCTTGATCTTACAGGCCCCTTGACTTTCTCAGGTATTCTGATGTTTTCGAGCTGGTAACAAGATTTTTAAATCAGGCAGAACAAGAGAGCCCCAAAGCTGCCGCTATCATGCTGCTGGGAGCAGCTAAACAGATTGCACTGCACAAAGACCCTGCCATGTGAGTACCACGGGGAGAGGGGGATCGTCCTCCTTTCCTCCGGGGAAGGACAATCACTGAGAATCCTGGCATGTTGTTTATTAGGGGGAAGGAAAATAAAAATCCCGGCCCGGGCTGCAGCACAGCGAGAGGAGGGTGAACACACTTGAGGGAGAAGTGGGATTTTTTGGGAAGAGGTTGGATGTGAGAGGGGGAAAAGTTAAGCAGGAATGAGAGTTGGAGATGACTTAAAAAAATCCCTGCCGAGGGAAAGCCGGATTTTAAGTATGAAACAACAAAACTGGTTGGCGAGATTTGCTTGGCTGCTTACAGGAGAGCTTAGGCGCAACAAAGGAAAACAAGCAACAACAAAAGAGAACATAATCCAGGCATTGAGAAAAGGAAACGAGCCGAGAACCACCGAGGGGAGTGTGGGAAGGGGGGGACAGCAGAGATAAAAAGGAACTCGGCATTAAAAGCTTAACAGCACTCCCACTTGACAGTACTTCAGATTATACCTTAATCTTAACAATTCTACAAAACTGAAGCTTAGCTTAGTAACGATTTAAGGGCAGTAACACTTAACAGCATTTAACCCAATGTAAAACTTCTAGCAGCTCAGCAAAACACTTTTCAACAGCACAAAGAGTTTTGCTTTGTGAAAACCTGAACGTTTTGGGGTTTAAATTCTGGGGTTTTGGCAAAAGAGGAGGAAATGATGTCTGGGTTGGTTTGGAGCAGCAGCTCCCCTGCGATTCCTGCTGAGGGAATGATCCAGGTCTGCAAGGAGCAGGCTGCATTTGTTATCTGGGAATTTTGCACTGTGTGTTGCACTTGTTTCAGTCTTCGCAGGAATTTTTTATCAGCATGCCAGCTTCCAAGAGTTTTCCTTAAGAAGTATTTTCCTCAACAGTTGGGTGCAGAAAAGGCAGGGAGAGGAGCCAGGCATTAATTAGTGGTGGTTTTTTCCAGGCTCAGGAACTATCAGAACCTTGGCCACACGGATTCCCTAAGGATCGCTGTCCCATTTCTGTTCCAGAGGTGAGTTTGGTTTCCTTGCTGGCTGCAGACTTTCAGCTTGGCTGTGAAATGCCTTTCAGGGGACAAACGCTCTGCTCAGAGGCACGTGGGAGGCCAGAGCGGGTTGTGGATGTTCCTGCAAGGAGTAAATAGTGGCTGGGAGAGGCCAGAGCAGCAGCCTGGCAGGATTCCTCTGGGATGGAGCACGGAAAAGCTCCCCCAGAGGCTGGAGAATGAGGACACCCAGCTCCTTTGGCTTAATTCACTTCCCAGTTTAGCTCTATCCTTCACCTTTTCCCCCAAATTCACCTGCCACAGAAGGCTGATGAGTGGAGGATTAAATTCTTCCCAACCCAGTTCTACATTCTCACCTGCTCTGGAACTAATGACAGGTACAACCTAAATCCTTGAGCAGTTTTCATTTTACATTTCTATTCTTGGGTGGTTTTTTTTTTTTTATTTCTTACTTGGAACAAAAGTAAGGGAAGGGTTTGGCTTTGCCTCCCTGCCAGAATTTTCAAGGGTAAAATCTTCTTTTTTATCTCCCCTTATCAATTAACACAAAAATGGTTCCAGTAGCAGGGAAGGTGCAGGAGCTCAGGTCCAGCACAGTTTGAAGTGTTTGCTGTACATATCCTATGGAAATCTTGGTTTTAAAGCTTAAAACTCACAGAACCTTGGTTTTAAAAATAACAGCACAGTAATAATTTCATTATTCACTACAAAACTTAAAGCAGAAATTCAAATACAGATCCAAACAAAATTATAAACACCTCAAACTTGTGTAGTTTCCCCATCTGATTAAAAAAGACAACTTGTTGTAACTCAACTCGCTATAAAATCCCCTTTTTGAATTGTTTTTCTGTGCAAATCACAGGATCACCGTCCGACTTCAGAGGATGCTGGTGTTGTGCGACTTCCCAAAAATTCTGAATCAAAAGTTTATTGAGTTTTTCCAGTCCATCTCCCTTCCCTGTCACTGCTATGCCTTCTCAAACAGGTGAGTTCTTGGGCCTCTGAGTGTATTTGGATGCCTCTGGAATGTTCTTTCCCTGATAATAAAAGTGGGAGCATTTTAGAGGAATATTTCAGTGTTTGTTGTTTGATTATTTCCTTTCCCAACAGAACTGAGCTCTAAACCCCAAAATGCTTCATTTAATCAAACCTCACAATCCTTGAAGGAGCTAATTAGCCATGTACAACCAAACACAATTAAAAATCACTTTGTTTTTATCCTTCCAGCTTGAATGTGTTGCCCTGGGACCACGTGTTACTGACCACAGTTTTAAAAGGCCAGAACATCACTGGGCAGAGGAGGCAGAAAGGAAGGAAAATGTACCTGTGGGAAGCATTCCCTGTTGTGGAGGCTCGAGTGGAGAAACTGCTGGGGAAAAAGAAGTGAGATGGGGTTGGCTTTTCCATTTTGGGATCTCAATTCTTAACATTTTTGGCTGCTCCAAGCCTCTGGGCTTTGGTATAATCAGGAAACACAAAACAGATTTTTTTTTTTTTTTTTTTTTTTTTTGTTTTTTTTTTTTGTTTTTTTGTTTTTTTTTTGTGGTGGTTTTTCTTTTTTGTTTTGTTTTTTTCTTATCAAGGCCTGGAGCTTTTGGAAGTTTCTCAAAGCCATTCGAATACCTCAGGACCACAAAAAAAAAAAAAAAGATTGCTGGAGTGGCTCATTTGTGTCTCCATAAACCCTACAGGTTTTGCGTGCTACTTTCTCAAGGAATTCCTCTTCATCAAAGGCTGACAAGTGGAAGGCAGCCAGAAAAGTCTGTTCTGAGTCTTTTACTCCAGAGAAATCCAATATTCCAAAGAATCCACTCCACTTAAAGAGTCCTGCTGCAAGGCAACCTCTGGTTTTATTTTGCCAGAGTTGAGATAATCTGGGAATAACTTGTTGGAATTTATTCCCAGCTGTATTTCTGTCCTGCTGTGCACTGTCTCTTGTGTGGAAGGCTCTCCTGGTTTGCTCCTTCCATCGTAGGGAAGATTTGCCCTGTGCAGTTTGGCACTTCCTTCCCCTCCTTTCTCACCTCCTGGTTTTCTCCCCAGGTATAAGGAAGTTGTTCGGTACCTGAGAGCTGTGAAATGCAATGAAAACCAAAGGTAAATGGATTTTCCCTTTTTTTTTTTTTTTCCCCTTTCCTTTCCTGCTCTTTTTTCTTCCCTGCTTTCCCTCTTTATTCTTCTCTTTTTTCCTCCCTTCTTCCCCCTCTCTTTCCTCCCCTCTGTAGTGGCCAAGCCCTCCACAAATCCTACAAAAACCTCATCCCAACGAACCCAAACCTCGGTTTCCTCTTGCCAGGCTCCGGGACCTTCGGGATCTGATCCCGTTCTACCTGTGCAAAACGGGGCATTTCCTGGATGCTGCCCATTCCCTGCTGTTCCCTGTCAACAGCCTGGCCTGCTGCTCTGCCTGCAGGATCACTCCCTGCCAGTTCAGTGTCTACCTCAAGATCTTCAGGACGGGCTGTGTTCCCTCTGGGAATGACGTGCTGGAGACAGGGTCCTGGGTTACAGCTGGCAAGTGGCACTTCTTCCTTCCTTCCTTTCACTGAGAAATCCATTCCAGCTCCTCATTGCTGTTCAGATCTGTGACATCCTGAGGCCAGCTGGAATTGGGTGAGGGTGGGGATGCCCCTGGATCCCTGGAAGTGTCCCAGGCTGGATTGGATATGGCTTGGAGCAGCCTGGGATAGTGGAAGGTGTTGGGTTGGAGCTGGATGGGCTTCGAGGTTCTTTTCCACCCCAAACCATGAAAGCAGCAGGCAGGAAGAGGATGGCTTTGTACTGGAGCATGGATTTATTTATTCCCTTCACTTTGCTCAAAACACTCATTCTGTCAGCTGTGAGTCTGCTGAGAGCAGAGTAAGAGAAGGTGTTCAAAGCAAATCCAGAGCCCTTCATTCCCTCCCAGCATTGCCACTGTCGGTGAGGAACTTGTCTTTATGTCTCAGCCATGACCTTGAGGAGAAAACCCCCTGATGGGAGATGTTTCATCATCAGAATCATTAGCTCAGCCGCTGATAATTGTCATCATCTCTCCTGGGCTTTGCTGCCTCCTGCCGTGAAAGGTTTATTTGGGAGTTGTTCCCTGCTGGCAGAATTCCTGGCAGTGTGAGATCCCTCAGTGTGGCGTGATGTCCACAACAAACACTTCCTTTGGTGTCACCTGGCTCTGTCTGGAGTGTTTCCAGTTCTTTGCAGCTTTCCAGAGCTGTGGTTTGTGGCTGGTGTTTATCTATCCCACACACAAACCCGTGTAAAACAGCTGTAAACACTTGTTGGCCCTGTAGACAGCGGTGTGTAACTAAGGGAATGTCCTGGGTGTGTTCCTGCTGTGCAGCTCGTTGGGGTGTGGAGGGTCTGGCTTTGATTCTCGTCCTTTCCATCCCTGCAGGCTCTCCCCTGAGGATCTCTGTGCTAATTAAGCAGGCACTCAAGCTGCTCTACAACAGCGAGGTGCTCTACAGGAACGTGAGTGAGGCCAGCATTCCTTCTCCTCTCCTGTTCCCAGTCCTTGAGAGAGCAAGGATTTACTCTGACCCCTTTTTTCTCTGAATGATTTACCCCTCTGAACAGATTTCACATTGGAACACAGATGTTCTGTTGGGTTCTTTTTTTTTTTAGGCCAAATGTTGGAGTTCCTTCATCATGATTTTGGCGAGCAGTGGTTCGCTGGAGAAGAGAGGAAACCTGGTTCCCTTATCCCTGGAAGAGCCCCCCCTTGACTTCCAAGAGGTACCAAACAGTGCTGGGTGCTTGGGAGAATCTCCTGACATGGCTTTGGACAGGATTTGGTGTGGGAATTGGGTCCTTCTCCCAAATGCCAGAGTTAACTTTCAGTGCCTCATCCGCTGCTCCTGAGCCAAGGGCGACTCTGCAGGATGTGGGGATTCAGGAATGCTCCAGGCAGCTGGAAATGGGCTCGTTCTGCTCCCAGCTCAGTGCCTGGCGTTGGTTCTGGATCTCTTCATGGTGAGGTGGATCAGAGCAGAAAGGGCCTGCACAAAGGGAACAGCTTCCCACTGCCGGAGGGCAGAGACAGGTGGGAGAGTGGGAGGGAATTCCTGGCTGGGAGGGTGGGCAGGCCCTGGCACAAATTCCCAGAGAAGCTGCGGCTGCCCCTGGATCCCTGGCAGTGCCCAAGGCCAGGCTGGACAGGGCTTGGAGGCAGCCTGGGACAGTGAAAGGTGTCCCTGCCCAGGGCAGGCGGTGGCGTGAGGTGATTTTTCCATCTCAGCCCTACAGAAATGCAGAGTTTTTGGTAGGGTTTGGTTGGTGCTGTAGAGCTTCAACTTCCCGTGATGTGGAACAGGCACCATCCTCTGCAGAAATGCTGCAAAAAAATGACTGAAAAGCACATTAAAACTCCATTTCTGGCATGGTTTGGGGAGGATCTGCCATCCTCGTGCCTCTCTGTCCCCTTGCAGAATGTGCTGACTGCCACTGGCAACTTCCTGGAGGATCTCAAGTCTGGAGTTAACGTCTCTTTACCATCTTCTATTTTCTCTGGTCAGGTGAGTGATGACAACAAAGGAATTTCTCCCCGGCAGTGAGAAATGCTGGGTTATTAAGGAAAGCTTTTAAGAGGGGCCTGGAAGATTTTTTTGGGGGTCTGATCAGGTTAAGATTAGCACAATCTAAACTCTGGAGCAGACATGAAACTGAGAACTGAGGGTTTCTTCTGCTCTGCACGTCTTCAATCCAGGGGAAATCTTTATCCCTGTCCAAATTTATGGATTTATAAAGGAGGAGAGCTGGGAGTAATTGATGGTGTCTTAACTTCTCCCAGGGTTTGGCTCAAACAGGAGGACATTCTAGTTTATTCTCCAAATACGTGACTCCTGAGCTGGATTCTTTCCCCCTTTAATTCCCTATTTCTGCTCCTGTGTGAGATTCCACATTTCTGTGAGCACTTGGAGAGCACCAGAAATAAAATCCCTGCTCCGTTCCCCTGTTCTTAACTCTGGCTGAGGTTCTTGTGGATTTGTTGTGTGACCTGGAGTAACTCAGTGCTGGTGGGAGTGGATGAATAAAGGGCGAGGGGCTGCTCAGTCCATTTCTTTCCTTGTCCCTTGTGTAGCTGCACCAGGAGGCTTCTCTGATCCTGGCAGTGCAAGCCGTGCAGCAGATGCTTTGTTATGACCTTCCCCACTTGGCTTCCTTCTCAGAGATCATCCTGGCTTTTGGGGTGAGTCCTAGAAACTGATTCCTCTTCTGAGAGATGAAAGCAAATAATGTTTCAGATCCCTGTGATGATGAAACCACCATCCTGGAGGTTTTAGCCACGTTGAACTTGACTTTGCTTTGATTTTTTTTTTTTTTTAATTATTATTTTAAGGAATGATTGGCGCTGAGGTTAAACTAACACATTGTATTTTGTCTCTCAGAAGAACTTCTGGGCTCTGAGGCTGTTGCTGGACCAGCTTTCCTGTGCGGAGCACATCCTGTTTGGCACTGCCAACCTTCTCCTGCGGGATCTGAGCCAGGAGAAAGCCACGGTGCTGAGCGTGTGAGTCAGGCCCTGCTCCAGAGCCCGTGGGGCCATGGAAGTGCAGCAGAGGGAGAGCTGAGCTCTTGGGAGGCAGCTTGGGCCGGGTCAGGGATGAAAGAGCTGGGGAATGCACTGGACTTCCTCCATCACGGTTTTGGGGAGCAGCAGTTTGCTGGGAGAGAGGGGAACCCTGCTTCCCTTATCCCTGGGAGAGCCCCACTGGCTTCCAGCAGCGCTGGGAGAGTCTCCTGGCGTGGCTTTGGGCAGGATTCCATTGGATGTGGGAATTGGCTCCTTCTCCCAAATGCCAGAGTTAACTTCCAGTGCCTCAGTCCTTGTGCTTTTGTTGTTCAGGTGGCAGAACCTTGGCCCCCAGTACGTGGGGAGTTCCTGTGCCTGTTCCTGACCTGCAGACACAAGAGGATGCAATCCGTGGGGCTCTTCAGCCTCAGGCTGGTCATAGACAACCTGCACTTGTGAGTGGTGGGGATTGACCCAGGAGCCCTGAAACCATGGGATTGACCCAGGAGCCCTGAAACCATGGGATTGTCCCACTGGGAACTGCCCCAGGAGCCCTGAAACCATGGGATTGTCTTTCTGTGGGAGTGGGAACTGTCCCAGGAACCCTGAAACCATGGGATTGACCCAGGAACCCTGAAACCATGGGATTGTCCCACTGGGAACTGCCCCAGGAGCCCTGAAACCATGGGATTGTCCCAGGAACCCTGAAACCATGGGATTGTCCCCACTGGGAACTGCCCCAGGAGCCCTGAAACCATGGGATTGTCCCAGGAACCCTGAAACCATGGGATTGTCCCACTGGGAACTGCCCCAGGAGCCCTGAAACTATGGGATTGTCCCACTGGGAACTGCCCCAGGAGCCCTGAAAACCATGGGATTGACCCAGGAGCCCTGAAACCATGGGATTGTCCTCCTGTGGGAGTGGGAACTGCCCCAGAGCCACCTGCAAATCCTGGGATTGTGCCACTGGGATTGTCCCAGGGTCACCTGAAACCCTGACATTGTCCCAGGGTCACATGAAATCCTGGCATTGTCCCCCTGGAACTTCCCCAGAGCCACCTGTAATCCTGGCATTCACCCTCCCCAATCATTTTCCTGCAAATCTGAAATCACCTCGGCCTGGGTCTGTGAATTGTGGGATTTTTGAGTGATGCAAAGCCCAGGAATGGCTGCAGCTGGGAGGGATTGATGGGAATTCCTCTCTGTTTCAGATGTCCCTGGGTAAAGCAGCTCTGCACCTTTTTCCAGGAGTCAGTGAGTATCCCAACATCTGTAGGATTTAACAGCAGAGCAGATCAGTGATTACCCCATAGCAATCAAACACTGAAATGTATCTTTTTATATTAAAAACCCATTCCTGAAGGGAATTAACTGTGTTTTGTCTCTTCCCAGGGCCTGAGGCGGCTCCCCTTCGGCACCACAGTTTACCACGAAGTTTCCAAGTTTGTCAGTGCTTTTGAGAAGCTCTAACTCGCACCGAATCCTCGGGAACGTTTTCCAGTTGGTTTTTCATCCGAGCAAGCTCTTCCTGGGGAAATCCTTGGGTTTGCTTTGGTTATCACCTCCAGGAGCAGTCAGCTGAGAAGTGACTTTGCTGGCTCTGGGGTGGCAACAGAGCCACGTTTTGGGAGTTTCTCGCAGTTCTACAAATTAAGGAGTTGTTGGAAGAGGCGGCCAGGTTGGGATTGTTTTCAGAAGCTGAGAAAAAGCAGATGGGGCAGGAAGCAGCAAAGAGTTTTTCCTCCCGTTGGGGACACAAACCTTGCAGGAGGCAACTGCTGAGAGGGAGAAGCTTAAACCAGGAAAAATGGGAAGTTGGAAACTCCGTCTGCAGCAGTTTGGGGTCGAGTGCCATTTGCACAGCTCTGATTTTTTTTAGGTTTCATTCTAAACCAAGAGAGAAAACCGAGCTTTATTTTCTTCAGACAACCCCAGGGAGGGGCAGCGAGGAGCTGAGTTTATTTGGAATTAACCCAGATTTCAGGCTGGGCTTTCGTTTTTCTGCTGCAAATAAGGTTTAGGTCATTGGTGACGGTTTCTGTGCATTTCCCAAATCTTGGTTCTGGGGTGGGAATTTGGAGTTCACTCCAACCTGGGGAGGTGAAAACTCTTTGGAGCCTGGTTTGGGCTGTGCCCCATTTAATATGTGACCAATACCTGCACAATTCCAGGAGTCTGGGGATTCTGCAGCTCTTGGATCCCAAATATCCTACAAAAAAGCAAAAACAAAAGCGCCTGGATGGAAACGTGACACCTTGTTAATTAAAACTGTCCAAGTTCCGTTGTTACCATCAGCGTTTGAGGTGGTTTTTTGGCGATTTACTCGATTTGGGCTGGGATTTGGGGGGGTTGGATTTTATTTTGGACTTGGAGTTGGGGTTTTTTTTGGTTTGGTTGGGTTTTGTCCTGTTTTTTGAAGGTTGGGGATTTTTTTGGGTCCTGTTTTTTTAGAGGGGTTGGGGTTTTTTTTGGCTTTGAGGGGTTTTTTGACTCGGGGGTTTTTTTGCTTTGGGTTTATTTTGTTGGGGCCTTGGATTTTTTTTTTTTATTTTTGGGGAGGGTGTTGGGTTTTTCAGGAAGGAAATCCTGGAGGGATTTTGGGGGGTTGGTTTTAGGATGTCGAGAGGGCTTGGGGGTGGAGATCTTTTTGGAATTGAGAGGGTTTTGGTGAGGTTTAGGGGGTTTTTTAAGAACTTCAGGGATTTGGGGTGTTTTTTTGTGGGATTGAGATTTTCCTTTGGGTGTCAGATTTTTGATTTGTGCAGTTTTTTTTCTGAAATCTGAATTTTTACCTTGGGGTTGGATTGGACCAGGCTGAGTCTCCTCCAGGACCACAAAGAAAGAGTGGGAACAGATTTATTTTTTTTTTTTGTCAACCCTCCCAGCCTGGATTTCTTCCCCTTGGCACAAAAAAATCAGGGAAGTGCCTCTTTCCTGTAAATAAACTCCTCCATTATTGATCCCCTGCTGAATTTTAATGCCTGAGAGAGCAGCCCTACGGATCCTGTAGATAACGATTTAATCTTTTATGAATGAACAAAATAAACCTTTTCTGGAGCTCTGCGCTTCCCTTCGGGCCTGGAGTGGTCCTGAAGGAAAGCTGAGCTCTGCTCCAGGTAAAACAGAGCTCATGAAAAATGGAAAAGTGGCCTTTGGGGCAGGAAATGGAGCCCTGGAGCCGCCTCATCCCAACGCTGGAGCAGACACAGCGGCACTGCCAGGCAGGAGGGAGCGGAGCTGCGAGGAGGCGACAGCACCGAAGGTGAGTTTTCCCCCCTGAAAAAGGTGAGTTTTCCCAGAAAATGTTCGAGTTTTCCCCCAGAAAATCCTGAGTTTAAGGGATTTCCTGAAGTCTGGAGCGGGAATGTCCTCCCCATCTCGAGGGCAGGGCTATCCCTGCCTTGCCTGGTGGCAGCAGTGTCACCTTGCAGCACCGAGGGGGTCCCGAGGACCCTCCTCATCCGCTGATTGCTCGCCTTTCTAATTAATTGCTTACATTTCTAATTAACTGCTTCAGATCTCTTCCCGTACTCCCAGTGTAGTGGATAGAAATCCACTCTGAGCGTGTTTGAGGAGCATTTCCAGCCCTGCAGGGCTCTGACAGCCTCCCCAGACAAACACCTTCCTGCCGCTGGAGGCTGTGCCTGGAGCTCTCCATGAAAACCCTCTGGAACTGGGGATGGACATTGCCGGAATGTCCAGGGGGGAGCTGGGAAAGGGGCTCAGCCTGGAGAAAAGGAGGAGCCAGAAAGGGAAAAGATTTCCAGCAGAGCCCTCTCCAAATTTCCCTCTCTTTTCCTCTCACGTTTTCTCCCGCTTTTCGATTTTCCCCTCAGGACAAGAGGGATGTGGAGGGGCTGGAGAGTGTCCAGGGAAGGGAACGGAGCTGGGAAGGAGCTGGGGAATTCCTGAGGGAGCTGGGAAAGGGGCTGAGCCTGGAGAAAATGGGGATCAGGAGGAATTTCTGCCTCTGCACCAGTCCCTGACAGGAGGGGACAGCCGGGGGGGGATTTGGGATCTGCTCCCAGGGAACAGGGACAGGAGGAGAGGGAACGGCCTCAGCCTGGGCCAGGGGAGCTCAGGGTGGAGATTTGGGAGAATTCCTCCCCAGGACGAGCTGGAAGAAGCTGCGCAGGGCAGAGACATCCCTGGAAGTGTTGGGGGACAGGAGTGAACGTGGGCTGTGGGGCAGTGAGCAGGGGGGATCAATTAAACCTTGGATTTGGGCATCTTGGACAGGGGTTTTCCAAGCTGAGCCTCCCCAGCCCAGCCTGAGCCCATTCCCTGTCCTCCTGTCCCTTGTCACCCCCCGGCTGTTCCTTCCTGTCAGGGAATTGTCCAGAAATTCCTCCTGAGCCCCTTTCCCCGCTCCCTCAGGAATTCTCCAGCCCCGTTCTTTTCCCTGTCCTTGGCCCTAAATGAAGTGGGGACAGCTCTGAGTCCCCCGCAGCTCCCCTGGCATCACAGGGACTTTTCCAGCTGCTCTCCCAGCCACAAATCCTCGGCTTTAATCCCGGGAAATGCCGGGTGAACAGATGGCTCCCTAACATGGCAGGGCCGGGGGAGTTCAGCGTCCTGTCATCTGCAAACAAATCACCCCAAATCCCTGGAATCATCACCCCCTGCTCCTGGAGCATGGCATGGACCCCAAAATCCCTGGAATGACCCCCTGCTCCTGCCTGGAGCTCCTCCTGGAGCATGGCATGGACCTGGATTCCCTGGGAGTGGTGGCTCCTAAACTCTCTGCTCCATCCAGCCTGGGAAAATCCCAGGAATTATCCCAAATCCTCCCCATCCCATGGAGATTGCCCCGTTAAAACTGAGCCTTTCCTGTGCCCACGGGAGCAGCACAGGGATGGGGGTGATGCCAATATCCCAGTAATCCTGGGAGCAGGGATGGGGGTGGATCCCAGTAATCCTGGGACAGGGATTGGGGTGGTACCAATATCCCAGTAATCCTGGGAGCAGGGATTGGGGTGATGCCAATATCCCAGTAATCCTGGGAGCAGGGATTGGGGTGATGCCAATATCCCAGTAATCCTGGGAGCAGGGATGGGGGTGGATCCCAGTAATCCTGGGACAGGGATTGGGGTGGTACCAATATCCCAGTAATCCTGGGAGCAGGGATTGGGGTGATGCCAATATCCCAGTAATCCTGGGAGCAGGGATTGGGTGATGCCAATATCCCAGTAATCCTGGGAGCAGGGATGGGGGTGGATCCCAGTAATCCTGGGAGCAGGGATTGGGGTGGTACCAATATCCCAATAATCCTGGGAGCAGGGATTGGGGTGGTACCAATATCCCAGTAATCCTGGGAGCAGGGATTGGGGTGGTACCAATATCCCAATAATCCTGGGAGCAGGGATTGGGGTGGTACCAATATCCCAGTAATCCTGGGAGCAGGGATTGGGGTGGTACCAATATCCCAGTAATCCTGGGAGCAGGGATTGGGGTGGTACCAATATCCCAGTAATCCTGGGAGCAGGGATTGGGGTGGATCCCAATAATCCTGGGATCTCCCGTCCCCACAGCAGCTGTGGGATTTGGGATGTTCCCGACAAAGCAGATCCCGTTTGTACACAGAAAATTTACAGCATTTGTAAATAGATCCTAAAGATTTTATTTGTGTATTTCCTGTATATGGCCTAAAGGATGCCTCCTTATATTTTTTTAATGTATTTATATATTTTTCTATATATTTTTATCTATTTATACTCATATGTATTTGATATAATTTTATAATTTTGTATGTATACATTTATACCTATAAAATGGATAAGTATATATACAATATTATAGGTAATATAACTAACTTATAAATTTTATATTTGTTTTTATGGTTAGATATATTATGTGTATATGTTTATATATTTTCTACATTTAAAATATTTATATTATATATATAATTTCTATTTTCTCTATATAAATATACATATAAAAATATATAATCTATGTTTTATTTTAATAATTACACATATACATAATATGTATTATTTGTACAGTTTTATGGTTTTATATCTGTATATTTTGTTTGTGTATATTTATATTTTATATACGCACATAAATGCAAGCACACACGCATATGTGTGCACATACGTGTGTTTCTATACATTCCATGTTACCAAAATGCATCAAAGAGAAAAAATCTGCTCGAGGAATTGAACCCTATCTACAGCAACCCGTGTGTGTAATGTGAATTCATTTTCCACTGCAATTTAAGATTGAAGTTAAAATATAGATTTAATTTTATATATAATTGGGCATGGATAAATATAAATATTTATATATACATACTCTCTTGTCTTTTTATCTCTATATTAGATATTGTTTATTTATTATTTTACTTATTTTTATTTTATTTATTTTTTATTATATCTGATATCATGGCCCTGGATGGTGTTTAAAGTTCCCACCAAGCCAAACCACGATTCCCTTATATATAAAAACATATTTATTTGACTATATCACATTATATATTCATATCATATAACTATATTTATATTATTACTTACATTATTTAGTCTATCATATGTTTTAATATTAATTATTCTCTCATATTTATATAGATATAGGAGCTTATCATTTTAATATATGTTATCATACCAATATTTTATTATTTTATATTTGTGTTTCGCCTCCATCTCCCGCCTCCCCCCGAGCTCTTTGGGTGGGCTCAGGTGTGACACAAAACCCGATCAAATCCCCATTTTGGTGATTTATATTCACAGAAATATTCTGTATTGATGCCCCGGGCCGGCCTTGGCTGGGGTTTGTTTCTTTTTTAAAGCACCAACTTTTACCCCAAGTTTATTTTTAATGGCTTAACGAAGGCATTAATGTGGGTGTTTTTTTCGCTGATTATTTTGGCTTTAATCGGCTCCCAACCGCTCAGGGCCTTTTGTCCATCCCTACAAATCCCCCATCCAGAATTCCCTTTTTTTCCCCTTTTTTCCCCTTTTTTTCCCCTTTTTTTCCCCTTTTTTTCCCCTTTTTTTCCCCTTTTTTCCCTTTTTTTTCCCCTTTTTTCCCCTTTTTTCCCCTTTTTTCCCCTTTTTTCCCCTTTTTTTCCCCTTTTTTTCCCCCTTTTTTTCCCCCTTTTTTTCCCCTTTTTTTTTCCCCTTTTTTTTCCCCTTTTTTTTTCCCCTTTTTTTTCCCCTTTTTTTTCCCCTTTTTTTCCCCTTTTTTTTTCCCCTTTTTTTTCCCCTTTTTTTTCCCCTTTTTTCCCCCTTTTTTTTCCCCCTTTTTTTCCCCCCTTTTTTTCCCCCCTTTTTTTCCCCCCTTTTTTTTCCCCTTTTTTTCCCCCCTTTTTTTCCCCCTTTTTTTCCCCCTTTTTTTTTCCCCTTTTTTTTTCCCCCTTTTTTTCCCCCTTTTTTTCCCCCTTTTTTTTCCCCTTTTTTTTTCCCCTTTTTTTTCCCCTTTTTTTCCCCCTTTTTTTTCCCCCTTTTTTTTCCCCCTTTTTTTTTCCCCCTTTTTTTTCCCCTTTTTTTTTCCCCTTTTTTTTTCCCCTTTTTTTTCCCCCTTTTTTTCCCCCTTTTTTTCCCCCTTTTTTTTCCCCCTTTTTTTCCCCCTTTTTTTTCCCCCTTTTTTTTCCCCCTTTTTTTTCCCCCTTTTTTTTCCCCCTTTTTTTCCCCTTTTTTTTCCCCCTTTTTTTCCCCCCTTTTTTTCCCCCTTTTTTTTCCCCCTTTTTTTTCCCCTTTTTTTCCCCTTTTTTTTTCCCCCTTTTTTTTCCCCCTTTTTTTTTCCCCCTTTTTTTCCCCCTTTTTTTCCCCCTTTTTTTTCCCCCTTTTTTTTCCCCCTTTTTTTCCCCCTTTTTTTTCCCCCTTTTTTTTTCCCCCTTTTTTTTCCCCCTTT